>OZ022264.1:206535250-206705250 GCA_963978885.1 Nemotelus pantherinus | reverse complement strand
ATATTAGTGTTTGTCTCTGATGCGCTAGGGGTTTTTTACTAATGTTCGAAGAAGAACATTAGTATTAAAATCACTTTGGCCAAAAATTCATATTTCTATATATATATATATATATATATATATATATATATATATATATATATATATATATATATATATATATATATATATATCATCAAAAATTTTCAGTGAAAAAATCTCAGGAACGCGCCATCCGATTGAACTGGAATTTTCAGGACACATTGGTGTATATGCAGAATAGTGCCAGGTCTCACAAAAAGTTTATAATCTAACCCTTTGGCGCCGGCGGCCATAGTATACCTATTATTCCGTACTCAAATAATTTTTGCAAAAATAAAGTTGACGAAATACATTTTAAACGTGTTTTACATGTGAATCGGATAATGCTTTGGAATTTCTTAACCCAATGTGTGCGTTGGGTGCTTAAAAAGAGAACGGGAAAACTTGAAAATTTTTAAATTGCGATAACTTTTGATAGAGCTATTCAATCATTGCGAAGTTTTCAAAACATCTTGATATTAGTTAGTTGTAAAGTTATGTAGCTTTTAATGAGCGTGCTGGCAACCCTGTAGCTAGGGCAGGCACTGAAAGTGAAAACCTCCAAATCATCGTCTCTCTTGAAAAAATGCCGTTTCTTCAAAGAAAAGCCACTCATATGTAAATTTTGTGCTTTATTTACATATACAAAAAATAAAATTTGATATGGTATAACGGGCACGCCTGGTAACCCTTACCCAATTTACCTATATTTTTAACATCAAAAACTTCTGTTCACGGAAACTCACGATCCAATACGCAGAATTAATTGAAATGTGCAGAATGTATTGGTCTTAAATAGGACCAGGTTTGATAGAAGTGATTTTGAAATGCGGGCGATTCTGTGCCAGTGGCGCCATCTTGAAAAATCACTAAAAAAGATAACTGCTTTTAACCATATAAATTCTGATTCAATCGTTCGATTTTGACTACCTTACTTTAAACCACATTTGGTAGAAATTTGGTTGAAAAATTCGGTCGGAACTGCCAGCTATGATCAATTTGGTGTCTTAAATTTGAAAAATAAAAATATGGAAGTGAAAACATTCAAACCATCGAATATCCTAAAAACTGTCCGTTTCTTACAATAAAACCAATCTGTATACAAATCTTATGCTTTATCTACACGCTCAAGGTAAAACTTTGGAAATTTCATGTCGGACCAGAACGGCAACCTTTTCCCAGTTAACCTATATTTTTAGCATCAAAAACTTCTGTTCACGGAAACTCACGAATCAATAATCAGATACAATTGAAATTTACAGAATGCATTGGACTTAACTAGGACCAGGTCTGATAGAAGCGATTTTGAATTGTAGGCAACTCTGTGCCAGTGGTGCCATCTTGAAAAATTACAAAGAAAAAAAACTGCTTTTTGCCCTATGAAATGTGAATAAGTTACCAGATTTTCATTAAATTGACACAGTAGCTGAACCTTACTTGAATCTCTGTTTGATAAAAATTTGGTTGAAAAATTCGATTGGTGCTGCCAGCTATGGTAATTTTTGTGTCTTTGATTTTGAAAATTCGGTCGGGAAAATAAAACTGTTTGCCCTATAACTTCCAGTGCAGTCATGCAATCAATACGAATTTCATACAATTAATGGAACCTATTTTAAGCATTATTCAGGCCAAGTTTGGTTGAAAAGCCACAATAGGGTTGCCAGCTATTGTTGGTTTTGTGTATAATTGCAATATCTTTATGAAGCGGTTTTATCGTAGAATTTTCCATTGGTAATGATATTGTAGTGACAATAAAAAGCAAATATTAAGCTTTCGATTATTTGAAAAAACTTGCTGCAGGTAATCCTACATTTCTTTATACTCCTATAACTTCGAATGTAATATAACAACGTGAAGCAGATGTGATATATTCTTGGCTTTGATACTGGCGAAAGGTTGCCAGCACGAGTCGGTTGTGCTACTTTTGTATCAATAAATGCTTACAGTTAGTATTCATACCGGAAACATTTACAATGAAAATAAATAGCCGATGTTTCAATTCCCAAAGCTCTGCAAATTTTTCGGATCGCATCCCCAAACACCAACTTCAGTTACAGTGCTGCAGGCACTGAGCATTTTTACTAATGTTCGAAGAACATTAGTATTAAAATCGCTTCGCCGAAAATTCGTCATATATATATATATATATCAGCAAAATGATTAAGAGAGATAATCTCTGGAGTGGCCGATCCGATTGAGTTGAAATTTTTGGAGAACATAGATGTATATAACAGGTAGGTCCATGACTTGCTAGAATTCAGATATCTTAAACCTTTTGGCGGCGGCGGGCATTTAAGTGAATTTTCAGGTACACCTATATTTCCAAGCAGTGTAAATTTTTGTTAAAAAAAAGTACTAGGAATAAAAACTTATTATGTTTGTAGTTTGTCTATGATAAAGAATTGAAAATTTTGGGCCAGGTGTAGGCGCTGAGTGCCTAAAAGTAGGCAAGGATTTTTTTTCGAATTTCGATTTATCATAACTTCTAAGAAAAACAATGGATCATCGTGAAATTTGCAGAGCGTATTGATGCATACTAGAATTTAACACACATGGACTTTCAAGACTGTGCGGGCAACTCTGTAAATACAGCAGGCTCCTGAAAACAAATCCTTCAAATCATCGAGTCTCCTGAAAAATTTTTGATTTTTGAAAATAAATTCAAGTTGTTGACAAATTTTGACTTTTGTCCACCAAGTCAAATAAAAATTTCAAAAATTCCGCGGTAAACAAGAACGGCAACCCGTGATCAAATTACCTCTATTTTCAGCACCCAAAACTTCTGTTCACGAGAACTGACAATCGGATAATGCGATCAATATGAAATTTGTAGAACATGTTGGTATTAATTAGAACCAGGTCTGATAGAAGCGATTTTTCAATACGGGCAATACTGTGGTAGTGGTGCCATTTGGAAAAATCACTGAGAAAAAAAACTGGTTTTTGGCCTATAGCTTCCGATTTAGCCACCAGATTTTAACAAAATTCACGCAGTAGGTGAACCTTACTCTAAGATAGATTTCATAGAAATTTGGTTGAAAAATTAGTATATGGACGCTAGCTACGGCAATTTTTGTCTCTTAAATATTGTAAATTTGCTCAGGAAAATAAAGATTTTTCCCTATAACTTCCGATGCAGTGATGAAATCAAAACGAAATTCGTGTGAAAAGCATATATTGTTGCGTTTCTAATTCTGTAGAAATTTTGTTGAAAAACCGTGAAAGGGTTGCCAGCTATGATGAATTTTGTAATTTATTGACATTTCTTTATCGAGCGATGTTGTCATAAAATTTCCAACTGGGAATGATCCTGCAATGACAAATAACATAAAATATTTACTTTTCAAAAATTTAAAAAGTTTGGACGATGGTAACCCTAAAATTTAATTCACTCCTATAACTTACAGCACAGACATTCAATCGAAACGAAATTCATAGGCTGGGTTTAACACAACGTGAAGCAGCCATGGTGCTAGCACATGATTGCCAGCACCGGACAATTTCGTATATATCGCACCAACAGATGCTTCCATTTTCTATTCATAAGCAAACTATTTACAATAAAATAAGCAACCGATATTTAAATATTCCGAGCTTTGGAAATTTTATTGTTTGTTACTTGAACCTATAACCGAGTTTATTAGTTTATTCATCTGCATCATCCCCCTTCTATGGTAAGCATAATTTATGACAAACGACTTCGATTATATAAAAGCACTAAAACATCATATAAAAGCAAAGCATCCAAGTTATATATCTATATGCTTTTAGAATCGTCAAAAATTGGTGCAACTGCACCAAGTTGTTTATATAATGTTATTTTATTTGAATAAAGCTCTTTGCCCTATAGCCTCCAGTACAGTCATGGTATCATAACGAAATTCATATGACAAATTTAAATTATTGTAGACAATATTCAGTATAAATCTATTTTGAAAAACAATGATAGGGTTGCCAGCTATGATTGTTTTTGTATTTTTTGAAATAGCTTTAGTAAGCGATTTTATCATAAAATTTTCAAATCGTAGTGGTCTTGTAGTGAAAATACACACCAAATACTAAGATCTAGAAAATTTGAAAGCTCTTGCGAATGGTAACCCTAAATTTCTTTGTATCCCTATAACTTCCAATGCAGTGATCGGATCAACACGAAATTCGCAGAGCAGGTTGATTTCAACGTGAGGCAGATAGGATTGCTAGCACGAGGTGTTTTTGTTATTTTGGTACCAATAAATGCTTGCATTAAGTATTCACATCGCGAATTTACAATATATAACAATATATATGACAATACGTACAATATATAATATATAAGACAATAACAACAGTATAACAACAATATATAACAATACACTCAAAATCTGCACAAATCCTCTACTGTTCTTCGAACATTAGTATTTCTAGCGGTTCTGATGCGCTAGGGTTTTTACTAATGTTCGAAGAACAATAGTATTAAACTCGTTTCACCGAAAATTCATATTTCTTTATATATATATATATATATATATATATATATATATATATATATATATATATATATATATATATATATATATATATATATATATATATATATATATATATATATATATCAGCAAAATGATTAAGGGAGATAATCTCTGGAGTGGCCGATCCGATTGAGCTGAAATTTTCGGAGAACGTAGGTGTATATAGTAGGTAGGTCCACAACTTTCTCAAATTCAGATATCCTAAACCTTTTGGCGGCGGCGAGCGTTTTAGTGAATTTTGAGGAACTCCTATATTTCCAAGCAGTGTAAATTTTTGTTAAAGAAAAGTATTGGGAATGAAAACTAATTATGTTCTTAGCTTGTTTATGATAAATAATCGGAAATTTTGAGCCGTGTGTGGGTGCAGAGTGCCTAAAAGTAGGCAAGGATTTTTTTTCAAATTTTGATTTGTCATTACTTGTAAGAAAAACAATGGATCATCATGAAAATTACAGAGCGTATTGATGTTGACTAAAATTTAGCACGTAGAGATTTTCAGCATAAAGCGGGTAACCCTGTAGCTGTGGCAGGGTGCTGAAAAAAAATCCTTCAAATCATTGACCTTCCTGAAAAATTTTTGATTTTTGACAAAACATTCAAATCTTTGATAAATTTTATCCTTTGTCCTTCATCTCAAGATAAAATTTTCAAAATTCCGTTTTGCACAAGAACGGCAACCCATCACCAAATTACCTCTATTTTCAGCACTCAAAAGTTCTGTTCACGAGAACTGACGACCGGATAATCCGATCATAATCAAATTTACAGGATATGTTGGTATTATCTAGGACCAGGTCTGATAGAAGCTATTTTGAAATGCGGGCAACCCTGTGGCAGTGGTGCCATCTTGAAAAATAGGTGAGAAAAAAAACTGGTTTTAGGCCTATAACTTCCGATTCAGCCATCAGATTTGGACAAGATTCATACAGTACTTGGATCTTATCTTAGGTAACATTTGATAAAAATTTGGTTGAAAAATTAGAATAGAGTTGCCAGCTATGGTGATTTTTGTCTCCTAAATCTTGCAACTTTGCTCAGCAAAATAAAGCTTTTTTCCCTATAACTTCCGGTCCAGTGCAGAAATCAAAACGAAGATCACGCAGTAAATGGACCTTAATGTGAACCAAATGTCGTAGAAATTTCGTACCAAAATCATGAAAGGGCTGCCAGCTATGATCATTTTTGTAATTTTGTGAAATTTCTTTACAGAGCGATTATGTCATTAGATTTGCAAAAGGAAATGATCCTGCAATGATAATTAACCACAAATATTAACGCTTTAAAAATTTGAAAAGTTTTGAGGGTGGTAACCCTAAAATTCTTTTCACCCGTATAACTTCCAGCGCAGTGATTCAATCGAAACGAAATTTACTGGTTGGGTTTAACTTAACGTAAAGCAGATTTTGTATGTATTTTGCTTTGCTGCTGACACAGGCTAACGAGCATTAGCCATTTCCGTAAATATTGCACCAACAAATGCTTCAAATTACGTTCTCATATGCAAAGCATTTGCAATAAAAATAAGGAATCAATTTTTAAATTTTCCGAGTTTTGAACGTTTTTCGGATGGCAGCCTCAAACAACGTTTAACCGCTGAAACTTTCGATGAAATCCTGCGATGAGAACGAAATTCAAAGGATAAGATGATTTGAGTATGAGCTTGTTATGGTAAACTTATTACTGCTTCGTTCGGAAAGTGTTGCCAGCACTGAACATTTACATCATTTGTGTTAGAGTTGAGTTTTGTTGCTTTGGATAAGGAATGGTTGATATGATTCTACACAACAGTGTATTAAGTCTTTCCACACTTTTTTGTCCCTCAAAGACAATTTCTTCGAAAATTAGTTTTCTAGCGGTTCAGGTGCGCTAGAGTTTTTTCATTGATGTTATATGAGATGCTGCTTTCAAAATTTTGTGAAATAAGCAACTGATGACGAATATAATTATCAAGTGTTTTGCTCTCATAAACCTTGAAATTCATGCCAGTGGTAATGTCTGAAACCTTCTTGAGATCAAAGTAAAACGTGGCGTTTGAAACAGTTTGGCCGTAATAAGCAGGTCATGTGGTGGAATATGCACTCAAAACCTGCACGATTCTTCTACTGTTCTTCAAATATTAGTGTTTGTAGCGGTTCAGGTGCGCTAGAGTTTTTTTACTTTCTCTTACTTTCTTTTTTCCAACAATATTGTATGTAACAGCCGAATCTTCTAACTTTGTGCCATTTATTTTAAAATTAATGTATTATGAGAGTTTCATTTTGATCTTATGACCGCGTAACAAGTTACGAAGGTAGAAAAACCTTGGGTTTAGGTCGCGAAAGACTCCCCCTTCTATGGTAAGCATAATTTATGACAAACGACTTCGATTATATAAAAGCACTAAAACATCATATAAAAGCAAAGCATCCAAGTTATATATCTATATGCTTTTAGAATCGTCAAAAATTGGTGCAACTGCACCAAGTTGTTTATATAATGTTATTTTATTTGAATAAAGCTCTTTGCCCTATAGCCTCCAGTACAGTCATGGTATCATAACGAAATTCATATGACAAATTTAAATTATTGTAGACAATATTCAGTATAAATCTATTTTGAAAAACAATGATAGGGTTGCCAGCTATGATTGTTTTTGTATTTTTTGAAATAGCTTTAGTAAGCGATTTTATCATAAAATTTTCAAATCGTAGTGGTCTTGTAGTGAAAATACACACCAAATACTAAGATCTAGAAAATTTGAAAGCTCTTGCGAATGGTAACCCTAAATTTCTTTGTATCCCTATAACTTCCAATGCAGTGATCGGATCAACACGAAATTCGCAGAGCAGGTTGATTTCAACGTGAGGCAGATAGGATTGCTAGCACGAGGTGTTTTTGTTATTTTGGTACCAATAAATGCTTGCATTAAGTATTCACATCGCGAATTTACAATATATAACAATATATATGACAATACGTACAATATATAATATATAAGACAATAACAACAGTATAACAACAATATATAACAATAAACTCAAAATCTGCACAAATCCTCTACTGTTCTTCGAACATTAGTATTTCTAGCGGTTCTGATGCGCTAGGGTTTTTACTAATGTTCGAAGAACAATAGTATTAAACTCGTTTCACCGAAAATTCATATTTCTTTATATATATATATATATATATATATATATATATATATATATATATATATATATATATATATATATATATATATATATATATATATATCAGCAAAATGATTAAGGGAGATAATCTCTGGAGTGGCCGATCCGATTGAGCTGAAATTTTCGGAGAACGTAGGTGTATATAGTAGGTAGGTCCACAACTTTCTCAAATTCAGATATCCTAAACCTTTTGGCGGCGGCGAGCGTTTTAGTGAATTTTGAGGAACTCCTATATTTCCAAGCAGTGTAAATTTTTGTTAAAGAAAAGTATTGGGAATGAAAACTAATTATGTTCTTAGCTTGTTTATGATAAATAATCGGAAATTTTGAGCCGTGTGTGGGTGCAGAGTGCCTAAAAGTAGGCAAGGATTTTTTTTCAAATTTTGATTTGTCATTACTTGTAAGAAAAACAATGGATCATCATGAAAATTACAGAGCGTATTGATGTTGACTAAAATTTAGCACGTAGAGATTTTCAGCATAAAGCGGGTAACCCTGTAGCTGTGGCAGGGTGCTGAAAAAAAATCCTTCAAATCATTGACCTTCCTGAAAAATTTTTGATTTTTGACAAAACATTCAAATCTTTGATAAATTTTATCCTTTGTCCTTCATCTCAAGATAAAATTTTCAAAATTCCGTTTTGCACAAGAACGGCAACCCATCACCAAATTACCTCTATTTTCAGCACTCAAAAGTTCTGTTCACGAGAACTGACGACCGGATAATCCGATCATAATCAAATTTACAGGATATGTTGGTATTATCTAGGACCAGGTCTGATAGAAGCTATTTTGAAATGCGGGCAACCCTGTGGCAGTGGTGCCATCTTGAAAAATAGGTGAGAAAAAAAACTGGTTTTAGGCCTATAACTTCCGATTCAGCCATCAGATTTGGACAAGATTCATACAGTACTTGGATCTTATCTTAGGTAACATTTGATAAAAATTTGGTTGAAAAATTAGAATAGAGTTGCCAGCTATGGTGATTTTTGTCTCCTAAATCTTGCAACTTTGCTCAGCAAAATAAAGCTTTTTTCCCTATAACTTCCGGTCCAGTGCAGAAATCAAAACGAAGATCACGCAGTAAATGGACCTTAATGTGAACCAAATGTCGTAGAAATTTCGTACCAAAATCATGAAAGGGCTGCCAGCTATGATCATTTTTGTAATTTTGTGAAATTTCTTTACAGAGCGATTATGTCATTAGATTTGCAAAAGGAAATGATCCTGCAATGATAATTAACCACAAATATTAACGCTTTAAAAATTTGAAAAGTTTTGAGGGTGGTAACCCTAAAATTCTTTTCACCCGTATAACTTCCAGCGCAGTGATTCAATCGAAACGAAATTTACTGGTTGGGTTTAACTTAACGTAAAGCAGATTTTGTATGTATTTTGCTTTGCTGCTGACACAGGCTAACGAGCATTAGCCATTTCCGTAAATATTGCACCAACAAATGCTTCAAATTACGTTCTCATATGCAAAGCATTTGCAATAAAAATAAGGAATCAATTTTTAAATTTTCCGAGTTTTGAACGTTTTTCGGATGGCAGCCTCAAACAACGTTTAACCGCTGAAACTTTCGATGAAATCCTGCGATGAGAACGAAATTCAAAGGATAAGATGATTTGAGTATGAGCTTGTTATGGTAAACTTATTACTGCTTCGTTCGGAAAGTGTTGCCAGCACTGAACATTTACATCATTTGTGTTAGAGTTGAGTTTTGTTGCTTTGGATAAGGAATGGTTGATATGATTCTACACAACAGTGTATTAAGTCTTTCCACACTTTTTTGTCCCTCAAAGACAATTTCTTCGAAAATTAGTTTTCTAGCGGTTCAGGTGCGCTAGAGTTTTTTCATTGATGTTATATGAGATGCTGCTTTCAAAATTTTGTGAAATAAGCAACTGATGACGAATATAATTATCAAGTGTTTTGCTCTCATAAACCTTGAAATTCATGCCAGTGGTAATGTCTGAAACCTTCTTGAGATCAAAGTAAAACGTGGCGTTTGAAACAGTTTGGCCGTAATAAGCAGGTCATGTGGTGGAATATGCACTCAAAACCTGCACGATTCTTCTACTGTTCTTCAAATATTAGTGTTTGTAGCGGTTCAGGTGCGCTAGAGTTTTTTTACTTTCTCTTACTTTCTTTTTTCCAACAATATTGTATGTAACAGCCGAATCTTCTAACTTTGTGCCATTTATTTTAAAATTAATGTATTATGAGAGTTTCATTTTGATCTTATGACCGCGTAACAAGTTACGAAGGTAGAAAAACCTTGGGTTTAGGTCGCGAAAGACTCGATACTATGAAAATTGAAACATTTGTTGCTTCTTACTGATTTTCAAAGAAAATTAATATTAGAATCCTACAAACAATATGTTATATCTATACACGGGGTGGGCCATTCAATGGTTTCTTTTTCAATAAATTTTTCGCTTACGCGCTTTTTCGCGCTTAAACTTGTGACAGTACTTCAATGCTATATCTACGCCGTACAAAATTAACAGGATATCTTTTTAAGAACAATCATCATTTTCCGGCGCATTTTCATCATTTAGAATCATCATTTTCGGGTGTATTTTCACGGTAAACGTCATTGAAATGCCAACTTCTTAGAAATCCACATCTCCACGCTTCAGGATCCGGTTTCTACGATGAGATTTTTGGCAAAAACCAAACTAAAATGTACAAAACAACCGATTGTGGGGTGAGGTACTACATTTTGGCATTAAATGCTGCAGTATATACAAATTGTAATTTTGCTCACAATTTGTGATTTTTGGCACACAATTTAATGCTTTTTTTTTGTTATTTTATTTAGATCCTGCTTTAAATAATTGCAATCGTTAGGGTTTCTCGCAACACTGAAAATATTTGCGTCATCGCCATAAAGCAGAACAGAAGATTACTGCAGAATGAAACTTAGCTCATTAATAAATAAGGCAAAGAGTAAAGCAAAAAATTGTGGAACGCCAGACGTGGTTTTAATTTCATATCACAAGGCACCGCGAAAGGATACACGTTGTATTCGATTCGTTAGTTAGAGTCAACTCAGTTCAAATAGAAGTTAGGGAATTGAAAGGAATGAAGCTTAACTAAAAGTATAAAGGGATCAAGCTTATCAAAGGCTTTCCAAGTCTGTGTAGGCAAAGTCAGTTTGGAGGGCAGCTTCAATTGATTTGGTTACTTGGTGAGAAAATTCAAGCAAGCTGGTTGTGGTTGAACGATTTTTCATAAAGCCGTGCCGATTCAGAGTCATAATGGATTTGCAATGAAAGGCTTCAAATTCTGTGACTATGGCTTCAAAAAGTTTGGCAACGCAGGGAAGTTTTGCAAGAGGTCGATAGTTGCAAGCGTCATTACGACTTCCTTTTTTGAATAAAGGAATGACAATGCAGTATTTCTACAATTGAAACTGAAATAAGTGGTGAAAATCAAAGTGATTCCAGCCAGGGGCGGATTTGACCATTTCGCCGCCCTAGGCCTCAGAAATATTTGCCGCCCTTTTCGTGAATTATATTATATGCAACAATGCGCGATTTTTTTGGATTCCCTAGAATACTTCGCTGTATTTCGTTGCGCCCAAGCTCACAAAAAACGATTATCTGAGCAAAACCGGCACCGGTTCGTTCGTCCCCTAAAAATTCCCTATTATTGCGCCCTTGCGCTAAAAAAAATCGAAAATTTGCCGCCCCCGAAATTTGCCGCTCTAGGCCCGGGCCTACCGGGCCTAGTGGCAAATCCGCCCCTGATTCCAGCAACGCTGATCTTGCGATTGATATAAATCGGATTTATATTTCCGATTTAATTCCACCAGCCACTTTCAAAAAGGTTATAACCTCGGAATCGACCAAATCACGCACTTCGGCATCTTTGAATCATTTTTTGAACGGCAACTTAAGCCAAGAAGATTCGAGGCTTTGATCCGAAGAAGACATCTGCATAATTAGCCTTGAACCGATGCCCCAAAAAAATCAAATCGAATTCGATTAAAGGTAATGAGTGTGGTCGTGAAGTGCACTTTAAATGTGCCAATATTACGACTAGTGATTTCACTTGTGCGAACTGTGAATCAAAATATAAAATAATTTTGTCCTTTTAATGCTTCAATCGCTCTGAAAATCTATTGCAATCTACGCGTTTTTTTCGCAAAATGAACAAAAAGTGTGCCACTTCACCCCACTCTACCCTACATTGACTTTTGACAAACCCACTGTAACTTGTCAAATCACTTCAAAACAACTGTTAACACGTTCAGTGCCAGCAACGCGGCTCCATGTCTAAAGCAACTATAGTCAGAGGCCGCCAACACAGTCCCGCGTCTTGGTCCTTTTCATTTTTTTCGTGGGTTTGTGAGCCTGGAAATTGGATTATATGATCAGGGTTGTGGTTGTCATTCTTATATAGTCTAGTGATTAAGTTTGCATTCTTGGTTTGCATTCAAAGGATTCAACCCTGAATGGTTTGCATTCAGGATTGAAATCTTTTATATGTTATTTGGAAGTTATTTTGCTTGATGTTGTTATTTGACGTTCGTGAGTGTTTTTTTTTGTGTTAATTTGAGTGTTTTTTTTTATTATAAAATTATAAAAATATTATTATAAAATTTTTCAATAACTACCATGTAAGATACATTACTGTGCATTAACTGAAGAGCCCTATACAGAAAAGGTTTTTGTGTTTTCTTTATTAATTTATCTTCTTGTTTTAACTAAAATTAACTGTTTTCCAATAAATAATATTTTCTTCTTTTAACTGTTATAAAAACTATGTTTAAAACATTTTTATTGTAATAAATATATTTATACTTATAAAATATATATATTTTTATTACTAAGCCTTAATCTATATATATAAAACAAAGGCCAGTTAGTTGGACCATTTATAACTCAAGAAAAGCTTCAGCTGGACCGATTTTTATGATCTTTGATTTGTTGGATTTGTATGTGCCCCGAATAGCAGAATAGCTATTAAAACATCGGAAAAATTCATTAAAAAAATTTGTGAAGAAAATTCATTTTCTCACACATTTTGTATGAGAAAATATTTAAATCCGCACAGAACGCCGTTGAGCAAGCTGTGCAGACGTATACCGTGATTTTCAAGTACTATTTACTATTCCGAGAGCCAGGAGATCTAATATTTTACCTCGAAGCCAGAATGCAATTAGACTTCGGAATATTGCGAATCAATCCGCTGCAGATGAGCAAGAAATTGCACGAGAAGAGCGCCGTGTTAGTACCCAGAGGGAAAAGTACCATGCATGGAAGCATTACAGATCCATACCCGGTTAATTCCGTTTTGACATTGGATGTCCTAGACTGGTTAGGCAGCTTTCAGACTTTTTTGGAAATTCTTGCTTTCCCGTCATCGAGGGGGAATGCGTGTTGAATCTTGGACTGGCAGCCGATTACACCTTTGTATGACCCAGAATGTGTCGATAATGGTTGCTGAGTGGTTGCATCTCGTATTGGAAATTTTGAGTTAATCGTGAAACTTAATTTTGACAAGTTTCCATTATTTGGTCATTCTTTCGAGCGCAAATTTTGACAATGGAGAAATACGGAGACACTACTCATATCTGAGGAATAAAATGTCAAGCATTTCAATTTTCCATCGATTTTGTTATTGAAAAGACATTTACACAACTCAATTTCATAATTCAAACACCAAATGTTACTTTTTAGCTCGCAAAAATGAAATGCACATACTAAATTGGCGTGAAATGATTGGAGACATGTGTCAATACCATCTGCATTTTCAAAACGATAGCAGCTTCCAAACAATTTTTCGCACTAAGAAGTGAGTAAAACTTTTGGTTATTTTCAAGCTAAATTTTCACCGCAATAAAATTCACGTGAAATTCGGTATGAAAATTGCACGTGAAATCGAAAACAGTACACGTTACTCGGGGGAATATGTGCTGCTGCTTAGACTGGCAGTCAGCTCGCTCATCCATGACTTTTAATGAATAGTATCCTATACATTTTAGTTATCTGTCATGGGTTGAAATGCTCTGAAATTTCTATCTTTTGGTTTTCTATGTGTAGTAAACATCACCATAGGTGATGTATACTCGAAAGCTTTTCCCTTTAATTTTTGCAAGCGATTTCCATATGAAAATGATGGACTTTTTGGAAAAAAGCTTTCAAGCGTTACATCTGCATTACTGATAATTTGTGCTTCATGCATGTTGCTAGAATGCACTACATTACAAGCACAAGAGCAAATAGAGACAGTACGTCTAACGGCTCAATTGGCAATGAGAAATCGTCGAGCTTCTGATACAGGTCAAAAACGTGATATCCTTTGTCCTGCAAGAAGCAATGCTTTTTTATATCACAAGGTGCTTCAATGAAGATAATCGACCCGAATGCAATTCATCCAGTAAATATTTTAACAGACAATAGTACAATAATGCTGCGCCGAAAGTAGTGCAATAATGCTGCCACGTGAGTTACATTCATATAAATTTAATTAAAATACTCCTCATTTTGATTTTTGTACATTTATTGAACTTAATTCATTTTGATCTTATTAAAAAACTGAGCTTAATTCCGCTACTAGGTCAGAACCACAGTTATTGATTCTGAGGCGGTACGAAGTTTGCCGGGTCAGCTAGTATAAAATAAAGGAAACAGGTACAATCAGCGAGCGTTGTGTGGGCAAGTTAGATGTATGGCCATCGACGCGAGTCCGCGTCTGGATGTAATGATATGCTTGGTCAGACCAGGCACGGGCGTTTCCCTGCCTAGCCGCGCTGGCACTGAACGTGCTAATTCATTGTCACAAATTGAGTATGCTCAATGGCCGATCCATTCATAGGTCCAACCAGTCATGATTCTGCTTACACAGCGATGCATATGCACCGAGATGAACCACCCAAAGCATATGTTGCACCCAAACATAACTTTCCGAACTGCCAGAAAAGTAACACGCATATTGGGCAACTTTTTGCTCATTCGCGTGTTGTCTCTTATGGTGGAAGGTTTTAGCCGGAGAGCTGCAACAGGATTTGGTTTTCTCCGACAGACGGTCTTTCTCTGGAATTGACGGTCTTTCTCTGGAATTCCTTTCTTTCTCCCTTTCCTTAAATTTCCTTCCGCCAAGGCTGTGTTATAGCATAATAAAGCATCCCCTGTGCCTTGGCATCATCATAGAAAAAAAAATACGTGAATCATCGTGTCGTAACTGCGCGTCGTATCAGCTCATTGTTGAGACGCATTTTGTGTTTTTTGTTTGTGTTTTGTCTTGTGTAAAGTTATATTAAAAAAACTCTAGCGCACCTGAACCGCTAGAAACACTAATGTTCGAAGAACAGTAGAAGAATCGTGCAGGTTTTGAGTGCATATTCCACCACATGAGCTGCTTATTACGGCCAAACTGTTTCAAATGCCACGTTTTACTTTGGTCTCAAGAATGCATTATAACTCATATGGTAGAAGGTTTCAGATATTACCACTGGCATGAATTTCAACGTTTATGAGAGCAAAACACGGGTTAATTATATTCGTTATCAGCTGCTTGTTTCACAAAATTTTGAAAGCAGCATCTCATATAACATCAATGAAGAAAATGCTCAGTGCCTGCAGCACTGTAACTGAAGTTGGTGTTTGGGGCTGCGATCCGAAAAATTTGCAGAGCTTTGGGAATTGAAACATCGGTTATTTATTTTCATTGTTAATGTTTCCGGCATGAATACTAACTGTTAGCATTTATTGTTAAAAGTAGCACAACCAACTCGTGCTGGCAACCTTTCGCCAGTATCAAAGCCAAGAATATATCACATCTGCTCACGTTGCTATATTACATTCTAAGTTATAGGAGTATAAAAAAAATGAAGGGTTACCTGAAGCGAGTTTTTTCAAATAATCGAAAGCTTAATGTTTGCTGTTTATTGTCACTACAATATCATTACCAATTGAAAATTCTACGATAAAACCGCTTAATAAAGATATTGCAAACAAACACAAATCCAACAATAGCTGCCAACCCTATCGTGGCTTTTCAACCAAATTTGGCCTGAATAATGTTTATAATAGGCTCCATTAATTGTATTAAATTCGTATTGATTCCATGACTGCACTGGAAGTTATAGGGCAAAAAGTTTTATTTTTCTGAGCGAATTTTCAAAACCAAAGATACAAAAATTACCATAGCTGGCAGCACTAATCGAATTTTTCAACCAAATTTTAATCAAACAGAGTTTAGAGTAAGGTTCAGCTACTGTGTCAATTTTAGTATCAATGTCAATTTTAGTAAATCTGGTAAATTATTCACATTTCATAGGGCAAAAAGCAGTTTTTTTCTTTGTAATTTTTCAAGATGGCACCACTGGCACAGAGTTGCCTACAATTCCAAATCGCTTCTATCAGACCTGGTCCTATTTAAGTCCAATGCGTTTTGTAAATATCAATTGTATCTGATTATTGATTCGTGAGCTCCCGTGAACAGAAGTTTTTGATGCTAAAAATATAGGTTAACTGGAATAGGGTTACCGTTTTTGTCCGACATGAAATTTTACTTTGAACGTGTAGATAAAGCATTAGATTTGTATACAGATTCGTTTTATTGTAAGAAACGGAAATTTTTAGCATATTCGATGGTTTGAATGTTTTCACTTCCAAATTTTGATTTTTTCAAATTTAAGACACCAAAATTATCATAGCTGGCAGCTCCAACCGAATTTTTCGACCAAATTTCTATCAAACGTGGTTTGAAGTAAGATTCAGCTACTGTGTGAATTTCGTCAAAATCAAACGATTCAATCAGAATTTATAGGGCTAAAAGCAGTTATCTTTTTTAGTGATTTTTCAAGATAGCACCACTGGCACAGAAACGCCTGCATTTCAAAATCACTTCTATCAGACCTGGTCCTATTTAAGACCAATATATTCTGCAAATTTCAATTAATTTTGCTTATCGCATCGTGAGTTTCCGTGAACAGAAGTTTTTGATGCTAAAAATATAGGTAAATTGGGCAAGGGCTACCAGGCGTGCCCGTTATACCATATCAAATTTTATTTTTTGTCTATGTAATATATATATGTTTTTTTAGGCACCCAGCGCACACATGGGGTTAAAAAATTCCAAAACATTATCCGATTCACATGTAAAACACGTTCGAAATTTACTTTGTCAACTTAATTTTTGCACAAATTATTTGTGTACGGAATAATAGGTATATTAAAAATATCACTAAAATGGCCGCTGGCGCCAAAGGGTTACAAATTATTAACTTTTTGTGAGACCTGGCACTATTCTGCATATACACCAATGTGTCCTGAAAATTTCAGTTCAATCGGACATCGCGTTCCTGAGATTTTTTCACTGAAATTTTTTGATGATATATATATATATATATATATATATATATATATATATATATATATATATATATATATCGCCAAAGTGATTTTAATACTAATGTTCTTCTTCGAACATTAGTAAAAACTAATCGAGTAAGCGTTGGCTAATGCCTGCTAGTCAGGAAGTCAGGACTATTTTCTGCAAAAAGCAGCAAAAACTGTAGGTGAAAAAAACTTTTTGCTCAATTGTTGCTATGAGCTGTCTGTATGAAAAGCGGTGATGAGCTGCGACTTGACATATGTTCGCTCACGTAATAATGATGATTCGTGTTTGCAGATGTAAAAAAGTGCCTTTTTTGCTCAGAAACCGGTCGGTTTGATTCAAATGGAATTGTTTTTGTAGGATGATTAAAATTGAAAATTTTTAAACTAATGGGTTCGGGGGATTCTGCTTGCGGAAGCTTATTCTGCAAAACGATCCAGTTTCCAGTATCAAATATTCTCTGTTTTGATAAGTGTTGTCTATGTTAATTTATGGACAAAAATGGAACCGTGATCAAAAATTACTAGCCTATAGGAGTAAATAATATCGTTGGATATAAGCCGAGGATCTTAAAATTAATCACAATTAAAGGAAATAAAAATTGATGATCTCTCACTGCAAATGGTCACATCAGTCAAGTATGCACTATGCTGACGTCTGATGAGAATCAGTGAATACTTTTGTAACCACATTCCACAAAGGCACTTCCATTTAAAATTTATTGGTTTTAAATCAAATGAACAAGCAAGAACCATTTATTTATTTCAAAAAAAACCGTTCAAAGAATTCTGAAAAAGGAAATCAATTGATAACTGATATTGGAAAAGCTCAGTCAAACAATATGCTCACTCAAGCCCAACAAATCAAAAACAGTTCGTCGTGCCCGCTTCACAGAAATTAGTTCTTTACTATAATTTATTGACAATACTGACAATACTGCACAAGTCGAATTTTTCGAAACTTCATTATGTCTATCAACTGCATCAAAGCAATCAAAACTACTTACAAAACAATTTTTCGTGCTATTGCGAAAACTATCTGAACTACTTTACATCACTTACAATCGCCCCTAGTGAATAGCTCTAAGCGTGTTTCTTATTTTCTCGAGTCTCCTTTTTTCCTTTCGCATAACAGTCAACTGAATTGCAGAAAATGTAGAAGCTCAGAATATCCTCATAAAGATGTCACATAAAAAACCACTTAAAGTTTTACTAAGTCTGTTGGATTCGCTTTTTTCATCTTCGTCCAACGAAAACTTTACTGCAGAACGAACGCAGCTTGTTTTGATGATATCTGCTAGTTTAAAACGAATTAAAAGTTCAAATAAGCACGGAACAGGGTCAGATAATGAAAACGTTTCATTGTCTTGCAATGCTTAAACGTATTCTGGAGTAGATTAAGATGAGAAAATATGAGATATGATTGCAGGTAAAACTGAATCAGTGTGGAAACGGAAGTGAAGCAAAGATTGCAACAGAGTTGAAATGGGAAATTAACGTGCTTAAAATCCTAAAGAATTTTTAGCAGTAACTAGATTTATACAATTGAGTAGGCGTTGGGTAATTTTACATTAAAAATATTATGAATGAACTCAAGTGGACATGAATAACCACAACTTGAAAAACATCTTTGCCCCAATCAGTACATCAACAGCTATTTTCGTACATCATTACATTTTCGAAATTAGCTAGCTCACACTTTTTGACCTGGTTAGCATCTACCTACTTTACCGTAATTGTCCAAGCAAAGTTTTCCAATTGAGTGTCGAGAAACTTTTCATAAATCCTATTAAGACTAGTAAGACCGGCAGCCACACTTTCTTTACCACAAATCTGTCCATTTTGTGAACCGTACCGACAATTTCATAGACATGTGTAGACTCGTCGTTTTATCCCATTTTCCTGTCCTGACGCTTCGGATAAAAGCCTTCCTGAACGATTCGTATGAACGCTGCAAAACTTACGTACTCTCTTCAACGAATTCAGGTATCTACTCAAAGCCGCTGCAAATATTTGAATCACACATATGAGAGTTCTAGAATTATATGTGACAGTTCCAAGAGTTTTGGGGGAGTTTACTATTGCTCTCCGGGGTAATAAGAATGTTGTTATCGGAGCAGTGATGGGAATTTCCAAATTATTAACGAGGGATCTCACTTGTTTGGTAAACTGGTGTTATGTAATATGAAAATGTTGAGTAGAAAATAATTTGTCTTTAAGCAAGAAATTTGTGTGTCTGAGATAATTGAATTTGAATGTATGGTTTCAAAGCGAATTTTTATCATATGCAGTATTTTGTTTCTTTTATTTTCACATGTTTTGTATATTTCTACACTCAAGTTCGTATGAGGTTAAAAAAAAATAGAGGAAACAAATTTTTTCTGTTAGATTTAAAATGGCGCCCAGCGTGGGCTACAATTTTTAAAGACTATCACGTATCTTTAAATTCTATAGATGTTTTAAAGTGTAAATACACAAACACATACACTTATCTCACTTACATTCCACTACTTGACATTTAACACACTACACGAAAATATTGTACATCAGTAGGCTAAGTGAAAAATGTTTGAATTTTATAAAAATGTATTGTGTTGTCAATTAATTTTTGAGATGGGTTGTCAAGTAATTTTTCATGTACATATCGCTGTTTAATTTTTGGATAAATAAAGTTTTGGTTGTGTGAAACTTCCAATTCCACTTTGAATTACTTCATATTAAACTGCTCAACGATCGAGTAAACAACCACATTGGTGACCCCGACGTGATAAGAAACCAAACCGTTCCCCGAAATTGCTGGTGTGGCCTATCCTACAGCGCGGCCATAGCGGGGCTTATACAGTCAACAGGTCGTATGCGATGAAGCAACGAATGAACACAACAACAGGCTTCGCAGCAAGTCCATAAACTTCAACATCAGCCACAGTCTGCTAAGCAGTCTTCAAACATTAGGCGCAACACTGACAACCGAAACGGCACCAGCAACAATTGCAGCAACAGTGACAAATTGGACGATAAAAGGTAATTTACAGAAAATTTGCTGAAGTATTTGTTCAGCCACAAATATATTCAATCGCTGTTTCCCACCAGCAGTCAGAGGTGGCCAAATTAACGAAACAGGTCGCTGCGCTGACGAAGCTTGTTCATCAGTAAATAATATCGCGTTCGAGGTCCCGTGGGAGATCTCGCTCGCAGCAACGTCGCCGAAGCCAGTCACGAGGGACTGGTATTTGTTGGTATCACTACAAATTCGGCTCCAAGGCTCTAAAATGTATCTCTCCATGCACCTTCAAGACTGGTTCATCTGAACCAAAAAACTAAGTCACCGTTCTCTACAGACGGTAAGACAACGCGACTTATCACCTAGCCGTCGTCTAATTATTCATGACAACTTGTCTAAACGACTCTACTTGATTGACACAGGCGCAGATATTTCGGTGCTTCCAGCATCTGCAGACTTCCTCTGCCACTATGGGCTAGTCATCGACTTGGTAAATGCTATCATTGTGGATCCTCTTACTTCTCTTTCATCGAAAGACACGTACACTTCGTACAAAGGTCCAAAACTTAGTGTTTTGTTTGAGCCTCAGATCCACGGATACATGCCCTTCTCACCAAGTACCACGCCATCATGGTCACCACAGGGTTCTCACAACCCTGTAAACACAAGGTGACACACCACATTTTGACCACAGGCCCTCCAATAGTGTCGAGACCACGTCGACTTGCACCAGATAAGCTCGCGGCGGCCAAGAAAGAATTCGATTTCCTGCTAAAGCAGGGAATTTTCCGCCCCTCAAACAGCAGCTGGTCTTCTTCACTACACATGGTTCACAAGGTTAATGGAGAATGGCGTCCTTGCGGCAATTACAGACGCCTTAACGCCATTACCGTCCCGGATAGATATCCAAATATATTCAAGACTTCTGTCATGAATTACATGGCAAAAATATCTTTTCCACCATAGACCTGACTAAGGCCTACCATCAAATTCCAGTCGAGCCGAACGATATTCCAATGACCGCGATCTGCACACCTTTCGGACTTTTTGAGTTCACCCGAATGACTTTCGGACTTTGCAATGCGGCACAATCGTTCCAACGCTTCATACATGAAGTCCTACACGGATTAAAATTCTGTTTTATCTACCTCGACGACATTTTGGTAGCTTCGACTTCCAAAGAAGAGCATCTTGTTCACTTAGAACAAATTTTCAAAAGATTAGCGGACCATGGTCTTATAATCAATATGGAGAAATGCCATTTCCTTCGACCTTCAATCAAATTCTTAGGTCATGAGGTTTCGCCGAAAGGCATTAAGCCCTCCCCAGATCGGGCTGAGGCAATATCAACAGCTTAACTCCCCAAGACGGTTAAAGACCTAAGAAGATTTTTGGGGATGGTCAACTTTTATCGTCGCTTTCTTCCTCACACAGCTGAGATGCAGCAACCACTCAACGCCTTTCTTTGTAACTTCTAAGAAAAATGTTGCTAAGACAATCGACTGGTCAATAGAAGCTAGCAAAGCTTTTGACTAAGTCAAGACTGGTTTAACAGAAGCCACTATATTGTCCTTTCAGGACTCAAACGCCGAGTTTGGTCTATTCGTAAACGCTTCCGATTCTGCCATCGGGGCTGCTCTGCAGCAAAAATGTCAAAGCTCTTGGCAACCCCTTGGTTGTTACTCGGCCAAATTAAGTGACGCACAAAGAAAGTATAGTGCATACGACCGCAAACTCGTAGCGGCTTATCAGGGCATTCGTTATTTCCGATTTTTTTTGGAGGCCCAAAGGTTTACACTATACACCGACCATAAACCACTGACTTTTGCTTTTAAACAAAAGCCAGAAAAGGCCACACCTCGTCAACTTAGACATCTAAGTTATATAAGCGAGTTCACTTCTGACATTCGGCATGTCTCTGGTTGCAACAACGTTGTTGCTGATGCACTCTCTCGTCTAAAAGAAATCATTCTTCCCAGTACTCCCGTCTTTGCCGCAATCACCTCGTCCCAAGCAGCGGACGCAGAGTTTTAGAAGATTCTCAAGGACTCTAAATTTGTTTTAAAGAAACAACCAATCTTTGGCACCAACGTTGACATTTTTTGTGAAGTGTCTGGCCCAACCATACGGCCTTATATTCCTCACACGTTCAGAAAACAGGTGTTCAACTCAGAACATAATCTCGCTCACCCTGAGATTCGTGCTACAAGAAAGCACATTTCAACCAAATTCTTCTGGCCTTCGATGAACAAGAACATTGCGACTTGAGCCCGAAAATGTATATCTTATCAAAAATGCAAGATAACCAGACATGTGAGCAAACCTGTATCGACCTTTCCTACCGTCTCCGAACGTTTTAAGGTTATTCACATCAACATAGTTGTTCTTCTAACACACTCGCAGGATACACATACTGTCTCACCATAATCGACCGTTTCACAAGTTGGCCTGAAGCAATACCTTTAGCCAGCATTACTGCCAATGACTGTGCTACTGCTTTACTAAGCACCTGGATTGCTAGATTTGGAGTTCCTCAATACATTGTCACCGACCAGGGCAGACAATTCGAGTCAGCGCTCCATGCTGAGCTTGGTCGACTCTTGGGCTTCGAATGCAATCGTACCACAGCGTACCACCCTCAAGCCAACGGTTTCTTAGGAAGATGGCATCGTACACTTAAATCGGCTATCATTGCTCACAACGATGTTTCTTGGACTAGAACACTTCCCATAATTCTTCTACGATCTCTAATCCGAGAAGAATTCACAGCATCACCGGCACAACTCCTATACGGAGAACACCTACGTCTCCCTAGTGACTTTCTTCAAGAAAATCCTAGGAAGATTAGCCAAACAGACTTTGCCACCGAACTAACGGCTACAATGGCAAAACTTCGACCGGTTGATGCTAAACATCACACAACACCGAAGATATTCATCTTCAAGCAACTCGACTCTTGCTCACACGTCTTCGTTAGAGTCGATTCTGTTCGTCCACCACTCATTCCACCGTACGACGGTCCTTTCAAAGTCCTAGCCAGACATACGAACTTTTACACTCTTGAAATCAGAAACAAATCCGTTAATGTTTCAATTAACAGGCTCAAGGCCTGTTACATGTCTTCCTCTACGGAAGTTGTCGACAACTTTTCCAAAAACCAACAAACACCGAAAACCTCGACTGCAACATTACTACCTTCAGCTCCCGAAAAGAGACCAGCGAGGAAGGTTACATTCGCCCCGTACGTCTCTCTAGCTGGGCGAACCACAAAGGTGTCACTCACCTACGCCTCGCGATAACGCGTAAAACGCTGGCAGAGGATCAAGTAATATTCATGTACATATCGCTGTTAAATTTTTGGATAAATAAAGTTTTAGTTGTTGGAAACTTCCAATTCTACTTTGAATTACTTCATATTAAACTGCTCAACGATCGAGCAAACAACCAAAAAAGAATAAATCAGCATGATATGAATAAACGAAATTTTGTGAAATTTGTTATTAAGTTTTAAAACTAGATGATTATGCCACTTTTAGAGCTATGCAAGAATTTCTTGCTTTAAAACGTCGAGTCATATTATCGATATTTTTGAACATGCCATGTTTTATACCAGAAATCAGTCAAAATCCAAATCCAGTAATTACCATAAATATGTTCATTTTGCTTTTATGAGCAAAATGTGCATATGAAAATCACCAGATGCATGCGATGTATTTATTTTTATTTTATAATTTTACTTATTTTTTTATATTGTCCAATTCAACACTAATTGCATATAATTTTCAACATTTTTCAAGTTGAAAATATAAATAAATCCCAAGTTTCATACACATTTTCCGGTTGACGTTAAATTGTGTTTTTGTGTTATAATAAGCTTGAAAATTATTTGTAATAAGCACTAACCCCAGATAAAAATGTGTACCATTAACTACAAATGATAAAAAGGATAGAGATATAATGATAAAAGACAAGCTAATTTGCACCTTCAACACAAACTTAAGCGCTTTTTTGCCGTGGTTCTTAATTTCACAACAAAAAGAAATTTGAGCGCGATTATTATTTATTTATTCATCAAACAAAGTACAAAGTTACATATAATATATCAAATGAAAAAATAGAAAAGTTAAATAAAGTAGAAAGAAAAAACAAACAAGTTAAATAAGTAGCAAACAAATTAGTAAATGGCAATCAATAAATAAAACATTAATATGTAGTTGATAGTTTAAGGTTATGGGGTGCGGATGGCATGCAAAAGAGAGGATTTGAAGGATGATTTGGAAATCGTCGGGGAATATAAATTGCTTATGCTGTTGAATATTCTGCAGCATCTATTTAGTGGTTCATTAGCTGCATACGTGGTCGAATGTAAATATTCTTTTAGGAAATAATTGGACCTGGTGTTCCTCACACGGATATTTATCAAAATTTTACTATTAAAATCATAAAGGCTGTACAGTTCCCTCAATGCAAAAAGTAATAATTGCTTTTATATTGACTCGAATCTGTCACCGTGCGTTTCAAAACTGGGATTCCAGCTAATGCAAGCATATTCGAGAATAGGACGTACAAGTGAAATGTATAAGGATCTTGTGACCCACAGGCTACGAAATTCTTGGGCACGTCTTTTGATGGATGCACGAGAACGTATTTTATCATAGTGTAAGGTGAAGCGGAGTTTTTCGTCTAAGATATCACCGAGGTCAGCAATGTTATCAACTCGAGTTAGTATATTTTAACCGAGCAAGTACGTATTGTGTGTGACCGTGCATTTTCTTGAAAAATTAATAACCTGACATTTATCAATGTTGAGAGAGAGCTTGTTTATCAATGATCAAGTGAATCAAGCTTGGATTGGAGAAAGAGGGCATCCGATTTCGATTCAATGGTCTGATGAAGTTTGAGATCGTCTGCATAAAGTAAATGAGGTATGCCTGCTAGGACGTCAAATAAGTCGGAAATAAATATATTTTCAAAAAAAAATGGGCCAAGATGGCTACATTGGAGTACACCAGAGGTAGCAGTAACATTTTTCGATAAAAATCCTTGAAATTTTAAACATTGTGGAGAAAGTTTTGCCGTACACTACCTTTTCGAAAAGTTTCGGAATCGAAGACAAAATGGCAATATCCCTATAATTTCCAATACAGCGTTGATCACCATTTTTGAATATGGGTGTGACATACGAAAGCTTCCCACAGGATGGGAAAATTCCCGACGAAAGTGATATATTAAAGAAAATATGCAAGGGAGTTATAAGCTCCTCTACACACTTGCACAAGAAGGTCGGAGGAAGAAGACCAGGCCCAAGACGTTCGTTGCAGTTGAGATTCAAAATAGCTTTACGTATCTCATCGTGGGAAATTTCTACATGGTTGAAAAAAGCTGTTGGAGCTTAATCCGAGGAAAAAAGGTGTGAGTTTGATGGGTTAGTTGCATTAAAAATTGTTTGGAAACTATTAGCAAATAGGTCACATATCTCTTTAGGAGAATAAGACGTTATATTATTAAGAAACATCGATGATGGATAATCAGTAGTTTTTTGCTTCACATTCACAAAATCGAAGAATTTTTTCAGGTCACGGACTATTTTTTTGCCAGTTGTCCTAATGTAAGTGTCCTAAGCCCCATGAGACTTTGCTAAAAATTGCTTAGCAGCTCCATTGTACTCTGCCTGAATAGCAGGACTAGCATCAGTATTTTCTCTAATTCATTCATAATTGCCTAAGGTCCCTATCAAGCCTTGGCTCAGACAATTAATTCTTTTTTCAATCTTATGTACATATCTTTCAACGGTGTCAAATATTTTATTGTAAAAAAAGAGAAAATTTTATAACATACAAATATTATTGAAGCTACTTAGTAGGTATCATGAATAAATTGAATTAAAAGATTGTTTTTTAAATAAATTATAACTCTTCTAGGATATAATATCTTTTAACAATTTTTTTTTTTGTTTTTAAATTTTTTTTTGTATTACGGTATCCTATTTTACGAGGATTAGGTTGGGTTATAACGATACGCATCAGCCATCGGTTTCGACAACACCCGACCTCAATCCCAGTAGGACCAGGAATGCTTACTGCAGTAATGCAGTAATTATTCCCAGTACTCATCGTCGGATCATTTTCGCATGACCGCACCGATGAATTTAACATTAGAAGGTCATTATAAGCAACGATACTCGTAGCTTTATAATAGAATGCTTCTTTTGCTTAAATCTTTTTAAACTGAATTTTGTAAAACAAATTGACCGGACAATACATTAACCTTGATTCTTTCAGGACTGAGTAACATTAACGTTACACAGAATATTGTCCACTGGTTCGCCTATAGCTCCATATCATCCGGCTTTAGATTTTTTATCACCATTAATCAACTCGATATGCACCATGTAGAAAACAATATTGACTATTTATATAATATCATTAAGGTTGACTTTGAATCCTTTAACTGGGCATTACATAATATCAATTGGTTTTCCGAATTCAGTGGCATATCTCATGAGGATGCAGACAATTTTTTCTATATAATTGCTCATATGTTATCTGATCAATATGTTTGGAAGCAAAGAAAGTACAGTAGTACGTTTCCAAGTTGGTGCTCACTTACATATATTAAGGAGAAAAGATGCACATCTTCAGTTTATAATATGAGGAGTTTTAGTGGATTATAATCCCTTCTCTAAATTTAGACCTGATTGTAAAGTCAAACATACTGCTGATTGGGAACGCTATTTGGCCCAAACCGAATCCAATATTAATGAAAATATCAAGCAATTCTGTCGCTACGTGAACTTATTTATTTTTATTTATTTATTTATTTATTTATTTATTCAAATCTCATCTAATAGAACCATCCCATTGAAATGAGATAATTTAAAAAAATCTTTAATATAAAGGAAAAAGAGGAATATAAATAAACAAAATAGAAGAAAAATAGAGAGAAAAAAACACGCAAGCACACAAAACACAAAAAAGCTACGTTAACAGATCAATAATACGTTTTTTAAAATATTGAAAAAACATAGACAGAGAACCAAACTGATGTATAGGCGAATTAAAATTGGTAAGAGTACACGGAAAGGGAGTAATGAAAAGCGAAGAAATCTAACCGGGTGATCAGAAACACGTATCAAATGAGTCACACAAATGTTGGAGGAAAGTAAACCATGATAAAGCTTGTAAAGGAGACATTCATCAAGGAATTCTCTGTTGATACTCAGCCTATGGAGTTTTAAGAAAAGCAGATGATCATCAAAAGGACGATTGGCAACATTGTACTTGTACAATGTGTACGTACGCTGAACGGATTCAACAGCATTAAACAGGAGACCACACTTGGGAGCATTTTTCAGCAATGCTACAAACCAGAAAAATGAAAAGACGACCACATGTGCCGATATCAGTTGCAAAGCGCGAGTCTTTCTACGTGGTCTATCCAATAAACAAAAACACATGGAAAGAGAGGGATTATAAGAGTAAGAATCAACGTAAGGAAAGGATGATAAAGAAAGAGATAGATTAGAAGGAAACAAAATGTGCATCTAAAGACAAACTGGCTAAAAACAAGAAGTTCCACTGAACAGATGACAAGTTGAAATCACCACATACAACAATAGGAGAATGGGGATAGTAAGACATAATAAAGTGTATTGTCGTACTGTAAAAATTATAGGCTGTGAAATAATTGCAAGATGCCGTGCTGTTTATTATGAGAACTTGAGAGGGTGGAATCATTTGAGTTCGATTAGTTCTCTCGCCGATTATCATAATCCTCTCAGTCTACCTGGTATTTCGTATGGCATAGCGAAGAAAAGCAGGCTGCCAGAGTTTTGCGGAATCCTAAGACATATTTTCAAAGCTTTGTTCTTAAGATAGTCAAGCTTACTGAAGAAATATTTCGGCTCTGAAGTGAAGTTGGTCAATTAAACCTCGATTCTAACTCTGAGGAAGGATTCGTAAGCTTAAATGCTTTTTTTGAGGCTAATTCTTCTGTTGAAACCTGTGACAATGCAGGAGAAGTAAGCATCTCAGCTACATTTTTTTGCATTTGTATTCCAGGCTGTCTCTGATTGTTAGATTATTGTTAAGATATATGCCTCAGAATTTAATTTTCTTGACCCATTGACACGGTCGGTTGTGTACAAAAAATTCAATAAAAAACCTTCATCACCCGCAAAGTAGGAGCGCAGCCAGCAGCCAACTAAACGGAAGTAAAATTAAAAAAAAAAAACTCTAGCGCACCTGAACCGCTAGAAACACTAATGTTCGAAGAACAGTAGAAGAATCGTGCAGGTTTTGAGTGCATATTCCACCACATGAGCTGCTTATTACGGCCAAACTGTTTCAAATTCCACGTTTTACTTTGGTCTCAAGAATGCATTATAACTCATATGGTAGAAGGTTTCATATATTACAACTGGCATGAATTTCAACGTTTATGAGAGCAAAACACGGGTTAATTATATTCGTTGTCAGTGCTTATTTCACAAAATTTTAAAAGCAGCGTCTCATATAACATCAATGAAGAAAATGCTCAATGCCTGCAGCTCTGTAACTGAAGTTGGTGTTTGGGGCTGCGATCCGAAAAATTTGCAGAACTTTGGGAATTGAAATATCGGTTATTTATTTGCATTGTAAATGTTTCCGGTATAATTTTATTGATACAAATTTAGCACAACCGACTCGTGCTGGCAACTTTTCGCCAGTATCAAAGCCAAGAATATATCACACCTGCTTCACGTTGTTATATTACATTCGAAGTTATAGGAGTATGAAGAAATTTAGGGTTACCTGCAGCGAGTTTTTTCAAATAATCGAAAGCTCAATATTTGCTGTTTATTGGCACTACAATATCATTACCAATTGAAAATTCTACGATTAAACCGCTTAATAAAGATATTGCAAACAAACACAAAACCAACAATAGCTGGCAACCCTATTGTGGCTTTTCAACCAAATTTGGCCAGAATAATGTTTATATTAGGTTCCGTAAATTGTATGAAATTCGTATTGATATCATAACTGCACTGGAAGTTATAGGGCAAAAAGTTTTATTTTCCTGAGAGAATTTTTAAAACCAAAGACACACAAATTACCATAGCTGGCAGCACCAATCGAATTTTTCAACCAAATTTCTATCAAACAGAGTGTAGAGTAAGGTTCAGCTACTGTGTCAATTTCATGAAAATCTGGTTACTTATTCACATTTCATAGGCCAAAAAGCAGTTTTTTTTCTTTGTAATTTTTCAAGATGGCACCACTGGCACAGAGGGTCCCAGACCTGGTCCTACTTAAGTCCAGACCTGGTCCTACTTAAGTTCAATGCTTTCTGTAAATTTCAATGGTATCTGATTATTGATTCGTGAGTTCCCGTGAACAGAAATTTTTTATGCTAAAAATATAGGTTGACTGTGAAAGGGTTACCGTTCTTGTCCGACATGAACTTTCCAAAGTTTTACTTTGAACGTGTAGACAAAGCATAAGATTTGTATACAGATTGGTTTTATTGTAAGAAACGGACATTTTTAGGATATTCGATGGTTTGAATGTTTTCACTTCCAAATTTTTATTTTTTCAAATTTAAGACACCAAAATTATCATAGCTGGCAGCTCCAACGGAATTTTTCAACCAAATTTCTACCAAACGTGGTTTAAAGTAAGGTCCAACTATTGTGTGAATTTCGTCAAAATCGAACGATTCAATCAGAATTTATAGGACTAAAAGCAGTTATCTTTTTTAGTGATTTTTCAAGATGGCACCACTGGCACAGAATCGCCTGCATTTCAAAATCATTTCTATCAGACTTGGTCCTATTTAAGACCAATACATGCTGCAAATTTCAATTAATTCTGTTCATTGGATCGTGAGTTTCCGTGAACAGAAGTTTTTGATGCTAAAAATATAGGTAAATTGGGCAAGGGTTACCAGGCGTGCCCGTTATACCATATCAAATTTTATTTTTTGTCTATATAAACAAAGCATGAGATTTACATATGAGTGGCTCTTTTTTGAAGAAGCGGCATATTTTCAAGAGAGACGATGATTTGGAGGTTTCAACTTTCAGTACCTGCCCTAGCTACAGGGTTGCCAGCACGCTCATCAAAAGCTACACAAATCTACAACTAAATAATACCAATATGTTCTGAAAATTTCGTAATGATTGAATAGCTCTGTCAAAAGTTATCGCAATTTAAAAATTTTCAAATTTTTCCGTTCTAATTTTAGGCACCCAGCGCACACATGGGGTTAAAAAATTCCAAAACATTATCCAATTCACATGTAAAACACGTTCGAAATTTTTTTGGTCAACTTTATTTTTGCAAAAATTATTTGTGTACGGAATAATAGGTATAACAAAAATATCACTAAAATGGCCGCCGGCGCCAAAGGGTTAAAGATTATTAACTTTTTCTGAGACCTGGCACTATTCTGCATACACACCAATGTGTCCTGAAAATTTCAGTTCAATCGGATGGCGCGTTCTTGAGATTTTTTCACTGAAAATTTTTGATGATATATATATATATATATATATATATATATATATATATATATATATATATATATATATATATATATATATATATATATATATAGAAATATGAATTTTTGGCCAAAGTGATTTTAATACTAATGTTCTTCTTCGAACATTAGTAAAAACTCAAGCGCGCCTGAGCCGCTAGAAATACTAATGTTAGATGAACAATAGAAGAATTGTGCAAATTTGGAGTGCATATTTGACCACACGTGCTCCAACCTGTTTCAAGTACACAACCATTTTGATTTTAACAATGCATATAAACTCATAGGGTGGAAAGGATTTCAAGACTACCACTTGCATAAATTTCAAGATTTAGGACAGCCAAACTCTGCAAAACTTTGACAGCAGCATAGCAAAACAAAAACTCTAGCGCACTTGAATCGCTAGAAACACTAATGTTCGAAGAACAGTAGAAGAATCGTGCAGGTTTTGAGTGATATTCCACCACATGAGCTGCTTATTACGGCCAAACTGTTTCAAATGCCACGTTTTACTTTGGTCTCAAGAATGCATTATAAATCATATGGTGGAAGGTTTCAGATATTACCACTGGCATGAATTTCAACGTTTATGAGAGCAAAACACGGGCTAATTATATTCGTTATCAGTTGCTTATTTCACAAAATTTGGAAAGCAGCATCTCATATAACATCAATGAAGAAAATGCTCAGTGCCTGCAGCACTGTTACTGAAGTTGGTGTTTGGGGCTACGATCCGAAAAATTTGCAGAACTTTGGGAATTGAAACATTGGTTAGTTATTTTCATTGTAAATGTTTCCGGTATGAATACTAACTGTAAGCATTTATTGATACAAAAATAGCACAACCGACTCGTGCTGGCAACCTTCCGCCAGTATCAAAGCCAAGAATATATCACATCTGCTTCACGTTGTTATATTACATTCGAAGTTATAGGAGTATCAAGAAATTTAAGATTACCTGCAGCGAGTTTTTTCAAATAATCGAAAACTTAATATTTGCTGTTTATTGTCACTACAATATCAATACCATTTGAAAATTCTACGATAAAACCGCTTAATAAAGATATTGCAATTAAACACAAAACCAACAATAGCTGGCAACCCTATCGTGGCTTTTCAACCAATTTTGACCTGAATAATGTCTATAATAGGTTCCATCAATTGTATGAAATTCGTATTGATCTCATGACTGCACTGGAAGTTATAGGGCAAAAAGTTTTATTTTCTTGAGTGAATTTTCAAAACCAAAGACACACAAATTATCATAGCTGGCAGCACCAATCGAATTTTTCAACCAAATTTCCATCAAACAGAGTTAAGAGTAAGGTTCAGCTACTGTGTCAATTTCATGAAAATCTAGTAACTTATTCACATTTCATAGGGGAAAAAGCAGTTTTTTTTCTTTGTAAATTTTCAAGATGGCACCACTGGCACAGTGTTGCCCACAATTCAAAATCGCTTCTATCTGACCTGGTCCCACTTAAGTCTAATGCATTCTGTAAATTTCAGTTGTATCTGATTATTGGTTCGTGAGTTCCCGTGAGCAGAAGTTTTTGAAAAAGGAGTTTTGAATATTTGTAACGTAACTGTAACAATACATTCTTTGATCTTGTGCCAGGGCCAAGTCTTTTTCCTCTTGTGGCTTCTTTTTTAAATAAGCATTGACGAAGATGTATTGAAGTGTTTTGAGAAGATTTGCAAAAGATACTTCTGCAAAAATTCAATCATTCTATTCATTTACACATAATCAAGTTTTATAATTTTATCAGCTTTGATATAAGGTATTAAAAGTTTGTTATAAAACTTTTATGCATGAATATTTTATAACATTCTGGATATAAATATAAGACCACAACTTGAAATTTATACAATCGAGGTAGATTACAGCACTATTTTGCCTTGGTTAAACCATATCTTATAAAATACTCATGCATATATGCAAAATCTATCAATTTTCACAAAATCAGCGGTCATTGAATGACGTATCAAAACTCAATTTCGAATATAGGTCGTGTCCTATCACGTCTCACCAACAACGTATCAAATTGCACGCTTTAATGTATCGTTCGCCATAAATGATTATTTGCAAGCGTTTACAACGGCACTTGTATGGCGCTAAAATCATCCCTTATTGCCATGTTCGAACTCGACCCACAGCTGGGCGCCAAAGCTAAGAAGCAGCCATAAATGCGAGTTTAACTTCTTTTGCCAATTTTATCGCTCCATAAATCAATTGAACGAGTGAATAGCTGTAGTACTCGTGGATCGAGGTATATGCCGGCTGGGAGTGTTATGCTGTTATGCAGATGAGGGTGTAAAATCGAATAATGTTTTATTAATATGGCAATGAAATGGTGTGGTTTTAATGTGATGGATGTACTTACTAGTATCGAGGATTATGAAGTGAAGTAGATGAATTATGCTATGGCGATTGAGGAAATGTTTTCTTGCCAATGCTTTAACCTTGCTAAAAGGAATAATCAAATCAAATGATTATCTCAATAATTCATTATTCTATCACCCTCGTTTTGTACAAGAGGCGACATACAGCCCATGGTCACTTGTTGAGTTGCACAGTTTAATATATATTTCTCATTCTTTTAATAACATTTGATACCTTTTTGTAACTTATCAACTAAATTGTACACTTTATAACATATTTCTCTCCTTTGCGACTACCTAATAGTAAGCCACCAACATGTCTACCGCAGCAACAACAAGTATGTAATTCCAAAAAAAACATATGCGCTCGTTGTAATTTATGTTTGATGTCGACAATTAAAAGCTCATTTGTACTAGGTGTGTATCTAGCTGAAAATCTGCGGAGTGTGCTCCACACATACCAAATTCCATAAATATTCAGTTGACCACATTCCCTAGCATTACACGAATTGCGGATTCATTCAGCCGCTTTTACTATCGCTAATGATGTTCCAAGTGGCTTACACTGAGGTCCTCATCCTTCTTTTTGGCGGATTTCGAACAACATTTGTGTGCACGTGCCATCAACACGCATACAAATACTTTCCCGAAATCGTCCTGTACTTCAGAAACAGAGTGTGGATGGCAAGGGAGGCTGTCAATGTTGTTACACGTGCTTGGGAATAAATCCTATATGGGTCTGCTTCCTCAAGAACAAACTATTCTGTCAGAACCGCTAAGTTTGCTCTAGAATTTAAGTAGGCAGAGCGCGATTGCGGTTGTGTCCCTCAAACTAGTTGATGTTTAGTTTGCTTTTATCTTTGTTTGATTGCGGTTTGGACGGGAAGCACAAAACAAATAAATGGTGGTTTATGACTTGTGTTTCATTTGTAATTACACATTTATGTGGATTCGTGACTGTCGATGTTATTTTGAGACGAGAATGAAATTTACATCATTGTGTGGTCTTGGAGTGAAGTTTGTAGTAAAAGGTTTTAAAAAATTACTTAATGAGGTTGGTTTTGGGAAGTTAAGACCTAGTGAAGATTAACATTGATTTAATTTTTAGCCCATTCTAAGACCCGAGCATTTAACAACGTATTCTAATCGATTTAAAAATATTGCATTTGATATTGTAGTTCATTTAAGTGGGTTAGGTTAGAATGAAAATAGTGCCAACAATTTTCAGAATTATTGTGTAAAAGTTTTTTATCAAACCCTCTAAAGTAAACACTAAAACTGAAGTTTTATGATTTTTAAAACTGCCAGCTCTCAGATAAAGATACTTTAATTTTTTTTCTTTTGAAAGATACTTCAAAACAAATGAGGATTTGAAAAATGAATATACAAATCATAGACAAAAGGATTTAATCCAACTTTTTATTTACAAAAGAGAGAAAAATGTGGAAGATCTGACGAGCTTCAAAACAAATCTGCGTATCGAGAAACTCACGTTCGTTCTTCTGTAGAAATGAGCCAATGGTCAAGTCTGTCCAAGCGAATATTTTTCGGAGGAACATGTAAAGTTGCGTCCCATATTTTTTGGCAGCTATACCATTGTTTACAGTCGATGCTGGTCCCTTTCGCAATTTTGTCAGTTTTTCGGTTGAGTCAAGGAATATGGATTTCAGCCTTGAAATCATGCAGCGTGTAACATTTTTCTGTTATGCAAGTTATTTTGAGCAAAATCCAAGCATTGGCAGTTGTTGCATCAAGCAAATGGTACACAATTCGTATATATCACCTTTTCGACTAAAGTCTAATTTTTGAACATACAACAAAACTATCTATCTAGTCGACGCAATCCATGTGTCGATTATATTGCTTTACAGCTTCAGAACACTCAACTGGAATACTTTAATTGGCTTTTTTGTCGAATCTGGATATTTCGTCCTCGGTAATGTACCGCAATAATTCGAAAGAAACAGGACGTTGTTTTTGGCTTTCCTTGCAACTGAAGTTATTTTAATGGCTTTGTGGGAACACACAATCCACACTTACACATCCACATTACACATTCACATTACACAACACTATAAAACACAGTAAATTTCATAAAAATAGTTAGCTAAGAAAAGTATAAAATAAAAGTATATTAATAAATAAACAATACGATATATTTTGTAAAAACATCAAGAACTGTTTCAATTATCTTATTCACAAATTAAATTTTTATTGGAAGTAAAAACTTCCAAATTGGTTGTTACGTTGTAACAGCACGCGGTACGATTTATTTAATAAAAAAGGCAGCCTTTCCCGAGAAAGGCTGCTTAAACCGCGTACCCACCACTCACTTTAGTAGGGATATAACACCACTCGTAGGGCGTCAGGACTTGCAACATCCACCTCGTGTCTTTTACTTGGCGGATACCAATAAGATAGATACTAAGATAACACTTATGATACACACCAAAGGAACAAATTCGACAGCAACATTGCATCAAATTTACTCTTTGTAAATGGTTTTGCATTAGCCGAGAGATCGGCTGCCAGGTAATAATAATAATAATAGAAATTTTATTCATTACATTGTACATATATAACTTAACTAAAGGGATATTTAACATAAAAGAACTTATACTTAGCGGCTATCCTATTTTGGCCTGCTGGCTCTCATTGAATATTTATTTTAATTGTTTTTCATCATGAATTTATTTTTCGATTTTCACTTATTAACTATTACCCAGGTACAATATCTGGGGTTGACTTAGCAATATAGTACTTAAATACTAACTTAATTTACTAAACTAAATCTAGCTTAAGTCTAAATCCAATTAGCTTAGCCTACTTAGACCTAAACTTAACCTAGGTCTTAACTATCCTCTCCGATTCGTCGGAAGGCCAACATATGATCTTCAAGCTGATGTGATTTACACTGATTTCGCGAAAGCATTTGACAGGGTAAATCACACAGTGCTTTTAGATAAGATCTGTCATTTTGGTGTTCCCAGTTCCCTTACATCTTGGCTTTCTTCCTACATCCATGATCGCGTCTGCCGTGTTGTGTTTAATGGTTGTTCTTCCTCCCCTTTCTTTCCTACTTCTGGTGTTCCCCAAGGTTCCATCCTTGGTCCCCTCCTTTTCACACTGTTTATCAATGACCTTCCTTGTAACTTTCAGTCTGACTCTCTGTTGTATGCTGATGATCTAAAAATTTTCCGTGCTGTCGCTTCACAAAATGATTGTTGTAAGCTACAGTCGGATCTCTTTGTTTTAAGTGATTGGTGCTCTGTGAACTTCCTTGATCTTAATGTTTCCAAGTGTTTTGTGATGTCTTTTTCCAATAAGCCTAATCCCATTTCCTTTGAGTATTTTTTGTGTGATAGTCTTTTGAAGCATGTAGATCAACATAAAGACCTCGGCATCATCTTTGATCCGAAGTTAAAATTTGATCTGCATGTTTCTTTTGTGGTTGCTAAGTCGTCAAAAGTAGCTGGTTTTGTTCTGCGCTGCTCTCGCTTTGCAACCAATATCAGCACTTGTGTTCGCCTTTTTATTTCTCTTGTTCGTAGCATTGTTGAATATTGCTCCCAAGTGTGGTCTCCTCGTTTCGTGTACCTGTCTAATGCTGTTGAATCCGTTCAGCGTAAGTTTACTCGCTGCGTTTTGTTCAAGTTTAATGTTGCTTATCGTCCTTATGATGACCATCTGCTTTTCTTAAATCTCCATTTGCTGAGTACCCGCAGAGTATTCCTTGATGAATGTCTTCTTTATAAGCTTTATCATGGCTTACTCTCTTCCAACATTCGCGTGTGTCATTTCTTACATGTGTCTGATCGCCCGGTTAGAACTCAGTCGCTTTTCCTTACTCCTTTTGCGCGTACTCTGGTGTATTTTTACTCACCTATACCTAGGATACTTAGAAGCCATGATGAGCATCAGTTTGGTTCTTTGTCCATGTCTTTTCTTTCTTTTAAAAAACATGTTATTGATACGATAACGTAGTCTCTTAGTTATTTTTATTATGCATTCTTCTCTTTACTTTTTCTTCAATTTTTGTTTTTATTATTTTATTATTTTTATTCCTGTGTTGCTTTATATTAATGATTTTTTTGATTATTTTTTGTATCTCGTTTCATAATTGGATTTTTCTGTTAAATGAGATTTGAATAATAAATAAATAACTGAACAGCATGTTCATGAGCCACCGCTGACGTTATATTTCCGCTGGACGCATAAATGGCTCATTAGAGCCACTCATATGTCCAATACCCCGGATCAGTCCGTTTTCATGTCCGTCTGTCTGTGTGTACAACCTTATCGCCAGTTCTACAACCCGGTCCCTAAGCGGCCCAAGACCTGTCTCCTGATATAGGAGAGAGTTCCTCGGCCACTTTTTAGTTACCGGGTTGTAAAACCTGCCAGTGCAGAAACGCAGAACTCTCCGTTCGAACATCTCCGCTTCTGCCATGGCAGATTTGGAACAGGTAATCCAGGATGGGGATGCGTATGTCAGGATTGGCCGAATGAGTGTTTTGTAGAAAATGGATTTAGCCTTTGTCGTCATGCTCATCTTTTTGGCGAAAAGATATCTGATGCGCTGAAATGTGGACCTGGCTACTTTTATCCTATGTCGAACATAGGGGTTAAATTTCAAGAATTCATGCATATCTACTCCAAGGTAGCGCAATGTAGGACTAGGAGTAATTCTAGAAGTTCCGAACAAGACAGCGACTTTTTTGGCCTTATTGCGGATGGTTTGGGATTCCCGATACTTGGAAGGATTCCTGAATACAGTCAGCTGTGTTTTGCAACTATTTAGCTTGATGCTGCATTCATTAAAATAAAATTTAAGGTTGGCCAAGTAATCTTCAAGGCTCTTCGCAGCTTTGAGCGGGTCTCGACGCGAATCATCTGCATATTGTAGGACTTTAACTTGAGGATTGCCCGCTGGAAGAGGGAGGTCAGCAGTGAAAATGGTGTATAAATCAGGTCCAGTGACAGAACCTTGTGGCACTCCTGATGTCACAGGTCCCCGGGGTGAATTTGCTCCATTAACGCTAACATAATATTGTCTGTTGCCAAGGAAGCTTGCGGCGAGACGTATTACTATTTCTGGAAATCCCAACTTGATCAACTTGTATAGAAGACTCTCGTACCATACACTATCGAAGGCCTTCTCGATATCCAAGGCACAAACAACCGTCGGAGTATGTCGCTCCTTCAGGTGTGACACAATCTGATCGTGCAAGTACGAGATAGTGTGCTGGGTCCCATGCTTACGCCTAAAGCCAAATTGATATTCTGGTGTAATATTAGCGAGCTCACAGTAGGTGGAAATCATTTCCAACCAAATCTTCTCAAAGAGCTTTCCCAAATTAGAAAGCAGAGAGATCCGGCGGATATTGCTGGCCTCATTATTTTTGCCTTTTTTGCGAATGGGAACAATCTTAGCAATTTTCCATGTGTCGGGAAAGTAACCGTTGTTCAAGGCATTATTGAAAATTATGGACAGTAATCTGAGCATAGAGATTGGAAGATGTTTAGCAATAAAGCTAGACACCCCATCATGCCCAGATGACTTTTTACTTTTTATACCCCCTAACAAGTGCACCAAGTATTCACTATTGACAAAGTGAAATTGGTCACTTGAGAGTTGCGGATCATCCGATGGATTTTTGGATGAAAATGTGACCAGCGGCTCGTTGTGACTATTGAGAAAGGAGTTAACATCCTCGAGTACATTTTGGCTATTAGAAGCAGAAAAGTTGGGCGGAACAGCATTTAATTGCGATTGAAATGTTTCTGCGGATCAGGGTTGCACACAGAAACATTGCCAGTCGTTACTGCTATCTCCCGGTTGATGGTTTTACCAGAAAGCCGATTAATTTCCTTATACATGTCGGGGCTTAGCCGAATGACAGCCAGCCGCTGTGCAAGACACTCACTGCGAAATTTACCAACCATTTCAGCAATAAGCTTGCTGAGACAGTTGATCTTCGAAAAGAAGTGACCTGTACAGCGGGTGATCCCTCCTATATAATAAATTACGAAATTCATCATAGCTGGCCACTCTTTCACGGTTTTTCAACAAAATTCCTACAGAACTACAATCGCAACAAAATATGCTTTTCACATGAATTTCGTTTTGATTTCGTCACTGCATCGGAAGCTATAGGGAAAAAATCTTTATCTTCCTGAGCAAATTTACAATATTTAGGAGACTAAAATTGCCGTAGCTGCCGTCCATATACTAATTTTTCAACCAAATTTCTATGAAATCTGTCTTAGAGTAAGGTTCACCTACTGCGTGAATTTATAGGAAATCGGAAGTTATAGGCCAAAACCCATTTTTTTTTCTCAGTAATTTTTCCAAATGGCACCACTGCCACAGTGTTGCCCGTATTTCAAAATTACTTCTTTCAGACATGGTCCTAGCAAATTCCAACATGCCCTGTAAATTTCATATTGATCGCATTATTCGATCGTCAGTTCTCGTGAACAGAAGTTTTGAATGCTGAAAATAGGGGTAATTTCATCACGGGTTGCCGTTCTTGTTTACCGCGGAATTTTGAAATATTTTATTTGACTTGGTGGACAAAAGTCAAAATTTATCAATAATTTGAATTTATTTTCAAAAATCAAAAATTTTTCAGGAAGGTCGATGATTTGAAGGATTTTTGTTCAGAAGCCTGCTGTAGCTACAGAGTTGCCCGCACAGTCTTGAAAGTCCATGCGTATAAAATTTTAGTCTATATCAATGATCGATTGTTTTTCTTAGAAGTTATGACAAATCGAATTTTGAAAAAAAATCCTTGCCTACTTTTAGGGACTCAGCACCTACAAAAGAATCAAAATTTCCAATACTTTATGATGAGCAAACTTAAAACATAATAAGTTTTCATTCCTAGTACTTTTTTTGAACAAAAATGTACACTGCTTGGAAATATAGGAGCACCTGAAAATTCACTTAAATGCCCGCCGCCGCCAAAAGGTCTAAGATATCTGAATTCTAGCATGGACTTACCTGTTATATACATCTATGTTCTCCGAAAATTTCAGCTCAATCGGATCGGCCACTCCAGAGATTATCTCTCTTAACCATTTTGCTGATATATATATATATATATATATATATATATATATATATATATAGAAGCGATTTTAATACTAATGTTCTTCGAACATTAGTAAAAATTATGCCACTAATGCCGGTAGTGTCACCTTTGGTTATATTGGGTAGAACCATGGCCTTCATGTAAAAGGCCTATCGCGACTTGCAATCTGACAGGTATTAAGCTACTTTTTAAAATGGTGTAGTCCTCTCGTTATTAAGATTTATTGGGAATTACACAATGACAATTGTTTGACATTTCTCTGACAATTAGTAAATATTGGCAATGTGAATGGTGCTGCTCGGTTGAATCCGCGAATAGAGTCTATTTTCCTATTATCCGGAGACTGGTTTCGAAGTTTTTGTCGCGTAAAAGATATTTCGGATAAGTGTCGTGAAAGTGATGTGTTTATTGTGCTGTATACGCGAGAACTTTGCAATTTGGAATACCTGCCACCTACTCTCGGCAATGTGTATTGTAAACAATTGCCGTTTGTGGTTGGTAGGATTTATTCCACTTTAAAAATCATCAAATTTTGATAATCTGCAAATTCTTCTACACAAACGATAACGAATAAGTGTCTTGATGAATTGAGGTCTGATGCTAAAGACTTTTTATATCTAAATTGCTTGTGAAAGATCCCAGAACAACATTGATTGACATGACATATGAGTTTCCTCATATCTCCTGTAGGTGGATCTCGTGAATTTCTTTATAACCATAAAAAAACATCACTGAGTGGACTGGTTGGGAAAAGTAGCTTAGGTCCGCCATCTTGTAGGTTAATTGCTTTTGCGATAGGCCTTTTATATGAAGGCCATGGTAGAACGTTCACATTCTGTTAAGCTGCATACAAATTTGACTGTTCAAACACATATTCAATAACGATATCCCCAGAACAAATTTCAAGTTCAGCCAACTCAGGCGGAAAATCAGTGGGTGTGAGTATCAAATTCGATTCTTTAACTGTTAGATTCTTTTTTTGCCACAATATCTTCTTCCTATCTTCTTCCTTCTTCCTTTCTCGTCAAGCGTCTTTTGCGTTCCCATAAATGCCATTACCAGTCAATATATTTACATTCTGTTCGGTTTCTTGGAGTGTATTCTCATAAAACAAATTGTCAGAGTAGTTGTTGGTGTCAAAAAAATCTTTTGCATCAATATCTTCATCGAACAGCCCCAAATTATCTTCACTGCCCGACCATGCTGCTATAATGTACTCAATTTCAGAGTCAATTAGAAGGTAATTTCTCACCATGCTCTACGGGTCAATGTACCGAAAATGATATAAACAAATTTTCATGTGCCAATACTACAAAATTGTTTTATTTGCTCAAAAAAATTACAAAATAGCTGCAAACCTGCTATTGAATTTGTAGATACCAATGCCTCAAGAGAAAGAAAAGAAAAAGAAGGAGACAGTTTCTGAAAAAGAAAAACATAGCAAATCTAATGTAACACTCCTTACAGTCTACAACAGCTTATTTTGGTATGTCTCCGGGATTTTCTGGCATGTATCAAATATGATACATGAGATACTTAAAGGTTAATCATAAGGAATGCAAAACCAGTCAATGGCATCAAAAAAAGTAGTTTCAGCACTGACAGTATTCTCAATATTATAATGAAAACACTTTCTTCTTCCCTCTGTATTCCGTTATCTATAATGTTCAATATTAGCCTTACTTTGGTTACATCGTGGAAAGCCACCAATGTTTTTACTATTTTAAAATCCTGATCCGCCCTCTGTTTCTTACTGTCATCCTATTTATCTTATTTTGCCGTTTCAGCAAAGTCCTTTAACGCTTTATCCATAACAAAATGTTTTCTTTTGTCCCAAAGCAGCTTGATTTTACTAAAACCTGCTCTGCAGCAAGTTATTTTATGGGATTTTCAAAATATGTCGCTTCAGACTTCGGCCCCCAATGTAAATGACGCAATGTGTTCGGACTGTAGGCTCTATCGGCACGAGAACGATTTCACTGAGAAAACACATGGCGCCAGACGCCATAATTTATAGAGTTCTGGCGCCATGTACATAGTCGATTTAGAGATTGTGATAAAATATGGCGCCACACGCCATAATACATGGCGAAAAGTACATAGGCCTCCACGCCATGTACATGGCGTGGCAGACTATATTACATGGCGTGGAGGACTATACTGTATGGCGTGGAGGACTATACTGTATGGCGTGGAGGACTATACTGTATGGCGTGGAGGACTATACTGTATGGCGTGGAGGACTATAGTACATGGTGTGGAGGACTATAGTACATGGTGTGGAGGACTATAGTACATGGTGTGGAGGACTATAGTACATGGCGTGGAGGACTATAGTACATGGCGTGGAGGACTATAGTACATGGCGTGGAGGGCTATAAGCATAGCGTCTGCTCCTATGCACTGTGGCGTTTGGAACTATAGGAAATCGATTATGTACATGGCGCCAGAAGTCTATAAATTATGACTTCTGGCACTATGTGTTTTTTCAGTGCATCTGAAGATGATCCAGATCACATCAAACAAAACGAAACGAGTCTTCTCAGTTCGATGCTCCGAACTGAAAATTCCCGAGGGATAAATAACTTCAAGAAGCTTGCTGACATTTATACATCTCCTCACACAGTATGGCTGCGAGTTATAATTGTAGTGCCATGAGCCATATTACATGGTTCATGGCACCATGTAATATGGCGTGTGGGGCCATAATTTCTGCGCCATGTAATTATGGCGCTGGGAGCCATACTGCATGGCTCAGGGTACTATGTACATGGCGTGTGGCACCATAAATGCTGCGCCATGTAACATGGCACCACGCGCTATATAGATTCTGACATTATGGCGCTGGGAGTCATATTGCATGGCTCAGAGTACTATGTACATGGCGTATGGGGCCATAAATAATGCGCTATGTTACATGGATCTGGGCGCCATGTGGATTTTTTTCAGTGTTAAGTCTATGAAAGCGAGCAATATCACCATTGATACTGGAGCAAAGAAGTCAATTTTGCGAAAGGACTTGGTGGAAGCATAAATACTTGGTAATGTTGGGTACTTTGTACAGCAACAGGCGAATCTGAACTAGTTCACGGAGAAATAACTCGTCAAATACAACTCGGCGATTTGGTGTTCCAGCATCGCTTCCTGATAGTAGATATAACCGATGGGATGGACTTCCTAGGCCCTCATGGTTTCAGCCTGAATTAAGGCAAAAGGGTGATCAAGTAGAAAAACATAAAAATACAGTTAGCAGATAACAGGAAGGAAAACGACCGGCTGAGAATCGTCGTCTGCGAAAATGTCATAGGAAAGCATCGTCTGGGTCACATTTGATGGTAATCCCGGGGACCACCAATTCTTCATCGTGGAGCCAACCCAAAACCCAGCAGTCATGAGCCTTATATTGGTAAAAAGCCTAATCACAATTACGGAGGGGAATTATGTTCCTGTAAGGGTACTGAATTTAGCGGAGCAGGAGAAGAAGCTTAAGAAAGGAGAAGTAATGGCCGACTGCCAACCAGTTTCTTCAATCACTTCTTTGAATACGGTTAAAATACAATCTGAGCACAAAAAGATACCCAACAGTAAGATATATGAGCTAGCAAAGAACATGCTACAATCCTCGGAACTAAGCACGAACAGTACCAACAAAGAGTCCAGCGAATTGAAGTTATGCTAACATCTTCTCGACTCGAGATGACAATTACGGACGGAATAGGTTGACTTCGCATCGAATCGATTCACTAAATGCATCACCGGCTAGGCAGGCTCCCTGCGGCTTACCACTGGCCAAATAAGCTGAGGTCGCGGACATGATACAGGACACGCAAAAGCAAGGTATCATCGAGCCTTCGAATAGCACTTGGACATCGCCAGTAGTCTTAATCAAAAAGAATGTTGACTATCGACGATTGAATAATGTAACGAAAATGGATAGCTACCCCTTGCCAAGAATAGATGACATTATGGTTACTCTAGCCAGTGCGAAGTGGTTTTCGACGTTGGATTTGAAGAGCGGATACTAGTACTGTATACAGCGGACGTTTAGTCCGCGGACTAAACACCAAATTCCACCTAAATTTTTTAGTCCACGTGCTGTATACACTCGTGGACCGACCTAAATTTAGGTCGGTCCACGATTTCAAGCGACCTGACCTAAAATAGGTCGTGGACTATATACCGCTGTAAACACACGCGACCTAAATATTGATTTTTGCGCGACTATTAATAATGCATGTATGTTGAATATAAGCTCATAACCTTCCCCTTTGACACAAAATCATTGAAATAAACATGTTTGAGAGACAAATGAAACGATAAAAACAGTGCATGAAGGAAAATTAAACTAAATGACAGCTGTCATATACGAACGAGGACTAAATTCCACCTAAGCAAATTTTAGGTCGGGTTCGTTGTAAACATCTGAGGACTAAGTTCATTTAGTCCGCGCTTTAGGTCAGGTCACTTTTGGTCCGACTGGTGTAAACCGGTACACTGAATTCTAATTTTATGACAGCGGATTTTCCCCGCCTAGTGCGACATTTCGCTGTATTGTGTTTCGGGGGAATTGTGCGAAGCAACGCAACGAATTAAATGTATCTGGGCGCGGTTGTTTTAAAAAGCGATAAAGTGTTAAATTCTTAGCGAATGTTAATAGTGCGATAAGCAAAGTCTACGCGATTGAGTGCTTAGAATTATTTGTTTAAATAAAAGTGTGACTAGTGGTGTAAAAGAAAACTGTTTTGTTTCGCAAACGTGGAGAATATCGAATCCACGAAAGGTGATTTAACCATGAACCACAAAGGGTATAAATACCTCAGATTTTCGTTTTGGTTGCTTCACCATCTAAGCTCTGCGAGCTCTCAGGAGATAATTTTCCGAATTATTTATAGCTGGTCAAAATTGTGTACATAAGGTTTACTATCTCAGTGAAAATGGTGGACATCGTCTGTTCGCGAAGGCCAAAACTGTCAAATTTGTCCAGAGTCCGACAGTTTTCCTTCACTATGACTTACGCAAGCAGAATCAAGCGAATTTCTTCAATTTTCATTAATTTTTTCATTTTCCTTCAACTCTCACAGCTGTTTTTATTTCTTTGCAACTCTCTATTCTGAGATATACACTTAGGATTCAAAAAAACCAAAGAGAATTTCGACGAAAGTTTTCAAATCCTTGGCAGCCGTTTAGATACTACAGTACCTCGCCAAAGCGAAGCATATCCTTGATCCTTATCAAAATGAGCTTTTCATCTATATGAGAGGGCTGCAAAAAGGAAATTTTAGATGCAATGATTTTTTATTTCAGTGAATTAGAATATTTTCTGTTTGTTTTGCTGTTTCGTGAATTCAAAGTTCAGTGTGAAGATAAATTAAGAGAAGTTTTCATCCTTTGGAGTGAAAATTTGGAGAAAAGCGGAGACTGCTGATAAAATGTAAAAATGGTGAGTAAAACGTAAAATGTGCAGATAAAATGTCCCGTATTTCAATTTTCGATCGCTTATTTTATTATCTTGTGTATCGAAGACAGTGGCACAATTCATTTTTGAAATTCAAACAGTTATTAACATCGAATGTCACTTTTCCCTTCGAAAGAATGGTGTGGACATTCTAAACTGGCGTGAAATGGGCGGAGACATATTGCATTTTATGGCGGAAGCAACTTTTTCACGTGAAGTATTCAATATGTGAACTATTCTAATTAAATGTGAAGCATAATTTTGGCCGAAACCCAGCATTTAGTTTTTAATGTTCATATTGAGCTAATTTATTTCCCTTCTTTCCTCGGTTTACAGTCGCATTAATTCTAAATATTACTTTTGAATTGGAAATCGAAAGCTATAGAGAACTTTGGTGAAAATTCTTCTTGCAGTCGTTTAGGTACTACGCCATATAGAAGCATATCCTTGATCCTTACCGAGGTGAGCTTTTCAGAGCTTTTTATGTAATTGGCAGGGCTGGAACCAGTGCTGTCGTTTTACTGCAATTGCAGTATATCTGCTGCAATTTGATACAGTTTACTGCAACATTGCATTTGAGTTTCATCTATTGCATTTTACAAAATTTGCCACTTGTTTAATCTAGCTAGCATATTAAGTAAGTTAGATTTGCTCTGTTCAGTTATATAGACAACTGCTAGCCATTTTGAACTAAGAATGAAAAGGAATTTCCCCAATTCTTAATCCTACAGACATAACTGTACGTTACAATTTATTTCCTTTAAAATGGAAAAACTGAAATTAACAATAGTATATATTTTTCACCAAACGAATTAGCTCGAATCTCATATCTTTAAAAAAATGCGACTCCCCATGCGACTTTTTTGTATTGAAATTCACCTACCTTCTAAACTACTGGCCATCCCATTCTAAAACTTTTATGATAAAATAAGCATACTTTAAGCTTTATTTTGTTACAAAAATAAACAAAATTAACCTGGTCCAAATTATTCAAATCACGAGTTAAAGTGTCTACTTCCGGTTCCACACAGGAAAAAAAATTTATTTTTCAAATCTAATTTCAAAATTAAAAAGAACAGCTAATTTTCTATACCAATCATTATGTTTAATGTTTTTTAGAGTTTGTTTTGAATCTCAGAATCCGCTTCCAAAAAAACCTTTTATCAATTTCGTCAATTATTCAGAAGCCCATAACTCGGCAACTAAACCTCATAGAAACAAAAACTTGTGCATCCACATTCATATCTTCTAGAAGCACCAGTATGCACAATATGAACGAAATCCAGAACCTCGATTTTTTTTCGTTGTCCGCTTCACGTGAAATGCCCCCTTTGCTATATTTTTCAAACAATAGTTGTATTTTAAATGCTTGTAAGAAGACTTATATGTGTACACATATCTATATACCTATGGAAAAATCGATCTACTGCAATTTAGAGCAATCTGCTGCAACTTCGGAGCTTTATTTACTGCAGAAAGAAAAACAAAAACGACAGCACTGGCTGGAACAAGAAATTTTAGAAAATTCTCTTTAGAAAACTTGACTTTGGATTTGACTTGGGTATTCGAAAAAACGACGTGTTTATTAGTTCTAAAAGATTCTAACCTCCGATTTCACTTCTAAAGCTTTTAAAAATGTGTCGTTTTTGTACAAAAATGGCTGATTAAACGACGTGCGAATCCGGGATAAATAACGACAATTTCGGTTGTTACTAATGTTCGAAGAACATTATTACTAATGTTCGAAGAACATTAGTATTAAAATCGCTTCGCCGAAAATTCGTCATATATATATATATATATATATATATATATATATATATATATATATATATATATATATATATATATATATATATATCAGCAAAATGATTAAGAGAGATAATCTCTGGAGTGGCCGATCCGATTGAGTTGAAATTTTTGGAGAACATAGGTGTATATAACAGGTAGGTCCATGACTTGCTAGAATTTAGATATCTTAAACATTTTGGCGGCGGCGGGCATTTAAGTGAATTTTCAGGTACACCTATATTTCCAAGCAGTGTAAATTTTTGTTAAAAACAATGTACTAGGAATGAAAACTTATTATGTTTGTAGTTTGTCTATGATAAAGAGTTGAAAATTTTGGGCCAGGTGTAGGCGCTGAGTGCCTAAAAGTAGGCAAAGATTTTTTTTCAAATTTCGATTTATCATAACTTCTAAGAAAAACAATGGATCATCGTGAAATTTGCAGAGCGTATTGATGCATACTAGAATTTAACACACATGGACTTTCAAGACTGTGCGGGCAACTCTGTAGCTACAGCAGGTTCCTGAAAACAAATCCTTCAAATCATCGAGTCTCCTGAGAAATTTTTGATTTTTGAAAATAAATTCAAGTTGTTGACAAATTTTGACTTTTGTCCACCAAGTCAAACAAAAATTTCAAAAATTCCGCGGTAAACAAGAACGGCAACCCGTGACCAAATTACATCTATTTTCAGCACCCAAAACTTCTGTTCACGAGAACTGACAATCGGATAATGCGATCAATATGAAATTTACAGAACATGTTGGTATTAATTAGGACCAGGTCTGATAGAAGCGATTTTTCAATACGGGCAATACTGTGGTAGTGGTGCCATTTGGAAAAAATCTTTGAGAAAAAAAACTGGTTTTTGGCCTATAGCTTTCGATTTAGCCACCAGATTCTAACAAAATTCACGCAGTAGGTGAACCTTACTCTAAGATAGATTTCATAGAAATTTGGTTGAAAAATTAGAATATGGACGCTAGCTACGGCAATTTTTGTCTCTTAAATATTGTAAATTTGCTCAGGAAAATAAAAGTTTTTCCCTATAACTTCCGATGCAGTGATGAAATCATAACGAAATTCGTGTGAAAAGCATATCTTGTTGCGTTTCTAATTCTGTAGAAATTTTGTTGAAAAACCGTGAAAGGGTTGCCAGCTATGATGAATTTTGTAATTTATTGACATTTCTTTATCGAGCGATGTTATCATAAAATTTCCAAGTGGGAATGATCCTGCAATGACAAATAACATCAAATATTTACGTTTCAAAAATTTAAAAAATTTGGGCGATGGTAACCCTAAAATTTAATTCACTCCTATAACTTACAGCACAGACATTCAATCGAAACGAAATTCATAGGGTGGGTTTAACACAACGTGAAGCAGCCATGGTGCTAGCACATGATTGCCAGCACCGGACAATTTCGTTAATATCGCACCAACAGATGCTTCCATTTTCTATTCATAAGCAAAATATTTACAATAAAATAAGCAGTCGATATTTAAATATTCCGAGCTTTGGAATTTTTATTGTTTGTTACTTGAACCTATACCCGAGTTTATTAGTTTATTCATCTGCATCATCCCCCTTCTATGGTAAGCATAATTTATGACAAACGACTTCGATTATATAAAAGCACTATGTAAAACATCATATAAAAGCAAAGTATCCAAGTTATATCTCTATATGCTTTTAGAATATTCAAAAATTGGTGCAACTGCACCAAGTTGTTTATATAATGTTATTTTATTTTAATAAAGCTCTTTGCCCTATAGCCTCCAGTACAGTCATGGTATCATAACGAAATTCATATGACAAATTTAAATTATTGTAGACAATATTCAGTATAAATCTATTTTGAAAAACAATGATAGAGTTGCCAGCTATGATTGTTTTTGTATTTTTTGAAATAGCTTTAGTAAGTGATTTTATCATAAAGTTTTCAAATCGTAGTGGTCTTGTACTGAAAATACACACCAAATACTAAGATCTAGAAAATTTGAAAGCTCTTGCGAATGGTAACCCTAAATTTCTTTGTATCCCTATAACTTCCAATGCAGTGATCGGATCAACACGAAATTCGCAGAGCAGGTTGATTTCAACGTGAGGCAGATAGGAGGTGTTTTTGTTATTTTGGTACCAATAAATGCTTGCATTAAGTATTCACATCGCGAATATACAATATATAACAATATATATGACAATACGTACAATATATAATATATAAGACAATAACAACAGTATAACAACAATATATAACAATACACTCAAAATCTGCCTAAATCCTCTACTGTTCTTCGAATATTAGTATTTCTAGCGGTTCTGATGCGCTAGGGGTTTTTTTTGTCAAACGACGGCAAATTCAATTTTACCGACATTAAACCCACATTTAACTTCGAGAAAATACCTGGAATGAATGATATATTACTTCTGTAGTAGTCTTTAGCAATGAAAAAGGTCATTTGTTGTGCAATGAGAATATTGTTTCGAAAAACTAAGATACGTGCGCCCACAGTTTGAAAATCATTTCCAAGTATTATTGATAGGTGCCTGCTTATCTAACTCAGAAATTTACCTTACAAAATCGGTAAACCAATGCAAGCTGTGGATACAACTATCCAAAATTCTCTCTTCGTATGATATGCAATTATTTTTCACAATATTTTTCATTTAAATGTTGGGCTATGTTTTATGTGGGGTACAATCATCAATGGAATTGTGTGTATCATTTGGAGTACTTTATTGCATCAGAGTTAAGTTTGCTTTTTACGGTAATTAGCACGAACATTTGCATGCATTTAGATCACACATATTGATAATGTATTGTTGCTCACTAATCGCTCTGTCCCAATAGATTTTATATTTTGATTGATCTTTGAAGAAATATGTTGGTATGCACGGATGGATGAATAGAAACTGAGTTAATTTAGAGTGATAATCTTTGAAGGTACGAGTTTTATACATAAAGGCTTGGCGAATCACATCAATTAATGATCCAAATGAAAATAAGTATTTCAATTAGTGATGCGCGATTGCGAGATATTAAACTCGATTGTTTCGATTGTTCAAACATCTCGAAATATCTCGATGATTTTAAGTTGGACTCGATTATTGACTCGATGGTAATGTGCAATCGAGACAATCGAACAAAACATCTCGATATTGTTACAATCGAGAGAATCGAATAAACATCTCGCAATCGATCATTCGGTCGGTCAAGTCATCGACAATCGGTTGACGGCAATCGACTCTGCCATAAAGCATGTTTCGTTGGCGGAGCCAATAAAAAAATGTTCAAATATTCGAGCAAAAATATTAAGTGTTATTATTTAATCAAACTGACATTTTTCGGGAAATATTGATGTATAAAAGGATAGATTTATCTTAAGTTAAAATCAAGATATCTTTAACTCTTTGGTGATGGTGGGCATGTTAGTGTATATTCAGGTACGCCTACATTTCTGTGGCAAAAAAAATTTATGAGAATCAAGTATGCAAAATGAAAACTGATAATGTTAAATGCGCTTTGGAAATTTCTTACTCCTTGTGGGCGCAAAGTGCCTCGAATTCGAGAAAGATTTTTTTCAAATTTCAATTTCAACATCAGATCATTGCGAAATTCACAGAGCGTTTTGATATTTACCAAAAATAAGCAGATGTATCATATGATATATATCTGGTGTGATGATCCGGTCATGAGTACAAAAAATGGAAAACTATACATTTCCTCTACTGGTCCTCGAAATTCAGTCCTTCTATGCCCCAAGTTTTTTGTTATTGAAATGTGATACGGATTTTTATTTTGAAATCGACTGCAAGTACAGTTTGTTTTTAACAAAATGTAGTTTTTTTTACAGTATTAACGTAAATACTAATATAATTACGCACACATGCTATACCGCCTGCATTTTGGTTTTTGTGCAGCAAATTAATAACACCCCGGAGATATTTTCTGCGGAATTTTCAATAATTGCCTTCGAAAAGTAATTATTTGTGTTTATTACATCGCTGTGGAATAAAACTATAAAAACACATAGTGATTAATAAAAAAGCAAAAGTTTTCTCCACTTTGATATGTATGTTTAATCTGAAATTCAATTATATAATAAATATAATAAAAACATTAAAATTAAATTGAATCTTAAAAATAATGCTTAAGGTATCACAGTGTTTTGACTGATAAATAATAGTTCGTCTAGTTTTTTTGGAGTTAATCTGTTTCATTTAGCATTCGTTATTGTTCCAGCCTTACTGAAGATACGTTCCGCTGGAACGGAAGAAGCGGGAATACACAAATATTTTCATGCAAGTTTATAAAGGTGGGGAAAGCTGCTGATATAAGTTTGCCAAAATTCAAAAGGATCCTTTTTGCGATCTAAATATGGCATCTCCAGGTATTGTTTCACTTCAGCCCTTGCACTACTGTCAGGCGTTTTGCTAGTGCAGATCGTAGACATTTTTCGATCAAGATAATCCCTTGCTGCAGAGCTTTGTGTTTCTACTGGTGGGCTTGAAGACGGGATATTATCATTATTTTCTGAATTTCGAATGAACCTGGTTAGCTCGTCTGTTACTAACTTTTGAGCATTTTTTCACTCTCCTCATTTCCAAACGCAGCCTTTTTAAATCGTGGGTCTAAAAATGTATCTTTTGCCACTATTTCATTTGTTTCCAGAGAGCCAATTCTAGCAGAGTTAATTTGAATTGTCTTCCAAGACTTGTTGCCACACATTGCTGCTTTATTTGAAATTGCAATCCTCTCACAAGAGGTGGAATGCGATATATTGTAGTATACGTTTCCCCTGACAAGTCTTCTGTCATGGCTATCAAGAAACGCAATATATTAATACAGTCTTCTACTTCTTCCCACTGCAAAGCATTTAAATTTGATGGTGCGTTCGTTAATGATGAAAGTACGGCTGAAATAGGTAATTTAAATTGATTTAATCTTTGCAACATAATGACAACGGAATTCCATCTTGTCGGAACGTCTTTTTTCAATTTCAGCTCTTGTAAGCTCATTTGGTCCTGAATCTCTCTTAATTTTTCCTGAATCTGTCTTATATGCAGCTGAGTTGCTCTGCTTTAAATATGTGACCAGAGTCCTACATTTGGCTAACAAGTGGAGAATATTATCGTTAGCTTTCAAGGAATTTTAAACACACAAATTTAGTGTATGTGCAACACATGGATGGTGACACTTTCGAAGATCATCCGAAATGGCCTTTTTTATATAAGCGGCATTATCAGTAACTACTGTTACAACCTTTTCTGCAATGTGCCATTTATTGAATATTGTAGCTTTAGATTTTAGTGAGCAATAAACTTTGCTCAACATTTTTTCCGACACTATTTTTCTGGACGGAAGTTGGTGATGAGGTATATATTTGCTCACAAAAGATGAAAAACCTCGGTTATCTAAAGATAATGGCTGACAATCAATCGCAATCATACGCAACAAATCCTCTTGAAACTCACGCTGCTCTTCACTGCTAGGATCACATTTTTGTTGTGCACCATATAATCTCATCTGCCGCACTCTTTTGGCAGGCTGTACACTAACATTTTTCATCACTCACTAAGATTAGTTGTGGGTTCGATAGAACCACTTATCGATGAACTAGATGCAACTGTTGAAACTAACTCAGATGTTGGATTCGGGTTACTCTGCATTATCGTGCCTTGATTCACACCAACATTGCCTTCATTTTCTATTTCACCTAACTGTATAGGGTGCTTCCTTTTCAAATGATCCCTCAAGTTAGTAGTTTTCCCAAAGTATTTATAAACTGCGTTACATAACTTGAACTTCACTTAAGTAACTTTTTTACTGTCCATGTTTTTAGAAAAAAAAGTTCCATATGCCCGAAGTTTTAGAAAAACGTGCACTTGACATTGTTTTAAAATCACTTGATGCTAAAAGTTTGAGCTCACACAAAAGTTACAGGCTGGAGCCACGCACACGACTTACAAAATTAGCTTTTATTGAACAATAAATTCGAAAAAAATTTTATTCGATATGAAACCACGGACGTTTAGTTTTCGAAAATAGAGTTAGACTGCGAAACACATCTGCTTTCCTTTCCTGGAGTGTGTTCAATATTCTTGCTATAGCAGCTATTGGGCCTTTCTGAACTTGTATTCTTGATGCAGTCCTCCAACCGGTTAGAAGGCAATAACCAGCGAGGTAGTAGAAATGGAGTGGACATGCCCATAAGATTTACATTGAAGGGGATGGTCAGTGAGGTAGTAGAAATGGAGTGGACATGCCCATAAGATTTACATTGAAGGGGATGGTAGTAATTTTTTAGCTACTCATTGTCAAATCGGGTCAAATCCAAGTAGTTCCCCTCCAATTTGACAATGAGTGCTAGGCATTTTTAACATGACTTGTGCGCGAGAGGATTGAAGGGGCTAATAGTGGAAAGTTATACCGTCCGTGTCCAGGGGCTGGGGATGGTAGTAATTTTTTGTCTGCTCATTGTCAAATCGGGTCAAATCAAAAATCGGGTCAAAATGGCGGAAAGGCAGCTTTAACATGCTTTGTACCATGGCCGTCATATAGAAGGCCGGTCGCAAAAGCAATTAACTTACCAAGATGGCGTGCTTAATGTACCTTTTTTCGACCAGTCGACGTACATTTCTCGACCAGTTCGACCAATGAAAGTACATTAGTACCTGTCAGATTGCAAGTCGCGACCGGCCTTCTATATGACGGCCATGTTTGTACGCGAGAGGATTGAAGTAGCTAATGGTGGAAAGTTATACCGTCCGTGTCCAGGGGCTGACAATAACCATTTCCATACTTGGTATGCATTAGCAACGGAACCGTTCATATTCCGATTATGCATATGAATGTACGCGTGTTCTTGTTTTCTCATTTGGACTGGAGTGTTTCATGAAAAATTCCTGACCCGTGAACTATGTCTATAGTTGTGTTAGTGAGTTGCAACTCGATAAATCACTTTCAAACGTGATGCAAATTTCTCTCTAAGTGCATCACTTTTTGTAGAGAATTCCCCTTGATTCTTCTGCCGCTTGCCCAGAAAACCGGTTTGAGGACTGCATCAAAAATACAAGTGTGGAAAGGCCCATTGGCTGCTATTTTAGCAGCTCTGGCTGTCCAATGTTACGAAATAGCTACTTTTTGATGCTTGCTATTTGACAGTCGGGCTGTCCAAGGTTTCGGAATAGCTGCTATGTTAGCAGCTGTTTGCTGCTCGCAGTCTGGAGAATAGCAAGAAAGTACCTAAGACAAAATGGCCGTGCGTACACAGCTGACTTACTGTTCAAACGTCACTTTGGATTAGAAATAGAAATGAAAAGCAGTTTTCGCGCTTTGGTCGCAAAGAAGATGAAAAATAGACTTGAATATAGTGCTATTATAACTAAATACGGGCTTTTGAACTCTTCAACTCAGCTCGAGTTTTAAGTAGGCTTTTACACAGCGCAACTCATCTTGAGTTTTTAGAAAGCAAGTGTGAAGTGCAACAAGCCGGGTACGCTGAATCGTGTACCATGATATTTTCAACGTTTCTTTTTCGCTCTTTTTCACAGATATGGTTTCAAAAGCTACAAATAAGTGAAAATGCGCAAATTTCATACTATTTCCTAAATGTAAGGCAAGTGTTTGCTGATCCAAGTAAACACAAAGATTAAAGTTAAAAAAAAAACTGAAGAGATTTGTTATTGAGTTGTGCTGCGTAAAAGCCAACCTACGTAGCAGTCAAGAGCTGCTACGTAGCAGCTTTTGGCTGTCCAATATCCATAGCTGCTTCATCTAGCTACTGCGAATTTTGACAGTTGCTAAAGTGATGCTATACTATGCTTTTGGAGCAGCTATAGCATGCACATTGAACACACCCCTGGTTACTCATTAATGAAAAATAATCCCTATAAACAATATTTCATCTATCCAAGTAATGCAAATAGTTTGTCTTCTATTTTTGTAGAAACATAGATACTTTGCTACATCTGTGTAAGAGATAATACCTACCTAAAAAGGACATATAATCACATCTGGAGAGCTTCCGTGTTTTATGGTCTAATTAACGGTGAATACTTGATTAGTACGAGTAAGATGGACGATACCAACGCATGTTTATGAATTAAATTTTATGGCCTTACCCCTCAAAACAAATCCTGAAAAAGCCAAAAGAAATTTAAAGGATTTGACTGATTTCGAGTTGGGCTGGTGGTCGTAGCATTCCGGACCTAGTCGTCTTTAGGCGCGGTAGCGACGAAGTGAAATCCGCTTCGTGAACGGCTCCGGGTTAACACGATCATCTCCGTCCCGTTAAAACCCTGGCAGGCCTCAAAGTACGTACTCAGTCTCGTCACCATTAAGTTGGTGGTGTAGGTTCAGTTGAGGTGGGCTCCTGATTAACACCGATCCGGATCTGACCACTTGTCCCCATAAGGGCTGGTGGCAGCCCTCCCATGGCCTCCCTGCTTTGCATAGATAGCCATGGGATCATTGAGGTAACTACACATTCAGATTTGAGATAGTGGCTCTGAGTGGGGACCCTTATAACATGAAGAAGATGCAAACTAAACACAAACTCGTCAGGCACAAGTGTGGCAACCAACCAAACTCACCCTCTAAGGGAGAGGGGGGGGGGGCTAAGTTAGCTGCGCCGTTGGTTGCAGCTAAAACCTCAGGAAGTGGAGACATGGTGAATAAGCCAGCTCTGCGGACTGAGGTTAAGGCTGCAGGGGTTCGTGGAGACATGGCAATCGAGTCAGCTCCATTGACTTCTGGCACAGCAGCTAAACAAGGCTGTGGAGATATGACGAGTGGGCCAGCTCCAGTACCTGGCACAGCGGCTAAGCAAGGTAGTGGAGACATGACGAGTGGGTCAGCTCCAGTGCCTTCAAAATCTTCCTCAACCCCTGTTTCAGGCGGTTCCAGGGCTGAGGTCACCAAGCCTGGCCCTGCGAATGCCAAGAAGTCCGTTTGTGGCCAGGATGATGGGAAGGTTAAGGTAAATGAGCCAGCCCGACCATTAACAAGCGCTACCTCCGGTGCCGCTTCCTCTTCAGGCACACAAAGCTTCTCCGCCAAAAAATCTCGGGCTTATGGAACTAGTAGAGCAGCCTTCAAAGTTCTGAGGAAGTTTGAAAATGTCCCCCCTGACACTATGTCCGACAAGGACAAAAAGTCCCTTCAGTGGGCAAAATCATTCATGGGGAGCACCCTAATCCGCTCCCTCTACATTCTGGAGCTTCAACTCAGAAACGACAAAGGTTGGTTGAGCAGATGAATCAGGGCAGGCAAGACTGCAAAAATCAGAAAGTAGTGACGGCTCCTACAGGGATAATTCGGCCATTTAGGGAAATGGCCAAAGAGTGCCTGGTTTGGGCCGTGATTGATACCAGCAAGGGAGATGGAACCATCTCCTCCGAAAACTGGCTTAAGATCAGGCAAGCTTTATTTGGAGTCTGCTGCAGACTGCAGAAGTCTAGCTCGGGTCCACCACCTACGGTGAACGACGCAGGCTGGTACAAAGGAATCAGGCTGGTTGCGTGTGGAGACCAACGATCAGCCGATTTCTATAAGCAGGCAATCTCCGAGCTGGGGAACTCTGGTCAGGCGCCAAGATTAAGGTGGTGCACAAGGATGAGATTCCCAGCCGGCCTAGATGCAGGACTTGGATTCCAAGTTTCCACTCGGATCCAGTGGAAGTCCTGGAAATAGTCCGGCTTTTCAATCCGGATCTTCCAACGGAAAATTGGAGGGTTGCGAAGATTGGAGAGCCGGTAGAAAATCGGCGGGAGGCCCTCTTCATCATAAATGAAGAGGCACTCCCGGTCTTAGATGCCCGAAAAAGTATTATCAGGTATGTGGTCGCAAAACTAGCCCTACGGATCTACCGAAGCGACCGGCCAAAGAGCTCTGCTGCGGGAGATCCAACGTCTGCGGAACCTCACCATAAACAGGTGACTCACATGACGAGGGACCCACCTGAAAAGGGGTTGGACACATGTTCGAGGGTGACATCTGAGGTTGAATCGGATGTGGAGTCCCTCTATGCAGACGGGGTTAGTGTCGGGACTACCTCCGAGTTGGGTGGCTGCCTGGACCTCATGACTCTCGAAGCAGAGGAAGAGGCTGGGCAGACATCTATGTCAGAGGGAGAGGACCTGGATCCAACCATCGTTGGAAATAAATGATGGAGAAGGTATTACAGATCAACTTTCACCATTCCAAAGTAGCATCAGCTGCCCTGCTCTTCCGACTGTCTAGGACAGAGGAGGAGTTGATTCTAATCCAAGAACCATGGGTTGCTAAAAACGGGGTTTGCGAGTTACGCACCGATGGATATCTAGTGGTACCCGATGGCAGACTAGTGGTACCCGATGGCTTACATGAGCCATGTGTCTGCATTCTTGACAAGAAAACCATAAACGTCTTTGTACTACACAATTTCAGTGACAGGGATAAAATGGCTGTTGCAGTCGAAATCCCCGAGAGATCATACTGGTTTGTTTCTTGCTACATGGCACACGATCACGGCGATAGCCCACCTTGCGACATTGTCAAGGGTTTTATGACTGAAGCCACAAAGATTGGTGTGCCTCTTATTCTAGGGGCTGACTCCAACGCTCATAATGAAGTATGGGGTAGCTCCAACACCAATGGCCGAGGTGAGGAACTTATTGACTTCATCCTGGCCCACGACCATTTCATCGCCAATACTGGTAGCGAACCAACCTTCCTTACCTCAAACCGCAGAGAGGTTCTTGATGTTACTTTGATTAGTGGGCGGCACTCGCATCTTCTCGGTGAATGGAGGGTTCTACAAGAGTGCTCATTCTCTGATCATATGTACATATCGTATAACGTGGCTAGCCGCAGCTCTGCTGTGCAGGCAGCCTTTATCAACAGAAAGAGGACAAACTGGAAACTATCTAATTCTCTGGTACAATCCTCACTGGAAACTGCTCCTAGGAGCATTGACTGCTGCCATAAATTGGATCGGGCGGTTAACACCCTTACTATTTTTCTCAACTCCGCGTCTAGGGAAGCATGTAAGCCACCCCCAGCCAGGGGCAATCTTAAGCCTCCCTGGTGGAGTATGGAAATCAGCATCCTGCGGAGAGAATGTAGCAGGGAGTTTAATAGCTCAAAAAGATCTTATGACTGGTCGGTGTATAAAACGAAGCTGAAGGCTTTTAAGTATGCCATACGCAAGGCGCGCGACTTATTGAGCAAGTTGAGAAATCTCTAGCTCTTAAGGAATATACGCTTGCCGCCTTCTTGGACATCGAGGGGGCCTTCAACAACGTAAGTTCTAACGCAATTGTTGAGGCTCTCTCGGTGCTGCATGTGGACGCGCGGCTGATTGCTTTTATTGTACAGCTTCGCAAAAGTAGAGTGGTGATCTCTTCCCTGGGGGTGCCAGCGTAAGACGAGGAGTCAGTATGGGTACACCTCAGGGTGGAGTTTTCTCTCCCCTACTGTGGAACATCACAGTGAATACTCTTCTAATGAGGCTGGACTGTGCCGGCTGCAAAGTGATTGCTTATGCAGACGACATAGCTGTAGTCGTGTCGGGAAAGTAATTATCCACGCTATCGGAGAGGCTAAATCACTCTCTTGACATACTTTCACGTTGGAGTCGTGAGTGCGGCTTGAATGTGAATCCTAATAAAACGAAACAAGTGCTGTTTACAAGTACAAAGATGTCGAGACATTCGGTTGTTTAATTGATTTGGGTACCTGGACATAGGGGTTTTCAGGGCAACTGTGAGGCCGATGAGCTAGCAAGGCTTGGAACCTTGTTACCGGAGGTCTCATGCTCCCTCTCAATAGGTATACCGATGACATCGGTCAAACTATAATGAATTAAGCAGGAGCGCGTATTTTTTTAACAACACTTCACTTCACATTTCGTTGCCGGTGTTTAGATAGTAATTGAAGGTGTCACTGGCACTTTAAACCTTATTTTATACTTCTTGTGATTTTCTACACTTCACGACACTCGCGTCGCTAATTCGTTTTGAAAACGCAGCTTGTTCTAGCTGATTTCATCTCAAAACCAAATAGCATACTTAAAAATTGTTTGGTTTTTTTTGTGTGTTTGGTTTTTTTGTGATTCGAGATTGACTCCAGGGTAATTGACAGCAGCCTGGGTATTTGACAGAAGCCCCTGAAAGCTTGACAGGTGAAGGTAAGAGGGAGAAGAACTTTACAAAAAAACAAGTAAACGCTCGAGACACACACCTACAGGCGTTTACACGGATATCGCCACTCTAAAGTCTTATGCCTCTATTCTCGAGATACACACCTACAGGCGATTACACGGATACCGCCACTCTCTTTAGCTATATAGAAACATACTATTGCTCACAATACCTCCATTAGAAGAACTGATTCAATGCACATACTCTCATGTTCATGTATGCCGCCTATCCCCCTCTTCTCTATCTTTGCCTTTAATGTATCGGTTTTCCCGCCCAGTGATTGTCAATTTGTTAAACAAGCTGTTGGACTAGCGGCTTTTGCTCGAGCACTTATTAGTAGTTTTGAGCTCTCTGGCGATTTGTCCAATCAATATGGAGAATACAATAGTACAAAAGCAATGTGTTCTATGTAAAATGACTGTGGATGATCCTGTGAAGATGGGAGAATTCAAAACGTATAAGTTGGTGTCGGCACACTACTATTGCTTGGTAAGCTAGTAATGGCTGCTTTTCAATAGAAATTTACAAGGAAAGTTGCTTTTTTTTTAATGTAGCTCCTGACGAATAAATTAGCGCAAAACGGGGCCGATAATGAAGGTATTTTAGGATTTCTATTGTCGGACATCAGAGTTGAAGCACGCCGGATTGAAAATCAGGTAAGACGCATCGTTATCACTTGAGACGTCAGACGAAGACAATTCGGAATGGCCCTATGCTCCGGAATTTCACTGCAACCTCAAATAATCGGAATTGATGCTCTCCTCTTTCACTAATTATGAATGCGACATCATTAATTCCTACATAAAATCCAAGGTACGCTCTTTAACGGTCTGGTAAAAAAAATCTCCGTGTAACTGCATGCTAGTCGTGCAGCCGAAATTTCTTATATTTCTCAACATTCTGAACTTGATAAAAACTATTCCCGAAATAATTCTCTGCACCTGGAATGTTTACAGATCTGTTTCTATTGCTCACAACCAAGTGCTAACCTGGCTTGTTGTGCTACAAAATGTCGTCGAATGTTTCACTTGTATTGCGGCTTGGAAAATTTTGCCATTTGTCATTTCCGCGATGACTTCAAAACAATTTGCGAGAAGCACCACAGTCAGGAGCGTAAGAAGTGTACGAAGAAAGATGATTGTGTAATTTGTTGCGAAAGTATGGGGACATATAATCGTGCTCTAAGTATATTGGCGCCATGCTGTCGATCAGGCTGGTTTCACAAATGGTGCATTGCGCAATTCGCTCTTAGTGCTGGGTATTTCTTTAGATGTCCACTTTGCAATAATGAGGATACCTTTCGAAGCAAGTTGGCGCATAAAGGAATTTTCATTCCTGATCAGTAAGTATTAATGTTGATTGCCTTGATGGTTTAGTAAAATTTGTTTTTCTTTGTAGGGACGCAAAATGGGAGCTTGAGCCGAATGCTTTTGTCGACCTACTAGTACGTCCAGATTCATGTTCAGCTGAGCATTGTAAGTGTCCCCGAGGTCGGAGCTACAAACGTCATCCATACAAACTACTTGTATGCAGCATGTGTGGCTCAAAAGCGGTGCATAGTCTTTGCATGATAAAATGTTCCGACATTTATAGCTGCGATACGTGCTTGGAATGTTTGAGTAGCAGTTCTCCAGAGCCCTTGCCGAACAGAGATTCGTCAAATATTGTAGATGGTGCTACCAGCGATAACAAGGATGAAGAAGTCGATGTCTTTCGCGATGGGTTTCCTGGTGGATTCGAAGAATGTGACGACACCAGTTCAATAGATTCATTGCTTTTTTCATCTTTTAGACAAAACGTGCCAAGAGAAAATGGGAAATCCAAATGTGAATCACCGTCGGATACATCTAGGGACTCAGTAGTGACTTATACTCACCGCAAGAATAGGGTATCCGAAGACTATATATCTGATCAGTAGGTATGAATGTTGATTGCCTTGATAATTTAATAAAATATGTTAATGTTTGCAGGGACGCAAAATGGGAGCTTGAGCCGAATGCTTTTGTCGACCTACTAGTACGTCCAGATTCATGTTCAGGTGAGCATTGTACGTGTCCCCGAGGTCGGAGCTACAAATGTCATCCATACAACCTACTTGTATGCAACATGTGTGGCTCAAAAGCGGTGCATTGTCTTTGTATGCACATTTATAGCTGCGATATATGCTTGGGATGTTTCACTAGCAGTTGCCCAGAGCCCAGAGATTCGTCAAATATTGTAGATGGTGCTGCCAGCGATAACAAGGATGAAGAAGTTGTTGACGATCGGATTCCTGGTGGATTGGAAGAATGCAACGACCCCAGTTCAATGGATTCGTTGCTTTTTTCGTCTTGTAGGCAAAACGTGCCAAGAGAAAATGGGAAATCTAAATGTGCCTCATCTCATCTCAGGATAGAAGACTATGAAAATCTTATGTGCCGATCCGTATGGAAACGGAGAATGAGTATAGTCTACGATAGTACTGACGGGTTGAATTGCTCTATAAAACGGACAAAGAGAAGATCGTTTTCTTTCGATTCACTGTTCGATAAACTAAATCAGACTTCTAATGACAACAAAGAGAATTGTACAGTGCGAAGTAAGTCGTGCGATGTATCGCGCAAAATAAAACTCGACACACAAGAAAACCACACAATACCGTCATCGGATTCAGATTCTTTGGAAATAACCACACTTCGGCACAACAGATATGACGATAGCTCAAGCATAGATTCGTTTAGTGGAAACGAAATGATGTCAACTGGAAAATCATGTTCAAGTATTTGCTCTTCGGGACGAGCGACACCGGCTTATCGGAAAAATATTGTTGGTAAGCCAATCGTAAAGCTAAAATCAGTGTTGGAACGCGATTCATCAGGGCGACTCTCATCTCCGGACCATATAATAGGTGAAACGGCCTATACTCCAAGATCCGGAAGCAATTCCGATGTTTTTCCAGACTCGGCGTCAACAATCTGCCTAAGCAGCTGTCGGCAGCATCATATGCGAATAGAAACTTTTAAAGACTCGCCGATTTCCTCACGGCCGTCTCGATCACGAACTCGTGTTTGCTCAAAATCGATCTGTATTGATCGTAATGAGAAGCTTACACTGAATGAGAATGTAACCGGTAGTAAAAACGATATATCATTGTTCATGGAAAACACTCTTTGTGATAATATGCTAAGTGGAAGTAAACTCAGTAGTAAGTTAATGAGATTTACCTTTGGTGTTTTAAAATACACATTGGAGTATGCTGTTTTTTTTAGATATTGTGGATGGAAAGCTTGTGAAAAGAATTAGCCGCAGTTGTTCAAGTGGTGAGTCGATATAAAATATAAATTAATATCTCATTAGAGTATGTGTAACTAGTAGCATATATGTAGATATCGATGCAGTGGGTTTGTCTATGTTATAAAATAGATTCTTGAATATCTTTTGTTGTTCAAATTTTTTGATGAAAGTGCCATAAAATGTATCGTAAAAACTGAATTTCTCGAACAACTACGGACATACTTGCATCGAAGCTGAATATTAAGACTCAGGTCGCCATATAACCTAATCGAATTAATTAGCAATTGTTGAAATATTTCGTAAAATATTTTTTGCATGACAGATGAAAATTATAGGAAACTATCAGTCGCGGCAGAATAAAATACTTTTCACTTGGGTTTCATGTGTTTCCATATTGTTAGATACACTCAGTCTAGATGTTCACACACACACATAACACTTAGTTGTAGACACATAATTATTTTTAATTATAAATGAATTGTTTTACGACATAGTTTGATTGCCATTATTTTGCGTTACAAAAATAGTAAAGACAATCATTCGCAGTTGCAATTGGGTAGCTGAGCACAACGGTCGTAAATAGAAAGCTGAGAACAAAAGAACGTTTTTTTTTTCTCTTTAGAAAATTAGTCTCAAAAAGTTTAGGTTAAGTCAGGTGGTAGTGCATATTGAAAAATTTGTGTAAAGTGTAGTGTTCTTTGATTCGGTTTTTTGTAAGTTGGATTATTCGTGGGTGGTAGGAATCCTTTAAGGTAGTATTTTAAAAATTTGTGTTTTTGGTTATTTTTCATTCTTGAATAATATTTTCCTTCTGGAAATTTACTAACAGTGTTTTGTTTTTTTTTCTGTGTTGAATCTTGATTGGTTCTTTTTTCTGTGGATATGATTGTAGTATAACCTCATGGAGGAAAATCAGCAGGAAGATTTTGATAAGCCTAGATTAAAAAGGAAAAAAAATGAAACGATTCCCAATATGATTACTAAGGCTTCAGTGAAACAAATTAGTACAGATGAAAACAATATGAAAAATGGTGAAATAAATAGTGAGAGAGGGTTCTCTATCCCAAATACAAGTTTTGAGATAAGTGAAGAAATGATGATTGTTAACAATAATGGAGATGTGAATGTGGCTGAGAAAAGAAGCATACCAGAAGCATCAAATGGTTTAAACAAGTCTGAGGGCACTAGCAGTTTCATAAAATCTCCTCCTACTCTAGATAGGGTTAACAAAAGATATGCTGCCAACTCAAAAAAAAATATATCCGGTTATGGTGGAAAGAATGAAGGCGGATGGATCCAAAATCAAATTAAATGATGTAATATTCTATGCGCTAACCAGAACAAACAAGGTCAAAAATATAGTTAGCATTGGAAATTGTGGATTTGGAAAAATCAAAATTAATTTTAAGAATGCAGCTGATGCAAATGAAGTACTGAACAATAAATTCCTGGAAAGTTTAAATATGAAGGGCTTCATACCTAATAACTTTATGTACAGATCTGGAGTGCTGAGGAACATCCCTCTGGACTTCGACATAGAGGACATCGTTAGGTTTGGAGTCTGTTGCAATAGTTTGAGTAATAGACTTAATAATGTTATGATCAAAGCGTCAGAAAGATTCTCAATGAGAGATAGAAATAATGTAAACACTTTCATTCCCTCGTATTCGGTCAAAATTATATTTGAAGGGGAAGATCTCCCTGAGATAATTAAAGTCTATTACCTTAGAATTAAAGTAGAGCATTATATAGCCAAGCCGAGACAATGTAGTAACTGTGGCAGACTACGGCACATAGCTAAATATTGTAAGTCTCCAGAGAAAAGATGCCTTAAATGTGGCGAAAAGGAATGTGAGGGATCATGTAGCAATAAGATCTGTATCCTATGTAATTCTGTAAAGCATGTATCTACAAATAAAAACTGCCCATCTTGGCGTCAAGAACAACTCAAGAAAAGCGAAAAAAAATATCTCCTACTATGAAGCCAGACAAGAGACCTCAAATAGAAATTGTTTCTCCCTTCTGGATGAAGAAGAACTTAGTTCCTTTCCCAGAATTGATGAAGACATGGCTGCATCGACCAGAAATTCTCAAATAGATATAAATAAGGCTCTTTTGAAAAAAAAGTATTCTACAGTGGCTAAAACATATGTAAAGCCAGTAAAGCAGTTGGAGACTCTGGAGGATAAAGTCAAAATTGATCCCTATATTCAATAATCCAAAGTATCAGATTACTAGTGAAGTGGAGAAATTTTTAAATAAACTCTTGAAAACCAACAAAGTTGAAAATTGGATCCTTAATAAGGATGCTATCCTGGAAAGTCTTTTTCAGATATTTATAAATAGTGTAAAAGATTGTAAAATACCTGATAATACTCTTAACAATGATGAAAGTGTTACAAATGAAAATTCAGGGTTTACATAAGAATAAAACTAGTTTAGATTTCTGGTTGAATAATGGAAATTATAACGTAGCAATTATTTCTGAAACACTGAATTCAAATAATAATAATAAAATAAATCCAATCGGTGGTTTTAACATGATTTCCAAAAGTAGAACGGACAGCAGAGGAGGAGGGGTCTGTCTGTTGGTTAGGAAAAATTTAGAATTTCAGGAAATTAAAATAGACTCTACCTTGGAAGTGGTGGGTATTACCACCATAAATCTTAAAGAGAACATTAGGTTCTATTCGATATACTGTCCTCCTGATTTGAATTGTGAAATATTTGAGACTGAACTAAAGAAAATTATTGAAAATGCCATGCAGGTTGGAAAATTTACTATTGGGGGAGATATGAATGCTAGACATAAGTTCTGGGGTGATCACTGTAACAATGCTAGAGGACATAAGCTTTTTAAACTTCTTTCAAAACTGAGTCTTTTCTGTCTAAACAATGGGAACAAAACTTTTTCTACTAGTAAAAAAATAGGGAAAAAGGCACATCTGTCCCGGATGTAACCTTAAGTAATTTCTTACCAACCAATATCAGATGGAATACCAGTACGAACCAGGTTAGCAACAGTGGACATTGTCTAATTACGGTTACTTTTAAAACTAAAATCAAAACTAAACCTAAAAAAATCATTTTATCAAAAAAAATTTTAAATATCATCAAGCAGAACTCCTTCACAGGAAATATAGGAACTATCTCAACTAATGAGATTTTTGAGGGCAATTAAAGAGATTGTCATGGAAAATCAAATTAATAATCCAACTTTAAAACATACAAATAAGAGCTGGTGGAGCCCAGAATTGAGAAATTTCTGGATTATAAAAAAAAACTGCTGTGTCTCTATAAGGCTTCCAAGAGAATGGAGGATTTCTATGGCTATCTGAGAGCAAAAAAAAATTTGGGATACTAAAGTAAGAGAAAGTAGAAGAAATGGATGGATTAATAGAATCACAGAAATAGCGACAAAAGGCAACATCAAAGAATTCTGGACCTTTGCCAGAAATAACAAAAGAATTGGCTCCTACAGTGTTCCTTCCTTCTGGAATCCAGAGAATAACACTGCATATTTAAATCTAATTAAAAGTAAAAGTAATAATAGTACTTTCAACCTGGAAGCAATGCCTATTCCCATTAATAAAATTGAGTTTACATTCAATGAATTAAAAAATACCATTTTTGCCCATAGAAAAAAATCAGCGCCAGGTCCAGATATGATTACATATGACATGTTAAATGTTATGAATGATCGAAGTTTAGGATCAGTACGAATGGCTTTAAACAATCTGGTAAATTCCTTCCCTATTAGTCCAGAAATTTTAAGAATAAAAATAGTGCCTATCTTAAAACCTGAAAAAACCCGGCAGAGCTAGGGAGCTTCAGACCTATTTCACTACTCAATGTTTTTGTTAAAGTAGTTAACAGAATCTTAAAAGATAGAATAATTGAGAAATGCAGAATTCTTGATAAACTCCCGAGTAATTCTTTTGCTTATACTAAAAATAAATCTGTCAGTATGTGTCTTAACGTTAGATCAGTGGTTATGTCAGGCTAAGAAAGATAAAAAATATTCGATGTGCATGGTGCTAGATATTTCTAATGCATATGAAAACGTCGATATAGCCATTTTAAAAAGAAAATTGGAACAGTATAATATTTCTAGAGAATATATCTTTTGGATTGTATATTTCTTGAGTCAGAGAAGTATGCTACTGGGTTCAGAGAATATCAAGGTCAGCAATGGGATTCCGCAGGGGGATGTGCTGAGCCCGCTACTCTTTAACATATACACGGCGGACTTTCATAAGAATATAGGTCACTCAACTAGGATGGCTCAATATGCGGACGATTTTGTGATCTTGACATCACATTCTGGTAAATCTATGTGTTTTGATATACTTCAAGAGGAATGCTCTAAATTTGCTAGTACAGCAAAAAAATTTCTTCTACCCCTCAATCCGGAAAAGTGTAAAGGAATCATTTTATGCAGAAATCAGGTTTTCCCCAATAGAGTCCAGATTGATAGCAAAAACATTCCTTGGGTTAGTAGCATCAAATTCCTTGGCAAAATCATTAAATATAATCGTTCTGACATGGATTTCCAAAAAGAAATTATGCTGGGCGTGATGCTAGCTAATTTAACAAATTAGCTAGCATCACGCCCGAAATAAATGCTGTTAAAAGAGTCACGGGAGCTAAAAGTGGTCTGCCTCCTGATAAAGGTTTAGTTTTGTACAAATCATTTGTAAGATCAAAACTGGAAAGTCATGTGTCAACATATGTTAAAGCCCCAAACTATTTAATTCACAGTTTTGATAGCCTGAAGGCAAAAGTTCTTAAAAGATGTCTTGGTTTGGCAAATCAAACGCCAAATATAATCACTTTTGATATAGCAAATGAACTCCCGACATTTTTTAGAGCTAACCAAATGCTAGCCAAGGAAATTATGAAAATTAAAATGTCAAACAATGAGCAATTCAGAGAATGTGCGAGAGGAGTAAATGGATCAAACTATTCAATGTTCTATAACAAATACAAGAATATTATAGACAGGGTAGTTGTAACAGTACCAGTGGAAAAACCTTTCAATCTGTCGGTAGTTGGAAAGAATATTGGTATCTTTAGAGACGTGAGATACATGGAACAGTCTGAAATTATACAAAAATATGATCGACTAATACTGGATGAACGTAGAGAAAATCATAGCTTATTCTTCTCGGATGGGGCTAAATCCTGCCTAGGTGTGGGCTGTGCGAATAGAAATTTCAATAGTGATATTTCGGAAATTTACTCTCTAAATGCTCAGATGACGATAATAAATGCGGAGTTGGAAGGTATTTTCTTAGCTTTGTCTGCTGGCATTAATATACAACAACAAAAGATAACGGTATTCACGGTCTCTAATATAGCCTGTAGCGAATTAGTCAATAACCCGAATAATAAAGCAGTGATCAATAAAATTTATAGTCTCTGTGCATCCTTTATTCTTTCACGGTTCAAAGTAGTGTGGATCCCGGGTCACAAAAATATTAGAGGAATGTGTCAGGTAGACTCAGATGCCAGAGAAGGGACTTATAATGGAGTAGTGGTTGAAACATATTATGAATCAGATGAGGCAATCTTAGATATACACTCGAAAATAAATGAGGAATGAAGAGAGTTTCACAGAAGGGAAATAGCCAAAATTAAACAAAGTTCATGGACTAAGGCTTGTTTAAGTGGAAAAAATCAATTATGGTTTAAAAAATTTAATTTCAAGAGCAATACAATTAAACAAATAAATAGACTCTTTACCAATAAATGTTATAATAGGAAGCGCCTATTTTCTATGAAAGTAGTGGATAACGCGTTTTGTAATTTCTGTAATACCTTGGATGATTTGGATCATCAAATTTTTATTTGTCGGGAACATATTAATATTAAGAAAAAATTCCAAATTTTCATGCATTATAGATCAGTTGACTCGATTTTGGTCACACATAATAAAGAACACATCACTGAACTAGCTAGCTTTTTAGACATAGCCAAACTAGATATATAAGTAATTAAGGAACCAACTATTAATATTATTAAAATAGTAACTAACAATAACTAACAATAGTAACTAACAACTAACAATACTATTATAAAAGTTACTTATTCATGTTTATTTTTATGTTTGTTTTTATGTAAATTATATAATATGATAATGTTGAGCCAGTAAGTGTATATTGAGCCAGTAACCTTAAGACTTGATAACAAATGGTTTTTTTTTTGTTTTTTTTTCCGTTCTAGGAATTCAATTATCATTACATCGTACAAATGTTCATCGTAGAAGCAGTTATTGTAATTACTTAAACTTATGCTAAGTAATAATAAGTACTTAGTTACAGTATAGATATTAGAAGAAAATATGTTAATTATTTGTGTGTTTTATATTTATTAGTTATAAATATTGTAAATAGGAATTGGTTCTTCCTATCATAATTTGAATCTGTTAAGTAATAAGGTCAAACCTACACTATGGTGGTATCGCAACTCGATGGCTGATACGAATCGTCATAAGCCAACATAATCCTTGTCAAAAGGGATCTAGTATATAAAAAAAAATAAAAAAAAAGACAATCATTTCAATTGTATAGTCGGCATTATATTGAAAATTGTCGTAATTTACTGTTCTAACTGGAATTTCATAAGCTCATTCGTGTTGCTCGGTCTTAGAATAGAAAAAGCATTAGCAAATTTAGGTTTTTAGTGTGATCATATGCAATTCTTATTGTCTGATTAAAAACAAACGATTTATTGCAGATTCTACCCGATTAGAACGTAGCCGGAACACCGCATCATCATCCATCTTCGAATTAAGCCCAACAGCTAATGAAAATTCGGAAAATAATGGCTCAAATGGCTCAAAAGCGGTGTATAGTGTTTCTATGAGAAAATCTGCCGACACTAATAGCTGCGATAAGAGTCCCTGGCGAACAGAGATTCGTCAAATATTGTAGATGGTGCTACCAGCTATAACGTTCTGCATCAAATCCGTCACTACCAACTATAACGAGGGATGCCTGGTGGATAGGAAGAATGCGACGATACCAGTTCAATAGGTTCGTTGCTTTTTTCGTTTTTTAGACAAAACGCGCCAAAAGAAAATGGGAAATACAAATGCGACTCATCGTCGGACACATCTAGGGACTCAGTAGTGACTGATATGATGGTTAATTCAAGTGTCTTTATTGAAACACGGTTAATTTAAAACTGCAACTTTGAGTATAAAGATATTAAAAGTCGAAATAAAGCAAGATAAATGTCTTCATTTTACCGAGATTTTACTCATATTCTGCAAATTTACGAATATTCTCACAAATTGATCGGGGCGTAGATGGATGGCTTGTTTTGGGTGGAAATAGAAGAACTATTACGAAAATATTTTCATTTTAAACAGTCATATCAATATTCATACGCATGCTCATAACGAAAGTATTTTAAGAAAAAAAATTCAAAATTGTTGATTGCTTATATCTGGAAGTTAAATATGATTCATTTATGTGTGACTCAACTCTCGCAAAACTATTATGTACGTCGATTGGTGCATTTCGAAGTTGCAAAAAATCGCGAATCCGACCCATCTTGTGAATTACATCGATAATCGGCGGAGCTGAATCTATCGTGTTGTGATATTCTACGGTATCTTCATCGTCGTCGTCACTTTCCTCCAATAGAACACTTTACAACATTCGCTCATCGGTTAGGTGTTCGGTGCTAATAAGATCCTCGTCAACTCGGATGTACTCACTGAACTCTACGTCTATGTCAGACATGATCGCTTCGCTACTTTTTCTCAGCATCTCAGAATGTGATACGTCGTGTTCTGCATCAAATCCGTCATCCTGCATCAAATTCTGGTTTACTGTTTATCCCACTACTGCAAATGATTCGCAAAAATTTCAGCCGTCATTCAAGCTCTAGAATTGGCTTCAAAGTCGACGGGTAGATTCCAATTTTTGAAGCATCCGGGATTTTTAAATTTGCCAATGACGCAATTTTCTTTTTTCAGTTCCCAATAGAAATGCTGCAACGAGAACCATTATTCGGTCTTATCAAAGCTTTCCATCGGAGCAGGGTTCTCCTTTAAATTTACATCAACCACATCCTTATCTACTGCTGCAGGTTATCCGATTAATTTTCCGGAAACGATACTATGGCGCCTTTTAAATCGTTCAATCCAACTCTTGCTACAAGAAAATTTGTCATTGGCTTCAAGTTTTTCTCGGATTTCGTTCGCTTTCGATTGTAAGACAGCGCCTGTTATAGGAACATTCGGACTTCGCCATTGCGAAAACCATTTTATAAGTCCTTGATCTAGCTGATAAGCCTTGGACTTCTTTAATTTCTTCGTATCCGAATTTATGTTCTCGAAACTACGTATGATGGTTTCACGATTTTTTCCATATTGTAGCTATTGTTGACTTACTCAATTGCATTTTCTTGCATAAATCATTTTTTTAATATCACTATCAATTTGCTTCACTATAGGTCTGTTCCCGTACTACGATTAATTGCAATTAATTGCAATGAAACGTACTAAAACAGAGTTTTTTACTCCGTTTTAGTACGCTTCATTGCAATTAATTGCAATTAATCGTAGTACGGGAACAGACCTAATACAGTAGTCCCTCGACTTACGTCGGAATTAGGTTCCGAGAATATGCGACGTAAGTCGAAAACGACGCAACTCGACGGTAGAAGGAACCCCAGGCGATAAATGTATAAACTTTAATTTTTGAATATGAATGTATTTATTTTTTAAGTTTAAACATAATTTTTTTTTTATAGAAAATCGTGGGTTTTCGTCCACATAAGTTTTATACTTGCACCCTTCATCAAGTGCTTATACACTACTACACGTTAAATTGCAAATAGAAATGAAGGCAACAAGTAGAAACCGGAATACGTTTTTATAAAACTTACGAAGAAGAAAATAGACGGCTTTAAATATGTACAAATATGTACATATTTGACATAAACCACTAAAAAGCAACACATTAATTGTTATCATCTTTAGAATGAAGCCTCTATTTCTATTGTTTGTGGGTTGAATGGTTTACTGGCAAAGAAGGTCGAAATTCGCGTTTGGGGCAAAGTTTGTTTTCTTTTTTCTTCGACCAACTGCTTTGTATTCGTTGACAGAAGTGAAGACTTCATGTGAAATTTCTGCACTTCCTGATTTGTCGGGATCCTTTTCTTTGAAGATTTTTATATATATGGTTAGTAATGCTTTATGAGAAAGATTATTCGCTTCCAAATATATCTATATTGTCGGACAGAAACGTTGATCAAACCAATCATGAAATATATTAGAAGTAACCCAAGCCTTTTTGTTGCACCTCCAAATAACCGGTCGATTTTTCTTTACATGCATACATTTTTGAAAGCCCTTGGGTTTTCTGAATGATGAACAGAAAAAGGTTTCAGTTTCAAATCACTTGATGCATTCCCTCTAAGAAGCAAAGTAATCCTGGATTTTTCTGCCTTAAAGCCAGGAGCTCTTCTTTCTTCAATCGAAAGAAATGCTCTTGAGGGCAAGCGTTTCCAATACAGGCCTGTTTCGACAACATTAAACACCTGCTGTGCACAATATCCTCTATTTTCAATAATATCATGTAAAGTGTTTGGAAAGATATTCGCTGCGTCATAGTCCGCACTATCCGCTTTACTTGTTACTTTTACATTGTAGATTTTGCTACTTTTCTTGAAGTTCCCAAACCATCCATTGCTGGCAACGAAAGTATTCGATTCAAGTTTGCTTGTTCGCATAAGCTTTTTTCCTTCGCCTTAATAGTTAACGTGCTCACCGGCATATTTTGATGGTCCAGGTCTTTGATCCAAATAATAACATTTTTACGAAAACTTTCCTACGAAAATCACCCTCACACAATTCTGGCAATTTCCTTTTACCAGAGGAACAGTTTCCATATGAACAAACATCTGTTCTATGAAAACGGCGACGCAAGTCAAGGGACGGACGACGTAATTTCAAGGGTTTGGTCTCAAAGTAATGAACGACGTAAGTCGAAAAAACGTATAACAAGGGAGACGTAAGTCAAGGGATTACTGTATCAAACTTCTCTGTTAATGATATGCCATTGCGCGTTTGTTCTACACCGCCAGCAGATGACATCTTGCCAATAACAAGGTCTGTTCCCGTACTACAATTAATTGCGATTAATTGCAATGAAGCCGTTTTTTGTACTCCGTTTTAGTACGCTTCATTGCAATTAATTGCAATTGATCGTAGTACGGGAACAGACCTACAATCACAGCAAACGACATGAAAAACACATTTAAAACTCACCTCGGGGAATCCCCCAATTATACGTATAAAAGTTCGTTATAAGCGGAACGTTGGATATTTTTTTAATAATTTTCGAAGAAAATTAGTATTAAACCATGGCTTTCATATAAAAAGCCTATCGCGACTTGCAATCTGACAGGTATTAAGCTACTTTTTAAAATTGTGTAGTCCTCTCGTTATTAAGATTTATTGGGAATTGCTCAATGACAATTGTTTGACATTTCTCTGGCAATTAATAATGTGAATGGTCAGGGGCGGATTTGACCATTTCGCCGCCCTAGGCCTAAGAAATATTTGCCGCCCTTTTCGTGAATTATATTATATGCAACAATGCGCGATTTTTTTTGGATTCCCTAGAATACTTCGCTGTATTTCGTTGCGGCCAAGCTCACAAAAAATGATTATCTAAGCAAAACTGGCACCGGCTCATTCGTAAAAATTCCCTATTATTGCGCCCTTGCGCTAAAAAGGAATCCAAAAATACCAATTTTTAACGTCCCAAAACCGAATACACCTTTACATCGCATATAATTCCAACGTCTTCGCTCATATTTTTATAAGTAAGTTTACTATTCCGTTCAAAGTTTGCTTCCGCACTTGACTGGAGATCAACTATGAACTCGAATACTGTAAATTAACGTTCGATATCTCATTAGTTAAGGATAAACCCGAAATATTTTGACCTATTATGTTCTAGATTTCATTTTATAGAAATTTTTTATGGAAATTAATTTCAGTAATGAAGTACAATTTAAAAATCACGTTAAAAATAAAGAAATTCGCATGTAGCTGATATACCCTGTACCATAATAATAAAAACAAAATTCTCTGAAAAATCAATGCACGCAAATATTTACCTCTGATAAGCTTTTCCTAAATTGAAGAGGTATTATTTGGGTTCTCTTAAGGATCTTTTTAGGTCATTTAAGGCTCTTTGTAGGTATTTTCATATACTTTCTAGGCACTTTTTAGGTATTTTTGTGTTTCTTTGGTCCTTTACCGTAATCGCATTTCGATATTTATTATAAGTCAAACTTTTTAATGTCCGAAAAAAATCATCAGCACTGAATTTTTGCGTGCATTGATTTTTTAGAGAATTCGGTTGGCTTGAGGTGTTAGGCTCATTCAACTCAGATATATGTAGATATACGACAGAAAGAAAACTGCCGCCCAAAAAAAAAACGAAAAGTGGCCGCCCCAAAAAAAAATCGAAAACGTGCCGTTCCCCAAATTTGCCGCTCTAGGCCCGGGCCTAGTGGCAAATCCGCCCCCTGTGAATGGTGCTGCTCGGTTGAATCAGGGAATAGAGTCTATTTTCCTATTATCCGGAGACTCGTTTCGAAGTTTTTGTCGCGTAAAAGATATTTCGGATAAGTGTCGTGAAAATGATGTGTTTATTTTGTTGTATACGCGAGAACTTTGCAATTTGGAATACCTACCACCTACTCTCGGCAATGTGAATTGTAAACAATTGCCGTTTGTGGTTGGTAGGATTTATGGGTAAACTGGACTTGATGCCCCACACTCGGTAAATCCTGCCACCAGAGGGCGAAAAGGTGGTAGAAAGGTTGAAAAAATGAAGAAAAACAGACAAAATTATACAAAAAAAGAAAAAAGAAGATAAAACAATTAAGAAAAAGAAAAAAAAGAAAGAAAAGAAGCCCCAAAAGCAAACGCACAACCACAAAAACACAAACATATTAGCCCGACATCTATCGACGAGACTCATGCAACAGCTGTGTGGGGCATCAAGTCCAGTTTTACCGGATTTATTCATGGCCTTCATATAAAAGGCCTATCGCAAAAGCAATTAACCTACAAGATGGCGGACCTAAGCTACTTTTCCCAACCAGTCCACACAGTGATGTTTTTTTATGGTTATAAAGAAATTCACGAGATCCACCTACAGGAGATATGAGGAAACTCATATGTCATGTTGATCAATGTTGTTTTGGGATCTTTCACAAGCAATTTAGATATAAAAAGTATTTAGCATCAGACCTCAATTCATAGGGGCACTTATCCGAAATATAAGAATTTGCAGATTATCAAAATTTGTTAATTTTTAAAGTGGAATAAATCCTGCCAACCACAAACGGCAATTGTTTACAATTCACATTGCCGAGAGTAGGTGGCAGGTATTCCAAATTGCAAAGTTCTCGCGTATATAGCACAATAAACACATCACTTTCACGACACTTATCCGAAATATCTTTTACGCGACAAAAACCTCGAAACCAGTCTCCGGATAATAGGAAAATAGACTCTATTCCCGGATTCAACCGAGCAGCAACATTCACATTGCTAATATTTACTAATTGTCAGAGAAATGTCAAACAATTGTCATTGTGCAATTCCCAATAAATCTTAATAACGAGAGGACTACACCATTTTAAAAAGTAGCTTAATACCTGTCAGATTGCAAGTCGCGATAGGCCTTTTATATGAAGGCCATGATTTATTCCACTTTAAAAATCTTTAAATTTTGATAATCTGATAATTTCGGATAAGTGTCCCGATGAATTGAGGTCTGATGCTAAATACCTTTTATATCTAAATTGCTTGTGAAAGATCCCAAAAAAACATTGATTAATATGACATATGAGTTTCCTCATATCTCCTGTAGATGTATCTCGTGAATTTCTTTATAACCATAAAAGAACATCACTGTGTGGACTGGTTGGGAAAAGTAGCTTAGGTCCGCCATCTTGTACGTTAATTACTTTTGCGAAACGCCTTTTATATGAAGGCCATGGTAGTACCAATGCCTCCTAGAAGTACGGGCCGTAATGCAGAATGACGTCCCACTAGACTGTCAAAGTGTCGCGAAAAACACACGCAGTCTTATGGGACGTCCGCGGGAAAATGTTAACTGTACAGGTTATGTTAAAGTGATTTAAATGAAAATAAAGTGAGATGTGCGGAACAGTGCTAGTGAACAGCTAAAATAAAAATTAATGCGGTGCGTGCGGTATAATTGGGAAAATTCGCTACGAAATGTTTATCAGCTGGTGTTAGGTTATGTGACGTTTCGTGTCGATTTACTGTCGATACAATTAATTGATGCAAAATGCAAGTTATGGCTAAATATTATTATTATAACGCGTCCACGCACAAAAAACTAACGTTTTAATCATATTAAAGCTAAAAATCCACACGTAAATTCTCGGTGTATATTAGTACCAATGCCTTCTAGAAGTACGGGCCGTCAGGCTACGTAATCGTTTTAGCTATGACGTCAATTTAACCGTGCATTTTGACATTTCCATCTGGCAGTGCCGATATACACGGAGATTTTACGTGCGGATTTTTAGCTATAATATGATTAAAACGTTAGTTTTTTGTGCGTGGACGCGTTATAATAATAATATTTAGTCATAACTTGCATTTTGTGTCAATCAATTGCATCAACAGTGACCCGACACAAAACGTCACATAACCTAACTTTAACCAAAACCAAAAGACGTTTTAAAATTAAATTTACTGCTAGTTTTTAGCACATGTTTTATAGGATAGTGCCAATGGAACTCTATCAACCACATTATTGAATAAATTTACATATACGTATTGAGAATAAATTGGATGAGAAATGTATCTAATTACTTTAAAATGGGAGTCCCCTAAATAGTACAGTTGCATTCAAAAGCTATAAAAGCTCACCACAAACTTCATATGACATCTTCGATATGACAACTGACATTTTAAGTAAACAATTTGGCGGCGATTAAAGTCAGCTGAGTACTATCTTCGTGTAAAAATAACAATTTATTCTCAGTGCCTAGACTGATTTATGAAGGATGGCTGACGATTGCGTTCCAGCCAGTCCGATTGACAGAAAAGGGCGAAAACGAAAAGGTAGTCTACTTCATAGACGAGCGAAACGACACCGTGGCAAGGATAGGAGTAAAACGTCGGCAAACAAATCATTATCATCAGCTGCGGATGAAACTAATCAGCCCAGCGTGACCGATAAGTGCAAGGAAGACTTAGAAGATCAGAATCAAGCCAGTAAATCGCAAAATTTACCAGATATCTCAGCTCTTTATTGGCCAGAAAACGAAAATTCGTCGATTCTTGCAGATCAAACAGATATCTTTGCCGAAGCATTGCTTCTAGAACGGGCGAATGTCATTCCAGTGAAAAGTCCATTAAAAATTCCACCGAATTTACTTAAAAAAGAGTTTATTTCTTTCAAAGAACTTTCTCAACAAATTCCCAGTTGCCACGAAACGGTGAAGAACTACTGCGAGACCCAGTTTGTGACTGAGTCGGAATTAGTTCGTGTTTGTGAGGTGGCCGATGCCATTTCCGATCTGCATCACGGCATTTCTCAATTCTCGCAATGGGACAGTCCATTAAACAAAACATCTATTAGTACGCCAGCTCCCGAGCAAAAACTTACGAATGTCGAACATATGGACCTGGAAGAATTTGATATAGATTGTGGGAGCTCGCTTAGTCGCATCAGCTCCTCTCCTACACAGATAGTTCACAACTCGCAGAAACCTGGCACTTCCTATGCCTGTCGAATATACGGACGTGAAATTGAGAAAGTAGCTTCAAAACGAAAGATTTTCTTCGATGATTCCGAATCGAAATCGTCAATGGCTTCCGAATTGTCGCAACAAAGCAACGAAGGAATCGATTTCACACCTCTGGACCAAGTTGGTCTTAATAAATCTATTCATGTCCACGAAAATCTTCAAAACTTGAGTTCTTATTTGTCGCAGTCATTTGAAAAAGAAGACGTAGATAGCACGACGAACGGGGTATTTCGTTACATAATGTTGTTGAAGAGCAGACGAAAGGACGCAAGAATGATACAATTGTTCCGAAGTGGGAAAAACTTTGAAGTGAACAGGTCCATGTCTAGTCGATCTTTTGAAGGCTTCCCATTGACTGAAGTGGCGGAATCCACTGTGGGAGAAAGTAGTGGCTCGGAAGCTCATAATCTGCTTGAAATAGGCGATGAATTTTTCGCCGAATTTTCTGATGAGAAGACCTTAAAGATCGATGACGGTATTCGTACGAATATCAAAAGTATTTTGAATAGTTCGAATACTCTTATGCAGCAGCTATCGCAAATGGAGGCAAGAGCTATTGGTGAGTTAGGTACATTAGCATGCTGTTGCACAATACTATTTTTTTATGTTATTTTCAAGGTGAAAACGAAGATTGTGATGGCCGGCTTCCAGATGTCAATAATGTGAATGCAGGTTAGTGCATTGTTTTTTATTTAGTTTGCCTAGTAGTAAATGCATTGATGTACGATTGCTGAATATCCTTGGCTAAAAACTGTACCATAGTTATTTAAAGAGGTTAATATTCTAATTAGATACGTAGATTCCCTAAACTGGCTAACTAGTAAATAGGTATAGTAGTTATATCAACAGAAAATTCTCACCTATTTAGTTTTCAAATGTAATAACGAATAATTTACATAAGGTATCACTGAAGAGCATTTTGAAAATCAAATTGAAATTCTGAAAGAAGGAAGCGAACATACCATCAAAAATGAATGCATAGAAAAATGTATCTCAACATCCTCCGCAGTTTTATTGATTAAGGTTTTTATTTTACTAATCTTAAACTGGCGCCAGTTTTCATGGTAGACAATATTTGACGTCAAAGTATGTATGAAGTAAGTAATAATATTAGCAATCCGCAAACATTTAAATATTCATTTACTATGCCATTATTTGATACTGCCAGTACTTCTTCCTTTTCTGACCCTAACTCTTTCAACTGCCGTTGTGTTGAGCACCCATTCGGTTATATCAACGCAAACTTCTCAGCCGTTCATCAAAACATTAGAAGCTTGCGAAAAAATTTTGATCTTTTTGTGTCACATATCGCTAGTTTGGATCATATTCCTGATTTAATCTTTTTATCTGAAATTTGGATATACAACTCCGAAATATCTGACTTTCATATCCCTGGCTATAATTTTTCCGCTACGTGTAATGATTCGTACTCTGCTGGAGGCGTAGCTGTATTTTTGAAGAATGACCTAAAGTGTGATATTCACAATTCCACATTAACCTCATGCGATCGAATATCACTAAACTGTGTAATTGCTGGTTCCACATATGTTTTCATCTGTGTCTACAGACTTCATAAATTTAGCTGTGGTGTTTTTACCGATGAGTTTTCAAATTTTTTAGAATCAATAACTAGTAAAAATGTAATACTCCTAGGAGATTTCAATATCAATATTTTATCGAATAGTTCGGAATCTGACTACTTAATCTCAAATCTGGCGTCCTACGGTTTCGAATCTTTAATTACTGAACCCACTCGTGAATTGAATGCTTCAAAATCTGGTCTAGACCATATTTATCTGAGGCTGCACAGAAACAACACTATCCTGTACAAGTCCGCGGTACATAATCTGCATATTACGGATCATAGTTTAATTTTAATTCAGCTAACTTGTAACAGAAATAGACGAGTTGGACATAATTACATTCCAAAACATTGACTTCCAATCTCTGAAAACAGCTTTAGATCATGAGATATGGGAGGAAATATATTTGGCTGATAATCCCTCTACAACCTTTGACCGCTTTCTTTGCATTTTAGAGCGTCACATTTCAAATTGCAGCCGTAGCAGTCGCTCTAATAAACTTAAACCACTAAATCCGTGGATGAATTTTATGTTTCTTAAGAATATCAAGAAAAAAAACCTACTAAGCTCTAAAGTTAAAAAACACTCACATAGTACAAGGCTTCAAATATATTATAAAAGACTTTGTCGCGAAAACAATCTTGATGTCGCTGCTTGCAAAGCAAATTATTTCAACAGCAAACTTGCCTCAAATTTAGGGAATGTAAAAAAAGAATGGGAAATCGTAAATGAAATTCTACGTAAAAACAGAAAAGATAATATCTCCAGCATAACTGTTAATGATTCCATTGTTTCTGATCCTCCCGATGTTGCTAATTTATTTAATGATTACTTTTCGTCTGTTGCAAATAATTTCAATTTCAACAACTCTGAAGTTTTAAGTCCATCTTCTGTTAATGTTTTCTCCAGCCGGGAATTCTCTTCGTTCAGTAGCCTATTTTTTGAGGATTTTTCGTCTTCAGAAATCTACAAAATTATTATGTCACTAAAGTCGTCAGCTTCATCTTCTTATGATAGAATATCCAGCAAAATTTTAAAACAAATTGTTTTTCAAATTTCCGACATTCTGTGCTTCTTATTTAATTTTAGTATCCAGAGGGGGATTTTCCCGGACACTACCTGTACATAAAAACGCGATAAAATGAGTTTAGGCAACTATAGACCCATATCTCTGCTATCTGTTTTTTCAAAAATGATTGAAAAAGGTATCAAACGCAAGATAGTGACGTTTTTAATAAAATTAAGTTTTTTAACGACTGTCAGTTTGGTTTTACGTCAGGAAAATCCACAGAAGGTGCCTTACTAAAATTCTGTCACGAAATTTATAGTGGTAACGAGTCCAAAATTCCCGCAACATTATTTATTGATATCAATAAAGCTTTCGATCTGGTCGATCATTCCATCCTACTGCAAAAACTTTATAGTGCAGGAATAAGGGATAATATTTTGGATTGGTTTCATTCCTTTCTTTGCGATAGCAAGCAAAAAGTTAAAATAAATGACATCTTGAGTTCTGCAACGACTCTAAATATTGGCTCGGTCCTGTCTCCAGTATTATTTCTGATTTTTATAAATTCACTATTTTCTGAAAACTTTTGTGGGAAAATTACAGCTTTTGCAGATGACGCTGTCCTGTCCTACTCCAGTTTCAATTACTTTGAAACATATGTCAAAATGAGCCACGACCTTGAAATTTTAAGATATTGGTTCAGTGCCCATAAACTAAGGCTGAGTGACAAGACAAAATATATGATATTTAACCTAGTGAGATCAGTTTGTGTTGATTTTAATTTGACTTTCCACGCCCCAACTTGCTTAAAATATCTTTTTTCACCAATGAGAGCTGAAGATGGGGTTTTTTATTCTTATGACCAAAATGCGAGTTGTTCGCCATACTGCTTTGATATTGAAAGAGTTGATAGTTTTAAGTATCTGGGAGTGTTAATTGACACCAAATTAAATTGGAGAGATCATACCGTGTATTTGAAAGCGTATTTTAACAATTTGGTCAGACAATTGTATCACTTAAGCCTATATTTCCCTTTTCAGTTTTAAAACTAGTTTACAACGGTCTGTTTTTGTCTAAACTACAATATGGATTAAGCTGCTGGGGAGGTACACATTTTAATAAACTGGAACCATTGATTGTAAAACAAAAACATGTCGTTCGAATTATTTTCAAAGTTCACCGCAGAACGCCAAGTTTTAATCTATTTCAAGCCCTAGGTACACTTCCATTAAGGCATTTGTATTTTTTTAAGGTTCTTAGAATTTTCTTCGAGAACTCAGGTTATCAAACACCAACAGTTTATGATTCAGCTAATCTACGGGTTAACACTAGAAATTTGGTGAATAAATCGCACTTTAGTCGCTTTTACAGCATTGTTGCTCCTCGTCTATTTAACCTTTTGCCACGAAATATTAGAGGCGAGTCCAGAAAGACAACGTTTTCGAAAAATCAAATCTTGGCTCTTTTCTATTGATCGCTTGAGCGTTGAAAAACTGTTGAATCCCTTAATATAACCTTTGCATTTGTTTTCAATATTATTTTATGCTATTTTTTTCTGTCTACGGTCTTTTATATCTCAGTTAAATTTTGAGCCCCCACCATAAATTGACGATTCATGTTTTTTTCTATCTTATTAACGGGCATTCGACTCTTGCGTAAAGCAACTGAATGCTTCGTATTTCATCTGCATCTTCTTCAGCACCATTTAAAATATAAAATATCGAGTTGTATTTCTGTTTTATTTTATTTCTTTCTTTAAATTTTCTATTTCTTGATGTTAGGTATAAACGTAACTTAAGTTCAGAGGATTTTGTTGAATTTTTTATAGCTGTAAGTTTATGCACATGAAATAAAGACTATTACTATTATATTATTATTATTATTAGATCTCTAGAATTGATCAGCAGTTGAGTTTCATACCGATTTATTCGTTCGAATAATACTTTAGCTTCGAATAATACTTTATTTAACTAAAAAAGCTATTGAGCTAGAGCACAAATTTCCTATGGCGGGGGTGTTTTGAAGTAAGTTGTTTCAAGTGCAATACGTACATATCCCGAATAGCGAAACTTGTGCCCAATAGGGTTGGCAACCACTAAGCGAAACTCTCGGAACGTGTCATCAGTCTTTCACATGTTTCATGTACTTTAAGATAGAAGAACCAATTTATCAACTAGCAATGTAAACATTTTTTTATCGCCATGAGGCCATAAAGACGAGAAAACACTTGTCTTACAGACTTACCAAGCCACTGATTAGTGATTACACGAATCAGCAAACGTTCATCGTAAAGAAGTTGTCTCAATGATCCAAATGTGTTTTGTTACATTTATGGTGAATACACAGTTAAAAAGTTTAGACAACCTATAGTAGATTTTATAAAGAGTGCTTATTTTTCTGACTTTAAGTCGGAAATTGTGGATCAATGTAAGCCGTGGATACCCCAAATTGTTTGTAAAATGTGCTATGAGCACTTGAGACAATGGATCGATGTGGCCAAAAAGGCGTTTAATATTCGGACTGCCTATGCAATGGAAAGAACAAAAAATCATTTTGATGACTGCTACTTCTGCTGTGTTAATTTGCGTGGTGCTAATGCTAAAAATTGACTTATCCAGACTTAAATTCAGCTAAAAAAACCCTTACCACATTCAGCAGAACTACCTGTTCCAACTTTTCGTTCAATTCGTGAACCATCATTTGAAGAAATCCTTATTAAAGAAGGAAGTATCGACAGTAATTTTGAACGAATACCATCTGTAGAGCCAACACCTTTCATTCAAGAAGTGCCAAATGATGTGATAAGGTATCTTGAACTACCTAAAGAATCTGCAGAGGTTTTGGCTTCTAGATTAAAAGAAAAAAAAACTTGTTGGCGTCAAGTACAAAAGTGACGTTCTACCGTACAAAAGAGCAAGACTTGCTACCATTTTTTCAATCAGATGTGCAAGGCCTTATTCTCGAAATGGGTCTTTCAGAATACCAGCCAAATGAATGATGTCTCTTTAAGACAACTTCAAACGAAGCCTTAGGTGTGTCCTTTTACACAATGGCAAAAAAATATGGTTCGGTTCCCATTGCTCATTCAATAAAATTATAGGAAGAATATGAAAATATTTCACTTGTGTTAGACATAATCAAATATAACGAACACCAATGTAGTATTTGTGTTGATTTAAAAATGGTTAACTTCTTATTGGGACAGCAAAGTGGATTCACCAAGTACACATGCTTTTATTGTCTGTGAGGCAGTCGTTACAAGCATCAACAGTGAGAAAATAGAGATTGGTCCGTATGTGAGATGATGGAGGTGGAAAGCCGAATATCATAAATCCACCTTTGCTTTACAACAAGAACCCAGTACCAAAGCTATTTTACTTGGTATTGGCAATTGCTAGAGCGACCAACCAAGAGAACAAACTAAATTAATCGGTAAAGTGCGTGAGCCATGAGAGGAAACTGTGACCGGTATAGCTCCATAGTTCTAGGTATGTGTCTCGGCCAGCAAAAATCCTGAGCTAAAAAAATGAATTCAGAATTTTTGAATAAATTATTCAGCATTTTTATGTATTTACAACTCATTTATACTTACTTACGATTTATACTTACTTACCGAGCATGATACTTAAACTTTGTTTCTTCATTAAACTTATCATTATTCAAAATTATTCTTAAAATCGAATCTATATATATAAAACAAAGTCGGGTTCGTTACTCCATTTATAACTTAAGAATGGCTGGATCGATTTTCATGATCTTTGATTGCTCCGAATAGCAGAATAGCTATTAAAAAATCGGAAAAATTCATTAAAAAAAATTTGTGAAGAAAATTCAATTCAAAAACTTAAATCTGTACTCAACGCCGTTAAGCAAGCTGTGAAGACGAGTGCCGCGACTTTCTAGTGTTATTTACAATTCCGCGAGGCACAAGATCTAATCTTTCACCACGAAGCCGTAATGCGATTAGGCTTCGGAATATTGCGAATCAATCCACTGGAGATAAACAAGAAATCGCACGAGAAGAGCGCCGCGTTAGTACCCAACGGGAAAAGTAATCCGTAAACATACTCTCCGTAAGCTTTCCGTATAATGCATGGAAGCAAAACAGATCCTTACCCGGTTCATTTCTTTTTAGCTTTGGATGTCCTAGGCTGGCACGGTATATACAAAGGGAACTTTGAGCTTTAAGCTTTATAAATTTATAAAAATAACTTTTTGGGAAGCCCGACATTGTATTCTTGTTTTCCCGGCATCTAAGGGCAATGTTTATTAAAGCTTGGATTAGCGGCCGATCATACCTCTGCATGCCCTGGAATATGTCATAATGCTTGCTGAGTTATTGCGACGCTCATTGGAAATTTCAACAGCATATTCTCGCATTACACGTTACAAGGGGAATTTATGCTGCTGCTTAAACCGGCGACCAAGCTTGCCCCTGCATGACTCTTAATGAATAGTGCTTTGAAATTTTCATCTTCACATTCTATATAGGAAACATTACCCAAGCCGATGTATGCTCGAAAGTTCTTTTCCCCTTATTTTTGCGAGTAATGCTCATAAGTAAATGATGGACTTCTTGGAAAACAGCTTTCAAGCGTTACATATGCATTGCTGAGAATGTTTGCTTCACGCATGCTACATGATGCAGATTACAGCGATTCCCGTTGGGAATGGCCCGCTTTATGCTTCACAAACACAAGAGCAAAGAGAGACAAGACAGTACATCAAACGGCTCAATTGGCAATGAGAAATCGTCGAGCTTATTATACAGCTAGATATTTAAAAGGTTTGTTAACTTTAAATTCCACTCCATGTGTTTGCATATATATCGAATTCCTTTTTCTATCAAGTGGTCAAACTGGAAAAATTGATTTCGCAACGTTGAATCGGATTTCGCACTGATTTTAGTAAGTGTTTAGTGGTGAACGAAAATCATGACGCAAGCTGTGCGTTTATGCGTAAGAAAGGAAATCGTCTACGTAGATAAGTGTTTGAACTCGATCATCTGATTCATAAGGCTTGCCTACTATGGTAACGTTGCGAAGGATTGGGCCTAGGACTGAGCCTTGTGGTGACCAACTAGGGATCGTTTTATTTGAAGATAGTACGCTTTCTACTTGTACAACTTACTGTTGAAAGATCCAGATGCAGATAATACTGTTTGGAAAATCCAGACGGTTAAAGTACAACTAAAGAATTTGATCGATAATAGCTAAGTAACGGCTATTTCGTGTTACTTGTCTAAAACAGAGCACAAATTTAATTTGTTCAATGTAATTCTCTGTGTCAATATTCAAGTCGGGCCAATAAACTGTGCTTTTCGTCAAGTTTTTAGATTTGTTTTCCCGTGTTGACCTTTATGCCGATTTTAGAATACTGATTCGAATGATTAACAGTTTCCATTAAATATTACATTCCTTTCAACGTGTATTTCTCTTTGCATTTTCGAACATAATTTTACTAGTATAACTCTTTTTTCATTAAACTTGATACTAAGATCTGTTTGACTTAAAATTTCTAATGAAATTTCTTTCGGTTAAAATTATGCTTGAAATGTCAATGGAGCGGCATTAAGATTTTCGTGTGAAAAGTTGTTTTCGTTGTGAAAATGCAAATGGCATTAGCAGCATCTCTCACCAATAGTAGTCAGTACAAAGAGGGTCCGCTTTTCCCCATAATCAAAATGTTCGCTCCAAAAAATGACTAGATAATGGAAACTTGTTAAAATGTATCTTCGCGCGGAGATTAGCCTTTAGAAGTTTGCCATCCTTCGTAGCAATATTTTTTTGTCAGCTTGGCAAGATACATTTTCACGACTATTTGTTTTTAATTGATCGGCTGACACAGCCCAACTAGATAAAAAAAAACTTTGAACGTGCATTTTGACTCCTAATTCCAATTAAGTTGCATCAGACTCTGAAAAGAAAACACGTGAAAGTGCAACCGAAATAGGTGTTTTTACCTGAAACATAATCCACATTGAAATGATAATTCTATAGTTTTATACTGATTGGTCTCACGTGAAGACCATATCAAGGTTTTTGAAAAAAGATAAACTAAATATTCGTGATCGGTATGATAATTGTCTATTTGCCCATAGAAACATTGCTAAAATTTTAAATACCCAAAAAGAATAGCGTAAAGTTCCTCCTCTATTTGCACAAAATTTATTTGGTTATCTATTTGAGTTTTAAATCAATACGCAATAGATCTTCCATCTACTAATAAAGTAATTCGTTGATTCGAAATGTTTTAAAACAGGAGCGGTGCATATTAAATCTTTTACACGATTTTGTGCATGGTCATATCTATCATGCCAAATCCATTTCACATCTTTTTTAAGTAAAGACCTTAGAATGCTTGTTTTAGCCGAAAGGTGGTCAATATACAAGCCAAGGTAATTTCCTAAGAATTTTTATAATTCTTTAACTGAATCTATTTATGCTTTTTAATTTGGTTTTTTTTCTCACCAGCACTAAAAACAAAGCTTAGAAAAATAGTTTCATCCAAACCATGTTAGCATTTCTCTTTATTAAAGCGCAAATTCATTTTCCTAGCTCTCTTACATATTGCTTTTAGTCTTTTAATATATTCAATTTTATGTTCGCCATAAACAAATATTTTAACTAAAATTAACACTGGGTAAATAAAAAATACTCCTGGTGGAAAATAACCCAGCTTTCTTCAACTTAACCCGAATCTGATCCATGATTAGATCTGCTTATATAGTTCTATTTAAGGCCGGCGATACATGTAAACGCCTGAATTTAGACTGTTTTTCAGAGGCTTATTTAAAATAGAAGGAATAAATGAATAGTTTTGAATGTGATGATGTTTTATCATTACATATTAAAATACAAGAATCTGATTTTAATTTTTTTTTTTTTCAAAAATGGCTGTCGTAACCAATCTTTCTTCTGAGACCCTGGCGGTGAAAGGCATCAATCGGCGGGATTTTTAGCATCAGTTACAGCAATTTGAAATCAAAAAAATCGGTTGGAGTGTGTTTATTAAGGGGGTATTCTGATCTAGCAATTTGATCACATTGATTGTTTGCATATTTCCAAAGCTTAGTCCTTTAAGAATAAGCTTTTAAAAGGATTTTCGGAAATTCGATTTATTTTTGGAGTTACAGCTGTTTTTGTGGCACGCCACCTAACTGCCCGCAACAAGACTTCAAGTTTTAAACGCGTTTTTCTCGGAACTAATTTTCTCGATACGGTTGACATGATATCTCTAGTTGTAATGAACCGATTTACATGAAATTTTGCACAAACTCTCTTAACACTATTAGTTATCGTCTGACGTAGAGATTTTTCAAATTTTTTTTCTACTATTTATTAAAAATCCCCAAAGTTGAAAAAATGAGGCAAAAAACGACTTTTTTTTACATGGACGCCATTTTGAGAAAAAAAAGTTTTTTCAAATCGCTTACGTCAGACGAATTTTACGTTCTTCTTATTACAGAATTCACTAAAAATTTATGTTTCAAACCACCAGGAAGGTTGGAATCATGTCAACCATAAGACAAGTTTTTTTTGAGCCTTCACTTCGCCGACCTGTATCTACATATTTTTTTTTTTAATACATTTTTGTACTTCCAAAATGTTAATAAAAGGCTGGTAAAAAAATATATACCAAAAATGTTAATGGTTTTTTTTATTGCGTCCGTAAAATCACCCCAAAATCGAGCCTCTAGACCAGAATACTGCCTTAAACATGTATCTTCTAGTTGAACCAAGAAAAAAAAAGTCAAAAATTTGTTAATTAGCACGCCTGATAAAAGAAAGTACGCGTTTTGACCCTTTTTTTCGACAGTTTTTGGGTCAAAAATATTAAATTTTGAAATTTTTTTCGGCATTATTGAGGTTCAACTAAAAGCTTATACTATAGAGAAAACGTGTTCCAAGTCTCATAAGAATCGGCTGCGAACTTTTTGAGTTATGTTCCCTGCCAATGTAAAAAAAGTTGTTTTGAGAAAAACGTGTATTTTTGACACACAGAAACTCTATAATTACAGCAACTTATCAACTAATCAGCGATTCCAGGCCTATACAGAAGTCCTTCAGTACGTTCATAGTACTCGTTTTTTTCTCAGCTCTTGTTGACATGCTTGACGAGCTTTTTTAGTTGTCAAAGAGCTTCGGCGATTTTCTCATTCTAAAACTTTACAAACGTATGTTTTAGATGTTAGTTTTAAAAAAAACTCGAATTTTTGAAAATTTTAAATGTACCGCCCCCCTTAAATTACGTGGATCTAGACAAATTTGAAGGCTAGAGTCTGATTTATAAATTATTACTATTGAATTCACTCAGCTTGTAGAGTTCGTGATTCGAAATAATTTGCATTTCTTCCATTTGTTTTAATTTCGCTCTGAGTTTTTCCTAATACATGAAACGAACTTTTGTTGAAAGTTCTGCACGTGGTGAAATATTTGATCTGATCTTGACATTACAAACAGGTGGCAAGGAACCTTTTCCTTCGAATAACTTTGAATATAAATCAAAATAATTATTGATTTGATTTTTTTTTACTTATTTGTTTGTATTCAAAGGCAAAATTTTTCCTCGGCAAGAAATAACTGTCAGAATTAGTTCCGTAAATGTGATTTGCTCGTCAGCTAATTTAAGGAAATTTACAATTTTGAAAACGTTGGAGCCAATAAAATGCGTAGGTTCGGCTGTTTTCCTCATTTTCTTAGTTGTTGCTAGCAGCGTTCATAAATAATTTAAAATACTGTTACTATCTTTTCGTTGTTTACCCTGAGATGAGAACACCTGTGCATATCAAGCGTCTCCAAACTTCTAGGTAGTCCGGCACTTTTATCAGGTGGATTCTGCTCAACTGTCCTTTTATCGGGAGGCATCACGTTTTCTGTTTCACTTGTAGATTGTTGTTTATGCCGAAAGAAATATTATGAATCAGCTTATCGTATTATTATTTTACTTTGTGTTTTTGTGACTTCGACTTGAATTATACACAATTCTCACGTCATATTTGATGATCAACTTTCTAAATCCATATCGCACAATACATTTTTTGAGTTTGTAATTTTTTTAGTTTTAGCACTAGTCTCCGTCTTTCATTGTTTTCTTCAAACAGAGCACTCGAACGTTGCACCTGTTCAATTCGTAAAAGCTCATAAAACCTGTTGATGTTGAATGCCTCTGTTAAGCCCAGCATTTCGTACAGCTCGCCATTTTCATTGTTTTGCCCCTAGTGACAGAAGCATAAATTCAAAAAATAAATTTAATTCTTCATATGACAGGTGTATAAATATTGATTAAAAGGCTTGAGTCTAAGCTTATCTAAAGACACTGTGTATGTGAATTTTGTCAAAAAGTCCATATTGGCAGCCTTTCAATTTTTTTTTGTCATTCGTGTTGATTTTGTCTCTAAATATACAGAATTATCTACTCGTTAGTATTATCGACTCGTACTATTATCTACTCGTTAGTTATATTCATAATGAATTGTTGTCTTATATGTTTCGTTTTATTGTTTATGTCATAATTTTCTCCCAAATTGATATATAATCTATTTACTTTCTAATTTTGTCGAGGGCTATACCACTACCTACATCCACCATTATTTGAATGAATTTAATAAGGGGCTTACTGTAGCTGTTAATGCGTAGCGTTTCGATGAAATTTTCGAGCATCAAATTAAATATAAAAGGTATCACACAGGGAATTTGCCTTGAACCGATTTTTGTATCAAACACAACTGCCATTCTTATAAAAAACCCAAGTTTTGCATCATTCCAAATTTGTACATTTTCTACAGTGCGTTACAATAAAACTAATGGTTTCCGCTTGTCTCCTAACTTTTGGTAATTGTACCTTCTCATGCATTTACTGCATTTCCATTTCGTAGCCAACTTTTATACTTTCTTGCCGTTTCTACACTTTCTTAAAAATGCTGTATATTAATAAAAATATTAAAAGATTAAATATTTCGTAAATAACACATCGATTTTTCGTCATTGCTTTTTGTCTCTCGTTCTACCGTTTCAATAACATTTCTCTTATTTTCTAGGCTTCAACATTGACTCCTTGTTGCATGGAAAAATTTTGGAAACTCCAAGAATGACTAAATTCAGTGAAAGTAGCATTCCGGAACCTAGTCCATTCAAATGGATCATGCATCCAAAAATACAGAACAGTATAACTGCCTCGGATATTGAATTCGAAAGTGAACCGAAAGAACCAGAGCTTAAAACTGACGACGAAGAGTCTCCTCCGCCGCTTAATACAACATTTACAATATCAACGTCCGCAGTTGAGCCCACATCACCAACTTTATTAGAAACGTCGATTAGTACTAAATTAGAAACTGAAAATGAGGAAGATGTTGTAGAAAGAATGTGGAATGTTGCGAAAAGAGCAGATGATATGCAAACGCTTGGAAATACTAGTGCAAAGAGAGAACCTGTTAAACAACCCTCTATAGAAAAACATTGTAAGGATGAGAGCATAGTAGAAAATATAAATACTGAATCCAGTAATGATTTGTGGAATCGTTATCAAAACAATGTCACCAACAAAATGCAATCATGTGCAGGATTTAAATCTGCATCAGGCAAACCAATAACCATTTCGAAAAAAGCTCTGGCAGCTGCAGAAAAGGTAATGGCAAAAGAAATGCTGATAAGACCTGTATTTGATGCGTTGGATAATGTAGATGGTCAAATTGAAGTGAACGTAGAACCGAATTCAACTCGCGATAAGCCTAATGAAGAAAAAGTATCGAACTACAGAATTTGCAAAAACTTGAACCAGACTGATGGGAATAAATTGGATAGCATTCAATCACACCTGAAGCGTTCAATGAACGAATCTTCACAGCTTGCAGTAGACTTCACGAAAGTGATTGGTGATGTATCACACGGGCCATTGAGGACTGGCTTTACATCTGCTTCAGGCAAAAATTTATTCATATCGGCTGCTGCTCAGAAAAGAGCCCAGCGAATAGCAGCTGAATGTGCCAATGAGAATAATGAAATAAACGTCACGCCTACAGCTGACTCAGAACTGCATGAAAGTATTAAGACAGATACAGGGCAACCAGCTTGCAATACGAGCGGTTTGGTAAGAAGAACTTCATTAAGATGCTTGGAACGACGGTTGAAAAACACTTCCGCTTCGAATAAGTCTGAGTCTATTCCTCCTTTGAAGAAAAATGATACTGCTAACCAAGTAGCTTGTGTTTCACAAAAGATTAAGCTAGACTCAAGAGATTGTAGTCCAAAAGGAAATCCAGAAAATAAAATTATTTATAATGAAAGCATAAGTACAGAGAAAAGCAGCACTCTGTTCCTCTTAAAGGGGCTCTCGATCACTAATGAGACTAAGACTTCATTCAGTGGTGGTTTTCAATCAGCATCTGGTAAAAAAATAACTGTTTCTGAACAAGCGAAGCAGAAAGCAATGAAAATAATGATGGAAGAAATGGGCTTGGAAGAAAGTAATCATATTGATAGTTCGTCCGTTGTAGGACCTTCATTGTTAATCAATAATTCACCTAGGAAAGAGAGCAATGTGAATAAAGATCCGCTTTTTGTGTCACGAACAAAAGTACCCATTCAAGAACCAAAAAAAATCATAGCTGGATTCCAAACTGCTTCTGGGTCTACTATCAGAATATCAGATATCGCTCAAGCTAGAGCTCTAAAAATGATGACGGAAATTGACAATGAATGCGGAGATTCTGGTGCAATTATATCTTCTAATCAAATCCCAGTGAGCGATGATTTTAAACAAGCAAATATTCTTGAAAACCAAGTGGACCGAAAATCGAAAACTGGTCTTCTATGTCCATTAAGAAAATCGATATCAGTATCCGAAGATGATTTTTTTGCAGTTGCAAAAACAATGTTCGAGGAAGATGACGAAATTCTGATGAATCTGCGGCTAACTCAGCTCAGAAATGCTAATATGAAGAAAACTGATGAAAATAGCGACAAAAATGAAAGGAGAGAGTCAATTGACTGCCAAAATACACACAGTGAACTAAGAATGCATAATGTCTTGTCCCCAGACAATATTGCGAAGCGTATCGTTCGTTCAAACTCAACAGAAAGCTGTGTAAATCCTTCTAAAGTGATTTTCAATGAAACTCCCGGAAGAGTTCGTACTCCTCTAGCAATGTCACCGATAGAAAATATACATACTCCAAATCAAAGTAAACAAGAAAGTTTTACCTCAAAAAATCGATTAACCCTTTCGAAAAAGCGCTTAAAGAATGCAATTTCTGCTCCAGAGAAACCTATAACACCAATACGCCCAGTTCCGAACCTCATGCAAGTAAACACACCAAATTTGGATGAATTTTTTAATTCAGTTCAAACAAGCACACCGAAAAATGTTTTGAAACTCCGCGCCAGGAAAAAAATCACTCTAAGCCAAGAGGTATCAGCGAGTACTGCAGCTCTTCTGGAAGATGAAGCTGAAATAAACGACCATGAAAGCAGTATGCGGAAAATTTCTTGGAAGCTAGAAGTAGATGGTTCTTATCTAGAAAACAAATTAGTGCCAAAAAGGATAGAAGCTTGCGTTATATCCGAACGTACTCGTAAAAGAGAGGAACAAACAAAAATAATTAAAGACAAGGCCAATTTTCGGGGTTTTGTGAAATGTGGTGAACTTCTCACGAAAAAGTCACTTCCGAACAGAATGAAGTTACAAGATCTGTGGCGAAAGTCTTCAAGTCCAAAATTTCCAGCAGTGAGTTTGTCAGATCTTATCGACTTCAGGTTTAAAGTATCGGATGAAGTAGTGGTAATTCCGACAGAAGATGATTCATACATTGTACCTGATGATAAGAGCATGGTAGGATTAGATGAAATTAGAAATGCTTTTCTATCTTTGCCATCAGTCGCTTTGATTTTGGTTCCGTTCAACTGGATTCAACATCACTACAAAATGATTCTCTTAAAACTTCACTGGCTAGAGTCGATATCACCAGGGTTTCTGACCGCTCAGAACGTCTGCCTTCAATTAAAATACCGCTATGACTACGAAATCGACCGGCCTCACCGGTCCGCCCTCCGGAGAATTCTGGAATGTGATGATTCTCCTTCAAAACGAATAATTCTAAGTGTCATCGCTGTGTACAACACAAATTCAAATGTGGAACTTGAGCTTAGTGATGGTTGGTATTCCATCAAAACGACTATCGACCCAGCTATGCAAAGTTTGATTGATTCAGGAAGAGTTAGAGCGGGTACAAAATTGATGATTCAGTCCGCCGAACTTATAAATTGTGAAGAGGGTTGTTCGCCACTAGAGGTACCTGATGTCGTCCGCTTGAAAATCCACACTAATTCTACTCGAAGAGCTCGATGGGATACAAAACTAGGATTTTTTAAAAATCAAAATAATTTCATTCTGAAGTTGCGGCAAGTTAGCATGTTTGGCAAATTGGTTACAAAGTTGCAGCTTTTTATTATCCGAGTGTATCCTTCTTTGTATATGAAGATCTCAAAAAATGATGGAAATGTTTCTGGTATGGTAATCTTTAGGTTTTTTTCCAGCTTGATTATAAAATCCAGTTGTTTTTAGGATTCCACTCCGAAATAGTTGAAAGGAAGTTAAAAAGACAAGCGGATGTGGCAAAACTATCGAACATTGAGATAATTTTCAGTCAAGTTCAGCGAGAACTAGACGCAGAGCAAAAGCAATCGAGATCAAGGAAGCTTGCATCAAATATCAACCTAAGACAAATTGAAGATCCTGCGGAGCTTTACGAATTATTGCAATTGGAAGGTGACACCAGTGAAATGGCGGTATGCAATTGTTTTGGCTTTGTTTTATAATTCATTCATCAAATATCAATTGATTTTCATAGGCCGAACTGACATCTAATCAGCGAAAACTACTCACAGAATTCCAACAGAAAGTTCACGCCGAGCGTCTTCAAGAGGTCCAAAACCGCGTTCAAAGTAAACTTCAAAACCACTGTTCCGAACAAAAAACAAAAGAGCTTCTCAAATTGCGTGTCATCGACTATCGGAACCCTGAAGAAATCGCTCTTTTGTCCATTTGGTCCCCACATCAGGAAATCAAAAACATACTTCTAGAATATACAGCAATAGAAGTGAGTCACGTTATACCCAAAGAACATCATTCATTCGAACTGCAATTGACCTCGACGAAAATGTCGCAGTTTAAAGTCCTGAGCGCCACGACCAATCGAACGATACATCACAAACAAGTCGGACATGTTATTCCAGCACATTTTCTACGTCATGTAAGTTCGATTCAAGAGATCCAGTCACCCAATTTCAAGCCTGTATTCAACGAGCTCGACACTTGCGGTCTGATTTTTGCAATCGCGAATCGAGATGCGAGCAATGCACAGGGATGTCAGGCGAAGCGATTTCAACCTGTGTATATGACCGATTCCGACGGCAATATTCTCTGTTTGAATTTCTGGATCGGAGTGAAAGATTACGGGTATGAAGATGTCATTCAGGTTCATCGATTTGTGGCTGCAAACAATTTACAGTGGCGAAGCAACAGTGGCAGTGGTAACATACCGACGGCTTTTGTAGCCAATACGACCCAATTTACGGAGAACCCGAAAAACAAGGACATGATGCACGCTCTAGATGCGATGAAAGCGCATTTTCGCAGCAAATTTGGCGAAAACATTCAAGAATTCATCAAACACTGCCAAGAAAGAATCAAAGAAATTAAGTCACGGCCTAAATGTTCATCGGCATCATCGTTTAATAGTTCAAGTCATCTCAATAATTATTCGAACAACTCATCGATGAATAGTTTCGCAAGTACTTCGATGAATGCAAGTACGAGTTGCAGCAATTCCACAATGACTAGAAGGGTTTCGGTTCAGGAGCGTATCGACAAGCTGAATATGTACGGAAAACCTCCGGAAATATCTCCGATTCATGTTAAACGAACCAGATCGGTGCGGAGAGGCTTTAAAGTGCCTAGACGAATTACTGAATGTGATGATGTTAGGTGACGGAAAAGGTTTTTGTTAAGTTTAAATTCTAAATCGTTGTTTTCGTACGCTTACGTAAATTTGAATATTTTTGTGCCTTTCATCTTTGTTTTTATTGTTGTAAAAATATATAAGTATAATGATATAAAAATGATATCGTTGTAAGGTTAATATAGCACTCTTAGAAAATTGCTTACGTTCTTTGAAGGTTTGCACCTAATGGAATATTTTGTTGACAAGAAAATCCGAATTTTTAAACTCAATTCTTATATTTCGTTAAAATTTAATAGTTTTATAAGAACATTAAATGAAATATATGATTCGAAATGACTGCCGCGCAGTATGCTGCTGCAAACATTTAATAGATCAATGGATTAAGGTTTGCTTTGGAAATTAATATTTCTTTCGTCAAATTCAATAGCCTGTTACCATAATTAAACATTATCCACTATTAACCTATGATTTGAGATTGCTTTAGTTGGCTATGGACTGCCTCCCAAATATTACAATTTTATCGCTGCAAGGCAACATTAATGGATGCAATGTAATAATTGTTTGATTTTTCTACTATGGTCTCATTTCGTTATGAAATTGGCTTTTATACTTTTAATAAACTAAGCGAAGACATATTATAAAAAATGGGGATAAGTATGTCCATTGACGACGAGGAGCTCGGTTTGTTTGGAGCTAGTGAAGTGATTCACCCTGACTCCACTTTTCACTGTGAGCGGTTTTGCGCTCAGCTATAAATCTTGGCTACATAGGCTACTTAGATTTACTTCGTGTGCAAATGGTTTACACTAGCTAGTGATTGTTTTGAGGTGTGGGTATATTTCCCGTGTTCTGGTCGGGAACCTGAAAATATCCATGGTGCTATTAGTATGTCGGTCTACTTTGTCGAAGGAATTTAAAGTTTTGTCGCTTATGAATTTGTGTACTGTTTCGATCCTGAAGTCCTCATGTATGTCCATGTTTCTAACATACCATGGAATTCGGAAAATTCTCCGCAGTGCGAGATTTTTTTTCAGATTTGTCCGAGTGCAAGATTTCCGTATCGTAATGCTAGGCTTAGTATTTGGTGGTATATTATTAATCTGTTGGTTTTGTTTAGTCTTTGGGATTCGATGAGAGTCAAAACGGCTTCAAAAAGTCTATTGCAGTTGCTTCATTTGTATGTGTGCTGTCCAAGTTCGTCGAAATTGAGTCCTTAAGTACTTGGCCGTCCGTTACCATTCAATGTGTTTTTCGTGCACAATCAGTTTTCGAGGTGTCTGTATCCTCTTCCACGTGATGATAATTGCCTGGGTTTTGACTAAGTTGATCTTAATCTTCCATTTGGGAAAATCGCCAAGAAGCGCATTTATGAAGAGTTGCAGATTCGAAATAACGGCTACTACTAGTTAAGACATGCGAAAGATACACGTTTAATCGCCGAATAGTGATAGTTTAGCTGCGGGCAGTTTAATGATGTCTGCAGTGTATATTTTATACGAGAGATAATGGAGATCCTTATGTAATTTCAGCCGCAATTCGCCTCTGGGTTGAGAAGATTTCGTCAATTCTGACACAGAATTTTCTTCGTCCAATAAAATATCCAATAATCTGGATAAGGAGTATTCGAAACACATGCATTTTGAAAATTACTCCTGCATTTCACACATTGTCGAAGGTTTTCCCTATGTCGAACATATCTAGGCCGGTCGATTTTGTATGGTTAAGACCTGTTGAGATTTGTTCGGCTACTGTTAGCTGGAGTTCTGTGGAGTCAAATTGCTTCAAGCCAAACCGCTCTTCCAGGAGAATGTTGTTCTCGGAGATTTTTCGCTCAAGCGAGAAAGGAGAACGTGTTCGGTCATTTTAGTTATTGATGACAGAAGGCTGATTGGTCTACAGTTCTGGGGGAATTTTCAGTTTTTATCAGTTTTCGATAGAACGATGATGTCTTCCTTAGCATGCATCTAGATACCTCCTCAGACGGAGTATAGCGTTGATTATGTCCGTTATGGTTTGCAGTATGTTGTCTGGTAGGTGTGCCAAGCAAATTTCGGTAAGGCTGTCTACTCCATGTATTTTTCCCGTTTTGGTTCGCTCACTAAGATCTTCACTTCCTCAAGTTTAGCAGACATTAATGGTTCTACTTCTCGGGGTTCAAAGCTGAGTAGGCTTGCGGCCCCGTCTTCGCGGTGTTCTTAATGCTCGGATGAAATGTTCTCTTGGAATTACATCTCCAGAGTGTCAGCAAATATATTAGCTTTATCTGCACTCTTTTGCCTGCTTTATGAAATTGTTGAAGAAATTCATTGCTTCCTCAAACTTGCTGGCCATTTCGGGTGATTCTAAAGTGACTACTGCGTCCAGTGCAGCTCGGAAAGCTTTCCAGTTAGTGATTTTCCTCTCTCTTACGGATTAAGAAATAATAATGTATATAAGGGCCGGCTTGTGGTTAGATAACGGCTTGTCGAGGACGTTGATGCACACATGTCTGTTGAGTGGGTGTGAAATCCCTATATAAATGTCGTAGCTGTTCAATTGGCCGAAGTGCGTAAGTGTATTGGGGATATAAAAACTTGATTGCCTTTTTGTGATGGAATTGTTTAGTTCGACCCCAGTTTTGTTACTTCTCACAGTTCCCCAATGGCTTTTGTAGGCATTGAGGTCTCCCGCAAAGAAGACTGTGCCATCATGATCGAGAAGTACCCGAAGGTCTTCAATAAACTCTTGTGATCTTGGTGGTCAGTATGCTGAAACCAATATGATTTTAAAAAAGCTCGTTCGCACTTTTATAGCAGTTGATTACCTTCCTCTGAGTCTGGAGATAGGGACAAGAAGATGAATGATGTTTCTTCCCACGAGGATCGCAGCTTCTCTTCCTCTCCCAGTCATTCTTTCGTTCCCTCCGGTTCACCGGTTTTGAAGAATGTTCAATTTTTGGACAGTAAGGAATTTGCATTTGCAATCAGGGTATGTGTTGGTGGAATGTTTCTTGAATTTTGGCCAGTGAACATACTGTTGTGTTTTTCAAAAATAATATTCGTTGATTCGATATTCTTCGCACTCACGAAATAAAACAGTTCGTTTTTTTACAACTAATCACACTTTTATTCAATCAAAAACTGTTGTAACTAAATCGCAACACACTTTATTTATCGCACTACTAATAATATGTCACTCACAATATAATTGACGCGCTTTCAAATTAACGCGCCAGGAAACACTTAATTCACTGTTTGACAGATTCGTTTCGCAAGAATCGCTGTATAGACTGGTAAATTATTATTGCATGCTTCTAAACTATTCTCGATTTTTCTCATCCAATGAAAATCTGTTTGTTTCTTGACTTCTTGATTTTATCAACGTTTACAAATGCTCTAGGGATGTAACTAAATCGCCTCCTCGCGGTGCATCCTGGGTAACGCTAAATTATCTAGACTCTCTTCACGACCGCTTTCGTCCGCGGACTTCTCTTTGACTAACGACTCGTTTGTTGCACTTGGGCTGGTGGTCGTAGCATTTTGGACCGAGTCATCCTTCACTTACGGTGAACGACGCAGGCTGGTACAAGGGAATTGCGCGCGGAGACCAACGATCGGCCGATTTCCACAGGCAGGCAATCTCCGAGCTGGGGGAACTCTGGTCAGGCACCAGGATTAAGGTGGGGCCCAAAGATGAGATCCCCAGTCGGCCAGGATGCAGGACATGGATTCCGTGTTTCCATTCTAATCCAGTGAAAGCCCTGGATATAGTTCGGCTCTTGAACCCTGATCTTGCTATGAAGGGTTGGAGGATTGCGAAGATTGGTGAGCCAGTAGATAATCGGCCGAAAGCCCCCTTCATCATTAACGAAGAGGCACTGCCGGTATTGGATGCACGAATGGGCATTATCAGGTACGGGGCCGAAAAATTGGCTCTACGTATCTACCGAAGCGACAGGCCAAAAAGCTCTGTTTCGGGAGATCCGATACCCGTCAAGCCTAACCCAAAACAGATGGGCGGCAAATGGCAAGGAAGCCACCTGAAAAGGAGTTTGATGCCTGTCTGAGGGAGACATCTGAGGAGGAATCGAATGTGGAATCCCTCTTTACCGATGGGGTTAGCGTTGGAACTACCTCCGAGTTGGGTGGCTGCCTGGACCTGATGACTCTAGATGCAGAGCAGGAGGCTGGGGCGGCTTCTATGCCCAAGGGACCTTGACCTAACCCTAATGGCCTAATCAATAATTAATTGTGATGAAGGTACTTCAAGTGAATCTTGAAGATTCCAAAGCAGCGTAGGCTGCCCTGCTGCTCCGCTTGTCTAGCACAGAGGAAGAGCTAATCCTTATCCAAGAACTACGGGCTGCTAACAACCGGGTTTGCGGGTTGAACACCAATGTATACAGACTGATTGCACCTGATGGCTTACATAAGCCACGTGCCTGTATTCTTGTCAGGAAAGCCATAAACGTCCTTGTGCTACATAATTTCTGTGACAATTATAACATGGCTATTGCAGTGGAAAGCGAGCAAAGTTCATGCTGGTTTGTTTCTTGCTACATGGCACATGACCATGGCACTAGCACTCCCTGCGATATTATCAAGGGGATCGTGGCTAAAGCCACGAAAATTAGTGTGCCTCTGATTCTGGGGGCTGACTCTAACGCTCATAATGAAGTATGGAGTAGCTCCAACATCAATGGCCGAGGTGAGGAACTTTTTGATTTCATCCTTGCCCACGATCTTTTCATCGCCAATACTGGTATCGAACTGACCTTTCTCACCTCAAACCGCAGGTAGGTGCTTGACCTTACTCTGATCAGTGGGCGGCACTCGCATCTCCTCCGTGACTAGAGGGTTCTACAGGAGTGTTCATTCTCTGATCATAGGTACAGATCATTCAACATGGCTGGCCGCAGCTCTTCTGAGCAGGTAGCCTTTATTAACAGAAAGAGGACAGACTGGAAGCTATTTAATTCTCTGGTTCGACCCTCACTGCAAACTTCTCCTATGAGCATTGACTGCTACCATGAATTGGATCAGGTGGTTAACACTCTTATTAGTTCTCTCAACTCCGCGGCTAGGGCAACATGTAAGCCACCCATAGCCAGGGGGATCTCAAGCCTCCTTGGTGGAATATGGAGATCAACACCCTGCGAAGCGAGTGAAGGAGGGACTTTAATAGCTCAAAAAGATCTTATGACTGGTCGCTGTATAGAACAAATCTTAAAGCTTTTAAGTATGCCGTACGAAAGGCAAAGAGGGTCTCTTGGAGATCTTACTGTAAAAACGTAGAAAGTCTTGGCGAGGTAAACCACCTTCCAAAGGTCTTAAGCACAACACTGAAGGCTATGGGGTACAGTATGAACCCTGAAGGCATTTGGACTAGTTCGAGAGCAGATACTCTAAACGTTCTTGTGGACGCATATTTTCTAGGCAATTATTGCCCTCTGGAAGCGGTGCACCAAACAGAGCAAGCCTACAGTTCAACGCTGCCGTTCAGAATATCAAATTAACTTCTTAGAACCGTTGAAATCCCTGGGTCTTGATGGCGTCCTTGCTGTTGATATATAGCAGTCCATGAAAGTACCACGGCTCAGAGATTTATAACGTTTGCCTACGCTTCTCATATGTTCCCACAGGCTAGCGAGAAACTAGGTGTTGTGTTTAGCCCTAAAGCAGGCAAAGTTTCGCATATTAAGCCAAAGGACTATCGTCCAATAAGTTTTAACTCTGTCCTGCTTAAGATTTTGGAAAGGATCATTGATTACCATTGATTACCATATTATCGTGCAGCTTCTCAAGAATAGAGTGGTGATCTCTTCTCTGGGGAATGCTCGCGTCGTCATCCCCGAGGTGTGCCCATACTGACGAGGGGTCAGTATGGGCACACCTCGGGGATGAGTCCTCTCTCCTCTGCTGTGGAACATCACAGTGAATACTCTCCTAATGAGGCTGGACCATGCCGGCTGCAAAGTGATTGCTTATGTGGACGACATAGCTGTTGCAGTGTCGAGAAAGTATTTATCTACGCTATCGGAGAGGCAAAATCACTCTCTCCCAGCAAAATCCCAGCAAAACGGAGCTAGTACTGTTTACAAGGGAGTACAAAATTAATAAATTTGAGTTACCGAAATTAAACGGGGTCTCCATTGACCTGAGCCAGAGGGTCAAATATTTAGGGCTAATCCTCGACTCAAGGTTACTACGGAACTACAATATGGCAGAAAGAGCGCGGAAGGCTTTCAACGCACTTTATTGCTGTAAAGGTCATAGAAGTGAATTGGCGATTACAGCTTCGTACTGTTCCTTGGCTTTACACCGCTGTGGTTGAGTCAATTCTATTGTTTAGGGTGGTGTTCTCGTGGCAAGCGGCTCCTAAGGCTACTGGCAAATGACAGCTTGAAAAAGTACGGAGCGCTCCGCTCATACTCTACTAAAGCACTTTTCGTGTTGCTTCATTGGCTACAATCAATCTGCTTATCTTACAGCAAACTAATCTTGCTACTGTAAGACTGAATTGTATCTCGGAATAGAACAGAGTTGTATGGAATAGAACAGAGTTTTGCCATGCGAAGATTTTGGCCGAGGTAGTTCCCGCTCCAGCGGGTGTTGACTACATCACTCCGCAAAGACTACTGGATTTGGAGCTCACAACTCGCATTTCTAGTAGGGGTGAGTGGCGTGATGGTGTCACACTCGATAGCAGGCTTATTCATGTATATACGAACGTCTCAAAGCTAAGCAATAGAGTCGGGAGTGGTGTATAGTAAGATGAGCTGAATCTCAAGCTGTCTTTCCGTCTACCAGACTACTGTAGTGCCTTTGAGCCGGAGGTTGCAGCTATTTTACAGGCTATTGACTGGCTTCTGTGTAATCAAATATTTGGGGTCAATATCAGTATTTTTACAGATAGCAAAGCAGCTATTAAGTCCCTTGCTGGTCCATGTACAATGTCCATGATTGTTGCTGAATGCCGTGCATCTCCTAGAGAGATAGCGAGACATTTGGTTGTTCAATTGATTTGAGTACCTGGACATCAGAGTTTTCAGGGCAACTGTGAAACCGATGAACCAGCAAGGCTTGGTACCTTGCTACCGGGGGTCTCTTGTTCCTTCTCAATAGGTATACCAAAGACATCGATCAAACTCGACCATCTCATGTGCCTGTGCCCGGCTTTCCCGAGTTCAGTGAGTAGGAGAGAGTCAGAAAATTATTGTGGCATCACAACGGACCTCTTTTGTGCCTATGTGTGTCGGTCGTCATGCCTCTGTAGATCGGCAGCCACTTCAACCTACCTACCTACCTACCTATGCTCTATGGAAATTTTCCGTTCTATAAGATACATGTACAAGATAGTTTGAGAGTATATATCTCCACGTTTCTCGTTATTTCTGGTACTGATAGGGTGAAATATGATTTATTTGGTGTACATAAAATAATACTTGGAATCATTTTCGCTATCATCTGTTTCATTGTTGTATGTAGTAGTTCTTGCATAATGGTGAGGAACTGACCCATGTGTTTGGAGATGGGTGAGTTTGGTGGCTGGTGAGCTGGATGGAGGTTTGGCTGTGGTGGTGGCAGGGATTTTAGGGGGTGGATTTAGATTTTCACTTGCTGCTTATGCAAATGGTTTCCTCATGTTCTCTAAGTTGCGTCGACAATCCCCAGAGCCCGCAGGATCTTCACCTCCGCAGTTAACACACTTTCTTCGACTTATTACAATACTACTCTTTCTTCGACTTATTACAATATGAAAACTGGCGGACTTTGTCGCATTTGACGCAACGAGCCTGAGCATGACAGTTGCTGGTAGAGTGTCGAAATTTGCCTGAATCACAATACAGCGATTTTTCACACTGGGCGGAGAAAAGCCGCTGTCAAAAAATTAGAATGCACTGTTTTGTATGGTAAAGCGCACAATGTCGCCGGCCGAAATTTTCGAAGCGTCAGAATTTGCCAAATTTCTAATTTTTTCGTTTCGCTAGCGGTGATATCTACCGCAAGTTGGCATCACCACTAGGTTCAATTAAGTCTGCCTGAATTAGGTTGAATGGTCTGGTGGAATAGATAAGCGATGGCTGATATGTATTGTGATAAGCCAGCCTAATCCTCGTACAACAGGATTTAGCAATACAAAAGAAAAAATGAATTAGGTTGATGCCTTGGTTGCATTGACAGCGACATTTTCGCTGCATTGTGGTTTACCAAATTCAACTGTGAAATTCTACATAGAAGTTCGCCGCCCCTTTCGAACACTTCGCAGTTATGTGTTTTGAGAAATTGCTAGCAGCTGTGACACTGGAATTGTTCATCTCGTGGATTTTGTGTCTCACCCACAGCGTAAGAAGTTAGTTCCGAACCAGCTCCTTATATGTATACGGACCAAAAATCCAGCGATCTGACCTGATATTGTATTGTTCATCAGCTAATTATAGGCCTCGAAGTTGGAAGAAATCGCATGAAACAGAAAGAGATGCAAGATAAGATTCGACAACTACTTACTCAGGCTAGATTTTTCGTTGCTCACTTACGGCTCATTACTCGAAAAAATATGAATACATAAATGGAGGCGCAATTTCAAGGTCAAATCGTTTTTTTTATCCAAAATGGAGAGAGTTCACCCATTTATATTTCTCTACACTGCCTCAGCTTTGGATATCAGATGACAGATGGGCTGCACGTTGTATATTTCCTTTTCATTTCACTTCTGTGTATGATCACTTTCAAAAGCTTTGAGATACCATACCTGATTTTGAGTAAGAAAGCTTTGATAGGATGACAGCGCTGATGTTCTAGTTTTTTAATAAAATATAAAAACAAACCGATTTTTTCCTTTTGAAGCTAGATATATTTTATTTATTTTATTTTTGGGTAATCTGCCCCCTTTTTCAGTGTCTATCGGTCACAATAAAAACAGTTCTAGTTAACTTCTTCTGGCATTAACCTGTTGATGGTAACTCGGATAGTAACGTTCTGATTTTTTTTTCTCAAGAAGGTAATACTTGTGGTACTATACCTTCAGTTTGGTGAAGAACTTGCTAATTTTCCTGTGGTCAGAGATGCTGAGAGAATAATCTAGATTTGCAGTAATACTCCTTTCGCCGCTTCAAACGTAACATTTCGTTCTTTGAAAAGTTCACTCGAGTTTCTGATTTCATAAAAGTTTTTTTTTTACAAGTTAATGCTATTAAAATATTAATGTAACACTAATCCAGCAGGAATTTGCCAAACATTGTTATGTAAATGATAAAAACACACATTATAAGTAAGCAAACTAAAAGGCAAACTAAGGCAAACAAAGCACAAAGTGATATTAGCGAACTTTTTGTGAAAGCGAAACAGATTTCAATTAACAGTTGACACGACAAAGTGAAAAGTAAATTAACTACAAAAAAATAAACATCTAAAAAGACTTAATAGACCATATAACTTTAAACTAAATAAGAATTATATTGTGGCGGACAATGCATAAAGACATATTAAGTGGAGGTGAGCCAAACTAGTTGGCAATCACTTCAACTATTTTGAACAAAATTGTTTGCTTTCAAATTTGTTCTGTTTCTTCACAGTACTAATTATTTTTTCGCTCATTAAAACGCAATATAAATATTTATAACTGAACAAAATACGATTAAGGTTCTTAATAGCAAAGACAAAAACTATTTAGGAATTTTCATCAAATACATCAAAATAATTTCTATTTATAGCTGTTAATATATGTGTATTTTAAGCTCACATTACTCAAATAAATTGAACCGCTGTATATAGAAGTATTGACTTACAATACACTTTCTTATAAAAAACAAAAAATGAAACTCGTTTCTTCAATGAATTCCTTGACTCTCAGAAGAATATTCAAACAACATTTACTGTTACTTGACTTTCAATAAATTTCAAATAGAATTTCCACGGTAAATATAAACATCCTGATTTTATATTTCACTTCATTCCCATTGGCACTGGATTGTTGTCGAATAGAAACTAGGAATTTTCAACATGTCACCAATATCTAAGAAAATACCCTTTCACTTCGGGCTCATTGCATGTATCCGCTTCATATGGTAATAGAATGAAGAAAAGTTCAAGCATGAATACAATACCCTTTCACTATACTTTCCATATAATATGTTTCAGTTGCATATCACCATCTTTGCCGTTTCTACAGTTACCATCGGTGCTATAGCGTGCGTCCTCTCGCCTTCTGCCGAAATGTCAAGATGGAAATTTCAGTTCGTGTTCTTTTCCGATAGTAAGGCAGAATTCTGTATGTACTGTACGATACAAGATATTTGTATAAACGATACAATGGCATCGGTATCCCTCAGGACTTTTGAGATTCTGTTACTTGTACGTAATATAAAAATTCCATGTCCTTTACTGGATCGACTGTACCTACAGTCCATATTGGAGTTCACTCTCCCTCTTGCTAGATGTGTCCTTCTTACCTTTCTTTTTCTCAGTTTTTTCTCTCCGGAAAGTACAATTTATGTCTACTTTTCTTGACAAGTCCTCTTTTCATTTTTATTATACGACTGATGTACTTACGTTTCGCTGTCTGCTTGTGCCCAGTTTGACTTCTTCTTTTAGTTCCATTACTTTCTTATCTCTTGTCAGGACATTTTTTTGATGTAAGTATGTAGTCGTTTCGGTGCGTACTGGCAGTAAAAAAGTGAAGAAAACCATAGTTCACGTGTTTTAATTTCTTGTAGGGTAGTAATATGCAAATATAACTGGGTTTGAAATATTTATCAAATAAAATTGAGTCACAAATAATACGTTTATATGTTTAAATTATACTTCAGCAGTTTTAAAATACTAGCTTAATGACTTGTTTCCACTAACGTTCTTTGATTAATCAGGGAAAACAAAGCGTAGTAATATTAAAATTTTACCAAGAAAAATTGCCCACGCTGGGCGCAAAATATATTTAGAAAGAAACTTGTTTGTTCTTATGATTTACACAATCAAAGCCAAAATATTTACTCACAGTAGCTCACTCTTATCAAAATTGTTTAACATGTGATAATCGGTTGCTCCAGTAAGATATTCGATAGAAAAACAATTTTAAATGGCTAAATGTATGCAAAATTATTTTAATTTGTTAAAATATAGCAAAAATAAAAGCTAACTAAACTAATGTCCAGAATAAATAAATATTATGAGCTTTATTTACTTAAATAAAAAAAAATGTTTCACAAAAAAGTACTAAAATGAAAACACTCTTCACTCCGCTATAAACTCATGTCAAGCTTGACGAAAAGAAAAACACTCGAGAATTCTACATGCAAGAATATGAAAATGGGCTTCAACGATTGTAAGATCTGCAGGAATTCAAATTGGATGCCAGTGTCGTACGTTGTTTCGTACATGTGACACCTATCCGTGGTTTTGCTCGAGAGTGGTCAATTCGTTTTCACAGTCGTAGGAATCTTATCTTTTGCATTTGACTGTTATTTCGCCAGTTTTGTGTTCGTATCTAGCTTTAAGCTTCTATGCTTGAAGGTTTTTGATTTTCTTTCTGGAAATTCAGTAGTCTTTTTTGTTAAATTTTACATGCAATCACGTTTAACCTCACAGTACATATTGGAGTGACTGTGGCCAATTCTTACGATTTCTTCATGATAAACATGCTGTCATTATGTTGGAAACGTGTATGTTCATTATCATAGGTAAATAATTACATTTGGATATTTTTTGAAGGCTCGTATTTTTACGGTCAAATGAAACAAGAATCGATTGATTTAGAAGAAAATGTTAGCATGAGAATATTAAATTTGACTAAAGACGCATTAAGAAGAATTTAATGAAAATGAAACACCTACGAGTACAAAATAAATTTCGATTTGCATTAGTTGGTATGATCAAAAATTTAGGGGAAATAAGTATTTACAGACAACTTTGAGCATAAGATCTTCACGAATGCATTTTAGACAGAGTGGTACAAAATCATATCTTAAAACTATTTCAATAACGTGTAAAACTACAAACGATTCACTACATATTATTAACAAACATCTTGGTTGAACTGTCTTATTCGCTACATATGAGGATGTATTACTATATGTACTATTGGGTTGAGTCATAAATAACTGCCGATGCAGGTAGAGGGCAATTGAAATTTCTCTGAATTCCTTATTAATTGTAGTGGGGTGATCGTTTTGCTTTTAAATGACAGGTATGGGTTAGTCATTCTTAATTTAGAAAATTGACAGTGCGCACATCAGTTTTTGGTAAAAATACAGGTGTTGGAAATGGAAAATTTGAAAGTGCATTTTAGACATATTATATTGTGGGAGTTTAAACTTGGAAACAAAGTCAGGGCAACAGCTGAAAAAATATGTTATGTTTATGGTAGTGTTGTAATAAGTGAAAGCACAGTGAGGAATTGGTTCACTAAATTCTGGAGATATGACGCTTCAGGATGATCCAAGGCCGGGTCGATCTTTTGATTTTGGCGATAGCCAATTGAAAATTTCGGTAGAACAAAATCCTCACCAAACAACGCGAGAATTAGCAGAGAAGCTGGATACATCTCAATCACCTGTGCGCCGGCACCTTGAAAAGCTAGGAAAAGTTTGTAAACTTGGAGTCTGGGTGCCACACAATTTCACACACAAGAATGTCGATTGCCACAAGTCTTCTCTCACGCCAAAGAAATGAGCCTTTCTTCTTCTTCTCTTTCTCTTCTTCTTACAGGGGATGAAAAGTGGATAACCTATGAAAATTTTGTTTAGAAAAGGCAGTGGCTGAATACAGACACGGCACCGGATCCTGATCCTAAAGCTAATATTCACGGCAAGAAAATTTTATTGTGTATATGGTGGGATCGCCAGGATATCATTCACTATGAGCTGATGAATCGCAACGAAACAGTTACAGCAAACGTGTGTGTTCAACAGCTGCAACATGTGCAACAAAAACTTATTGGCAAGCGTCCAGCGTTGATTAATCGACAGCAAGTAGCGTTACTCCATGACAATGCCAGGCCCCACACCGCTAGGATCACCCAGGACAAAATATTGGAGCTAGGCTGGTTCATTTTACTTCACCTGCTATATTCGCCTGACCTTGTTGCAACCGATTTTCATATTTTCCGGTCGCTTTAGAATTCCCTTAACGGAAAAACTTTTACCACCGATGACCAGGTACTTCAACACGTCGACTCCTTTTTTTGCAACCAAGCCAAGATCACTCTACGAGGAGGGGATTGACACATTGCCTGATAGATGGCAACAAGTAATAAATAATAATGGTGAATATATTATAGATAAGTTTATGAATTTGTAATTTTTATAATGAAATAAATTTATAGTATAAAATTGGCAATTACTTATGACTCAACCCAATAGCTGACCCGGCGAACTTTTTACCGCCTCAGAATCAATAAACGTTGTTTTAACTTATTAGCTGAATTAAATTCAGTTTTTTTATTAAGACCAAAATGAATTTAGTTCAACAAATGTACAAAAATTAAAAATGAAAAATATTTTAATTACATTGAAATGAATGTAATTCATGTGACAGCAAGGTATTTGCTTTATTGAGCGGAATTGAAATTATTTGCGCAGCATTGCTGCTCTATTTTCTGCTAAACTATTTGCTGGATGGATTGCACTCGAGTCCATTAGCTTCATTGAGCACTATGTGATATAAAAAAGCATTTTTCTTGCGTGACGAAGACTATCACGTTGTTGACCTGTACGATAAGCTCGACGATTTCTCATTGCCAATTGAGCCGTTTGTGTTTGTGAAACACAAGTCGGGTCATAACCAACGGGAATCGGCAGATGTAATAATGCAGCAATGCAGATATGTAACAATCCAGATATGTAACAGCAATGCAAATGTAACGCTTGAAAGCTGTTCTCCAAAAAGTCCTTCATTAACCTATGAACATTACTTTCAAAAATAAAGGGAAAAGAGCTTTCGAGTATACATCGGCTTGGACTATGTTTGCTATATAAAATGGAAAGATGAAAATTTCGGATCGTTTCAAATCATCACAGGCAAGTAAAATGTATAGGATACTATTCATTAACAGTCATGCAGGGGCAAGCTTGGTCGCCGGTCCAAGCAGCAGTACAAACTCTACTTAAAAGTGTGTATTGTGAGAATACGTTATTGAAATTTCCATTGAGTGTCACAATCACTCAGCAAGCAGTATCTACACATTCCAGGTCATGTAGAGGTATGATGGGCCGCCGGTCCAAGCTTCAATTTGCATTCCCTATATATGAGGGGAAAGAATACAATGTCGGGTTTTCCAAAAAGTTCTTTTTATAAAGCAATGAAGCTAAAAGCTAAAAGTTCCCCTTGTATATACGAGTACTCTGCAGGCTCAGAACATCCAATGCTAAAAAAATGAACCGGGTATGGATGTGTAATGCTTCCATGCACTATACGGAATGCTTATGGAGAGTATGTTTACGGGTTACTTTTCCTATTGGGTACTAACGCGGCACAGTTTTCGTGCGATTTCTCATTCATCTGCAATGGTTTGATTCGCAATATTCCGAAGTCTAATCGCACTACGGTTTCGTGGTGAAAAATAAGATCTTCTGACTTGCGGGATTGTAAATAGCTCACAAAAATTGCGGCGCACATCTGCAAAGCTAGCGGATTTAAATTTTTTTAAAAACTATTCACAATAGGATCCTCAATAATACACGGTTACGCCGATCAACATCTGCTTTAGCGACCGGTTGTCAGAAGACTGCCACCTTTGTTTTCCACCGCAACTCACTTTTCTCCTTCCTACCGTGCGTGCGTCTAAACTGTGGTTTCCTTGCCCGATGTCATTCTTACGTTTAGTTGAAGATCGTTTCTCATTGGCCATTTTTGGTCTTGGTTTTAGTATTTCCTTACAACTCGGCCAACCTGACAAACGCTCAACCTCGATCGGGGAGTCGTCCGTTTCAGTTACGGTGTCGACAGCGGCTGTCCTTTGGTAATCCATATCATCCAGATACTCAGCGGCCCATTCATCTTCATCTAACCGTTCTTCGTCCTAATATTATGTATCGTCTTCGATGATTTTATTGTGTCTTGTACTGTGTCTAAAAAATTTTGATTGGTTAAAGGGGTAGCCTGCCATCTCCTCAATCTACCTGCCTCTCAGTGGCGAAGCGTCCATACAAACCGATTCCTTCCGGCTTCCCTTTCGAAAATATCGACCTACTTCAGATTTTATAAAACATATGTGCATCTTAAACATGTACATGAAATTTCAAATGACTAAAGATCATATACCATCTTCTGCATAATACGATAACGTGAAAACTCCCATTCATAAGCCGAAATTTTCCGGCTTGCAAATTCTTATTTGCGAGCCACTGGACGCTTTGCCCAAATGTGTATTTAGACAGACACAAGGGTCTCTTTTCGTTTCCTGCTAAAATTCGACCATCGTCTCGCTTTAACAGATGAAAAATAAGCCGTGATCGATCGGCTTACGAATGGGTTTAGAGTTGAAGAAAATTTCGATCGGTTCATTCAATATTAGGTCTGTTCCCGTACTTCAGCAAACTGCAGCAGTAACAGAATTTGGCAGCTGGCTTCTTTTTGCTGCAAAATTTGGCTTGCATATGGCTTGCAGCAAAAGTACGAAAACGACTTGCTGCGAATCTATTTTAATATATTATAATAGATTCAAGTACGGGAACAGACCTGTTGCCGTTGTAGTATTTTTATCTGAACGTTACTTTCTATAATTGTATTGCTCACATAAAGAACAGCACGTAAAGGCTGGTACTGAGTTCGAGTTCACGTGAAATTTTGACATGTTTCCATTATCTGGTCATTCTTTCGAGCGAAAATTTTGACAACGGAGAAAAGCAGAGACACTGCTCATTCTTGACGGATAAAATGTCAAGAATTTCACTTTTCGATCGATTTTCTTATTGGAAAGTCATTTGCACTGCTCAATTTTCAAATTAAAACACTAAATGTCACTTTTTCGCTCGAAAGAATGAACTGCACAAACTAAATTGGCGTGAAATGATTGACAACATGTTTTAGTGCCATCTATGTTTTCGAAGCGAAAGCAACTTCAAAGCAACTTTTCATGCTAAGAACACAGTACCAAACTTGCTTATTTTCAAGCTAAATTTTCGCCGAAACAGATTTCACGTGAAATTTTGTATGAAAATTTCACGTGAAATCGAAGTCAGTACTATGCTTAAGGATTATATATTTGAGATATGAGTATGAAAATACAATTTTACTGGGTTTTTAGAAATGAATTTTGCCGTGCTAAGAAAAAAGTCATAACCACCAGAATGCAGTTTTTGGGTTAATTTCCTGATGTAATAGAGCGCATTAAACTCTGTTTTTGTAACCTGCCAACAGTTTTTTTTCTGAAGCATGTTTATAAACGAATCGCCTAATATTATTATCACATCTCCAGAATGTAGCACTTTTCGTTAGTGTAAAAGTCTTAGCTACATTTTTTCTACGCCAAAAAGGGAAATCTCATGCTTGGAGAACTGTAAATCAACTAAGTTTAAACATGTTCATGTAAGGTCCGCTAATATTTGCGTGTAGTGATTAAAAGATTCATTCTTATGAACTAGAATCTCAGTTTTTGCGAGAGCTTGCCATAAGAAAGTTTAACTGAAATAAAAAAAATACTGAAAAAATCATACTTTGAATGATTTAAGGTTTTAAGTTTATGTTGATTGATTTAGGTATTACAAAGTCTATCATAATTTACAATGTAATATGTTTCAACGAAAATGTTGTTTCAAGTGAATTTGTTTCATATTTTTAGTAAATTATATCAAAGAAATGTCTTCTAGTGTTAACAACTTTATTTTCGTCTCCGGACATTGTCCTAAGCAAAAAAGTATTAAGTGCTTCTATTCACTAAACATCAAACATTTCTTGACATTCTCTGCACTTATGAAAAGAACAAAAGTTATCTAACCAGCGAAGTTATTTATTGGAAGTGCAAAGTTTTTATTACGTGGCAAATCGGTAAAATGAAAATTCGAATTTCCTGGAAACAACAAAAATGGAGCTAAGAATTTTAAGCTAAGGACTGCAGATTCCCTGTCTTGCGTTAAACTCTATTATGATACATATTCTGCGTAAAATAGTTTTCATCTTTCTAATTACATAATATTTCATGAAAAGCAGGAATCAGAAAATAAACCAAAAGTGCATAAAACTATTTGTCGTGGAAAATCTGAAACTTGATATGTTTTAATATGTATGCCTAAAATATATACGTTAATCCTTAAAAATATTAAAAGTAAAAGTCACAAAACAGTTTGAAAGCATAGTAAATGAAAAATTGTCTCTACATCCTCATGTTAAAGGTTGACATTTTTCGCAACTTTTTAATTTCAACCGCTTTATATCCAAAATATTTGTAAATTTTGTGGTTGAAAAATCTCTGCCTTTTTCCAGTTAGCGTTCTGCAGGCTCACAAAGACGTTTTTACAATGCTTCTTTTTACAAACATTAAAACAAATGGTTTCATGTATATTGAAGGTGACCATATCAAAACTGCTCACTAATTGATTGATATACATGTGCCTATCATTTCTTTGAATTACGATTTTTTATACTGTCTGTAAGTGTGACGAGATGACAAACACCAGCATGCCAAACATCTCTATTATACATATATAAAATGATGGGTAATTATTCGGCTTCCCTCCATCGATATTTCACCCCCCGCCACTGCTCTACTATGCCATCGTATGGAAGCTAGGATTGTTGCCAATCCTGTATATCCCTAGTTACATATCGATCCTTACCCAGTTCTTTATGAGTAACATATGGGCCGCAAAACCTCGTAATGAACTTTTTGTTGTCCCCAGGAGTTGTGTCCACGGTTTTTATAACTGTTTAGCGGGCTTTATGCGCTGACCAAAATACTCAGCGTTGTAAATTTGAGATTTTTGAATATTTTTGGCTGTGGCTTCTCTGGTTTGAGTTAGGTTTATATGTTCGGTATTAAATTTATTCACCAGGTACTCCTCTAATTCACTAACGCCATAGGCTCGCTGATAAATTGAGAAAAGTATTTGATTCGGAGTGTGGCTAGTGGTTGCATGAGTCAAATTATTGATTGCGTATTCAACATCAGGCAACTTTAAAGGCCAATCGGTATGGTCAATTTCGTTCGTTAGTTTCCTTAGCATATTCTTAAGTGTCCTATTAACTCGTTCAACCTGAACATTCGCCTGAAGAAACGTGGTTGCTACTTGAATGTGTTGTATGTTGTTTTTGCCTATGAAACTAGTAAATTCCAGTAAGGTGAAGCAAGTACTGCGGTCCGAGATAAACCTTTTCAGTCTACTGTTAGAGTACATGCTTAAAGCCGCTATTGCTTCTTTAGTGCTGGTACTGTTCATTGGATATAATTTCAGATATTTAGTAAGTGCGTCGACAACAAACAAAATATGCTTTCTATTTTATTTTAATGATGGCAGCGGTCGGAAATGATCTACATGAATAGTATCAAAGGGCAATGGCTTCTTCGGCATGCTTTGTAAATTTCTTTCTGTAGCGTTAGCGGAAATGGAATACATAGTACATAGGATGCAATTGCGTATGAACTTCTCTATCTTGTTTCGGCTTCCAGGAAACCAGTACTTTGACCTGGTTTTGAAATAGGTTTTTTCTTCTCTTTGATGGCTTATCAATTCATGTGTCATCCTGATAACATTTTCTTCCACGGTCGCGGGCACACATAACAAAAGATTCAATCCATCTTTCTAATGAAATAACAGTTCGTTGATCAGTTCATAATCATTCATTGTTGTAATTTGAAGTTTCACCTTCAACTGTATAATTACATCGTCTTGTGATCGAGCAATCTGCAAACGATAGTCAACATCTTCTTCATTGGCAGCAACGATTATCAAATTTCTACTTAAAGCGTCAACATGAGCCATCCCGGTCCCTCTTCTATAATGGATTGTATAATTGAAGTTTTCTAAGTTCAATGCCCAACGGGTGATTCTCGGATTAGCCTGTTTTTTGTTTAGTGTTTGCGTCAAACAATTGCAATGAGTTACTATATTGAAATTGATTCTCTCGAGATAAACTCTGAATCGTCTTAGTGCGTAAATGATTGTCAAGGATTCCAATTCAAAGCTGTGATATTTCGATTCAGCCGGTGAGGTAATTAATAGATAAAATGCTATTGGATGGAAACGTTTGTCTTGCTGTCGTTGCAATAACACAGCCCCATATCCCAATGAACTTCATCGGCAGGAAGTTAATTTTAATGTTGAGGGTTTTATATGGCCAACACTGGTGCTTCAGCTAATAACTTCTTCAACGGCGAAAAGGAATTTATGCAGGCTTCGGTAAAATTGAATCGGACTTCTTTGCGCAATAACTTTTGTAGACGTTTGGCTGTTCTGGAAAAATTTGGGAAGAATCTCCTGAAATATGAAAACAGACCCAATGTTTAAACGGGATTGACTAGGAGCGATCCCGTTTTTGCGTACTTTATATCCTAGAAAATCTACTTCTGAGAAACCTATTTTACATTTCGCAATATTTAGTTTCAGGCCGTGAAGTTTTATTCATCTCAATATTTCGGTCAGGAGGTTATAATGCTCTTCTAAAGTTGTCGTAGCCAACATAATGTCATCCATGTACATATATAACTGTTTGCCTATTCTCAGTGATGTCTTGAAAAACGGTATTTAAAAACCGTTGGAAAAAGGCCGGAGCATTCTTGATCCTAATGGCGTCCAGAGATATTCATACTGCTCATTTGGAGCTACGAATGCGGTATACTTCACAGAGGATTCTGAAATTCACAGTTGGTGGAAACCATTCTTTAGATCCAATAAGGAGAATACCTCTTTTCTCTCCAAGTATTCTAAACTGTCTTCAGTTATTGGCAGTGGATAATTATCTCGCACCGTCAACTTATTTAGGCCACGGTAATCAACACAATTTTATCAATTTAATTTCTCTAAAACACATCCTTGAGCACGGAGACAAACAAATTTTTTCTTCTCTACATTCTCTTTTATTTTCAGTAATTTTCCATCATATCTATAATAATTAAATTTTTTTAGGTTTATATTGCTTCGTAAAATATAGTCTCTTCCTAAAATTAGTGGAAACAACAGTTTCTCTTCTTCAATAATTTGTAGTTGTACCAGCACATTGTCAACTGTCGCGCTTACGCTTCCACACAAATTTACGTAATTTCCACTCAGACTTTTGTAAAGAGGACTTCGTTTGCATATTACTATTTCGGCTGGCAATTGGGTCTTACTGATTAACTGATTGGGCTACCGGTATTAAAATGAGAAAAACATTTTATTGATATGGGCCCACTTCTGTGCTAATAATGATTAAACAAGACACTTACCATATTTGTAATATTGAGAAGAGCCATCCGATCCTCAGCTTCATCAACTGGCACAATGGCCATGGATACATTTACATTTCTAAATGATCCTTTTCTAACAGTTGTAATCGCTGGAACTCAAAATTTTTCCTTTATAGGTTCCCGATAGGTTCCGTTATAGGTTTCTGACGGTGGTAGCTAATAGCTCTGAACTTTAACTCCTCTAAAAATCCAGATTTTATCCGCTGGTCCTCACCAAATTGATCGTTATATCTACCAAGTCGACGTCTCATACTTTCCCCAGATGGGCTATGCCTTATAGATTTAATATAAACGTATGTAGCGATTCCGTTTCTGGATGTCATCTCATTTGTCGTCATCGGTGGTAGATCTCCTCCAGGCTGGTTATATGGATTATAATCTAACTAGCCTCTTCGCAAAACTTGTGTGAAGTTTCATATCCTGCTACGACGATGTCATCATCCCCCGACCGATTTTGTAATTTTGTGCAACTCTGGCGTTAACTGCCGCGGCCAAAAATGTATATCGTTGACGCATCGCATTTTGTGTGGCAGAAACAATACTATTCCATGCATTACAGATTCAAAATTTGATGTACACCACGTCGAAACGCTTTTTTGTGTCCCAGCGCTTTAAGGTAAGGCCAAAATGGAGCGACGAGAGCGTCAAGTCTAGAATAGCACCAAACAGCATGGAAATCGCGACGAGGTGCAAAATTTTAAACGAAATTTTACAGTGGCTGTCAAAACTATCAGTTCTTCAGAGTCGGATGACGAGTTTTTCTCACTACAATACACGAAATTAAAATCAATAGACTGCTGACAATTAGAAATCAATATACTGTTCTGATCAGTGCTAAAAATCTAATTGGCTATGTCCAATTTACTACCGTTCAATCATACAAACGTACCCAAATTTTCGAGAAAATCCGATTAACAAAATTCGTCTACATACTGTATGTTATAGAAAAATTTACAACAACAACATACATTGCATCTCTAAGCCCTCGAGCAACGAAATCGGTTTGAATTGATGTCGTCGCTACTATCATATTTAGACTCTTTGATCGCTGCTTTGATATGGCCACTTCCATTTGAAAGTACATGATTGATTTCGGCGCGTTGCTTGACTCAACGCTCGCGACGCTCTCATCTCTCCGTCTGGCCGTATCCTTATGAAGGAATATATCGATTTGCATAGTTTTTACTCATACTATGTGTCAACCTTTAAGGAAGTGTTCGCAACAAAAAAATTATACTTGTAAAAAACTTGTTGTTTTTCAGTTGACCGATGCAATTCCACTTAGCACTGATTTCCATTATTTGTAAGAAATATCAATATGAGGGTGTTTTAGCAGTTCCTAAGTATTTTGTGTTCAAAAAATGTCGAATGTTAGCATGTAAATTATTTATTCTATATCCAATTTTTCCTAATTAAGAATCATGCTATTCATTTACCAATATTTTACCTTACTTCACAAAATTCTTCTCCTTAGCATTCATGTACCGCGAACGCACAACCAATGCTCCCAAAAAGTATTTAATTAAATTTCTAAGTATTTATTACATTTTACATTCAAGTAAATATTTCAAAATGGAATCAATCCATTTAAACTTCTTGTAAGCATTTGACACAAAACATATTTAATAATTCACGAACAGTTTGATTCAATATTAACATCTATTACTTATCATTGATCTAACAAATCAGATTCTGACATTTTCTTGAGACGTTTTACGAAATCAACACCATTCAAACAAACGAATTCCATTAAAATTTTACCTACTTTTCATCATGTCATCGAAACATATCCCGCCTGGAATTATACATTAGCAACGGTGGTAGAAGTAATGTTTAACCAGCTAAGACCGAAGAACAACATCATTAGGTTCGAATCTACAAAAATCACATGAACAATGAAATGGTTGCCTGTCGTGGCTTGTACCTTTTTTTCTCCCTCTCTCTTTCTCTCTCTCTCTCTCTCTTTCTCTCTCTCTCTCTCTCTCTCTCTCTCTCTCAAAACAGTTTTTCTTCCCAGATGTATTTTCCGAGAACGACTGGAAAATGAAAATCCCTCGATACCCTGAAATACTTTATAGCAGACGACAACATGATGGCGATGACGGAGACGTTGTCGTTTTCGTTTCTACACGAAATACAGAATAAATATTCTAAATTTTTCATGAGCAAACAAGATGTATTTGGGCTGTGCGACACAAGCTTTTATTTCCGATATCAGAGTTCTGCGAGCCAGTGAAGGTGGTTTGGAATTTAAATTCAAATATTATATTTGTAGTTTTGTGAAAGGAACTAGTAACTTGAATTTTTTTGCAAAACATTAAATTCAGGTAAATACTAATTTTTTACTCTCACTCCTTTGAATAAAATGAAAAAAAAAATATTTTTTCGTTGCACCGTAGCACTACAGCTCCTCTTGGCCCTTGGCTTCTCGTAGAAAACGCCTCCAATTGTATCCATTAAATGACTATGCCCTCTAATTTCGTAGTTCGAGCAGCGAAGAGCAGTTTCCGTCGACTGACACGAGCCAGATTTTCCGGCTTTTCCATGGAATACCTTTTTAGGAATTCGATGTTCATCTATTTGCTGCACATGATCGGCTCATTGCAGCTTCCACAGATTGATCACTGTAGCGACCTCTGTATCCCCTATTTTTCGTAGCCACAGCACATTATTTTTGATTTATAAACTTGGAGCTTCGTTTTCAGCTGGTCTTCAGTATGAGGGTTGATCCAAAAGTAATGATAATCAATATAAACCAGGGTCATTAGACTTAAGAAAAATATTTATTTTTCAACATGGTTTGCTAACAAGCTTATATATTTAGCCCACCTTTTTTCTAAGCTCAGGATAACCCTAGACATTTCTTTTTGTCTTTACTCTCCTAAAACGCCCCAACAGCAGCCATCAGTTCGCTACCATCTTCAAATTTCTTACCCTGAAAGTGTAGTTTGAGCCGAGAAAAGAGATAGAAGTCATAGGAAGCTAGATCTGGCGAATAGGGTGGATGTTCAAGCAGCTCGAATCCTGTTCCTTGAATTGTTGCCATCGCAACTACAACCTTGTGAACCGGTGCAGCAGCACTCCGGCTCACAGTTTGCCGCACCTTTTTCCTCAATAGCCTTCCACTATCTTTTTATTTGGTCTACATAGTAAAAGCCTGATAACATATAGTGGCTTCCTTTTGCAAATATTCCATCATAATAATTCCTTCAGCATCCCAAAAAACTGATGCATAGCCTTCCCTGCAGAACTTGACACCTTGAATTTCTTCGGCATCGGTGAAGAGGGTCGCTTCCAGGTCATCGATTGCTGTTAGGTTTCTGGAGGAAAATGGTGAATCCAAGTCTTGTCCATGGCTACCATACGTGATAAAAACTTCTTCAGATCTGCCTGGAACTTTTCGAGATTTAACCTCGAAATATCGACTTGTTACTTCTTTTGCTCGCCGGTTAACATTTTCGGCACCCAACGCGCAAAGACCTTCTTCAAATGGAACTCGTTGGCAACGATTCATTGAAATCTGCCACACGAGATCCTTTCGACTATATGTCTGATGGTCATTTTTTGATCTACCATCTCGACATCTTTGACTTTTTTTCACGTGTTCTTTAGTGGGGGACTTGAATAGATCCATCCGTCCATCGCGGTATTCATTTTTAGTGGATGTTCTTCCCAGCTTAAACTCCTTGGCCCAGCATTCAACGGTGGAATATGGAGCAGCAGAGTCGAGTCACCTTGTGTTTCCACCAAGTCGCAGTCTATGTCTTTCGTAGATATTTTTTTCAAACACAGGTACTCAGTGACAACTCTGATTTAGTTTTTCACGTTTATATATATATATATATATATATATATATATATATATATATATATATATATATATATATACAGTGAAACCTGTGAAGTTGAACACCTCCGTGAAGCTGACCACCTGGCTAATTTAACCAGTTTTTCCTAGGTCAATTCGTTCCCAATACAAATACACCCTTACAAGCTGACCACCTGTCCAACTTGTAACTTGACCGTAAGTCTATAAAACGTCACATTACATTCCACCTTTCTAAGCTGACCACTTTGGTTTTTCTATGAAAAATCTGTCTGGCTACTCAAAATGAAAATGAAAATGAAAATAATGAATATATATAATTTCGCCACTATGACATAGTGAAAATTAACTTTTATTTTAAGTTTGGCTTTGCTTTCTAGGTTGGAAGAAAATTATTTGTAGTGAAATGTATTTATGTTTAAGATTTTTTTTCTAGGCGGAAAATGGCACAAAAAAGACAAGTGTAGAACTAAATTTGCTTACGAAAAAGGAAATTTGAGATGAAGTCGACGCAAGAAAAAGCCAGCGATTTTTAGCGGAAAAATACAAAATAGTGAAATCTTCAGTTGTTAGCATTATCAAGAATAAAGAATGGATTTTAACAGCATTTAACCAAAATGTTAATCTAGAAAGAAAATGGAAATTGAAGAAGACGCAGCTTGAGCCAGTCAAGTTCGAGAATTTTTTAAGAAGTGCCGATCAAAAAATATCCCAGTGACTGGCCCATTACTTCAAGTGAAAGAATTGGTTGCGAAATAATATCCAGTTTAGAGCATTATCCGGTGAAAGTGCAAATGTTTACTATGAAGCAGCGACGCATTGTTTCAGTTTAATGTGGACGAAACTGGTTTGTTTAATAGGCAGCTACCAACCAAAAGCCTTGTGACAAAAGACGAAAAGTGTAAAGGGAGCAAGATGGCCAAGGAAAGACAGATCATTTTGCTATGCTGTAGTGCAACAGGAGAGGAGCTAAAACCACACGGATTTTTAAAACAAATTCCAGTAAGGTACAAGATCTGCCCGTACTTTGAAAATGGAAAAAAAATCATAGTTGACAACCGCAATTTTTGAGGAAATATATAAAGAAATACAAAAACAAGGGGGGGCGGGGGGAATAATAATTTTATTGGATAATGCTACAAGTCATTAACTTGACACCTCTTTTTCGAATGTCGAATGTACAAATAAAATTCTTGTCTCCAAATTTGACACCTGAGCTCCAGTCTTTAGCCCAAGGCATTATCCAATATTATCGGATCATCCATTATCAGAAAAATCTTTTGCTTCACTTAATTTCCATGATAGATACTGACTCCGGCTCAACCTATGAAATGGCGAGAAAAGTAACTGCTTTAGATGCGATCAGGTGGATTCATTCAGGTGACAGAAGATACAATAAGGAAATGTTTTCATCGAGCGGGTTTCAACTTAACGCCATCATTGTATGATGCGGACGAAGTAAATTTACAGCCAATTATTTCAGTCTTGCCTCAAATCATTCTGGATTATTTATAAGCTTCAAATGAATTTAATTCTTTCGCTGGCAATCGTAAGGAAAACATTTTAGAAGAAGTTATGAGCATTCGAACCGACAAAGAAGAGGAAACTGCCGATCTTCAAATAGTTAGTTCAGTGATACCAGTCCCTACCGCTAAGCAGGCCATTAAATTGACTAACTACGCCTAAGATACGCCGGAGCTCAACAGCCAAGTTTAATTGAAACAGTGTTTGAGCTAACAAATAAAATAGAAGCTAATGCACTTTATACGAAGGCAAAGCAAATAAGTTTATATGACTTATAATATAACTCTTTAGGCGCATTATTTTGTTTCTTTTCATAAATCTTCAAGCTATTTTTATTGTTATGCAAAAGCTCTATGAAACGACAATAGTGTTTAATGAAAAACAAGCACCCCTCTTTAAACTGCCCACCTGCGTATCTTGACCGACATCAACCCGCACCGTAGGTGGTCAACATAGAGAGGTTTCACTGTATATGGAACTATGAATTTTTGACTCCTTGATCTATTCGCTGCAGAATCGAAGTAGTTTTAGGTGGTAAAAAACTAACTTTATAGACGTCAAAGCGATGTCGATGTGAGCCTTGCAGTTACCAACAATTAGTAAAATTTTCTGTTTTATTTAAAATTTTCTGAAGTTTTCTGCTTTGCGAAAAAAATTTCTCTTTTCATCAATGCATACTTACTATTTTTGTAATTTTCACATTTTTGAAACACCAGGGCTTTACAAATTTACTTATTAGTAAGAGTCGCCGTTTTGTCGTCCCACTCATATTGGCTGCAGCAATGGCTGTTAATCTTTCTTACGACAAATTCCCGCCAATGCACTTCTCCCCTTTGAACTGCTTAGTTCGATCTGGTGTAAGTATGTAAAACAGACCTGTTTTGCCAGCATTGAAAATGTCGTCGTCTTTGTAGGGTTTTATTATTTGTGGGAATATATTCGTAAGCCATGCGTCAGTAGCACTTTTTGAAACAGATTTCAGCTCATCGCAAATTTTTCAGAACCCAATGTTGTGTCTTTTTCTAAATTGTTGTATCCATGCACTCGAAATAGTTGCATCTTTTCCCCTCAATTTGGCAAATGCATTCGATTTAATTTGCGAAAGTGGCCCATTAACAGGAATATGATTCGTCCTTTGCTACATGAACCACTGTAAAAGTGCTTCTTCAATTCCGGGATGTGTGCTCGATCTAACCCTTTTATTTCCCGCAAATTCCTCATTATATGCTTTTTCTATTGCATTATGACTTTTCATAATTGTAGTTATTATGGACCGACTTGCACATAGATCTTCAGCAATTTTTGCGTTTGTTTCTCCATCTTCCAAGCGCCATAAGATGTGCTCGTTTTATTCCACCAAAAACTACCTTCTATGGGTTATTTTCTCCAAATTCTTTCGCTTACGAGTAAGCACAAAACAACTCAGTCGAAATGGTTTTTGCTCCAAAAACCAGTAGAAAATTGTTTCAAACAAAATATCAGTTCCTAGAATATGTATGCAGGAAATTTAAATGTTGCCTGCTTTTATATCCGATATTTTTCAATGGGAAGCTGATTTTCACATAAAAGATTACGAAGTGAAATTATTACCCCAGTCCAAACATAAATCCTCCAGACGGTGTAAAGTTTTTGTTCCATCAAAATATGCGTGGCTTTTTACGTGCTGGAGTGGAAACATCGGCAACATCAATTGGAATTGAATGACATTCAGCCCCTGGAGAAACATTACCGGCAAAACTAGGAATAAGAAACAAAAAATTGTAAAAACAATTGTATCTCTAGCCACACCTTTGCCCACTTTCCTTCCACCCATAAGACTCTCTCACCCATCTCAGTCTCTAGTGACAACAGATAATTCTTCGTTAACTGATGCTTTTAGTCGTAATGCATTTACTCGTAATAATAATAATGCATTTATACCCCCAGCATTTGACGCGTCATCTTCTTCCTCAAGCAGGTATACTAACGTAGCTAATAAAATCTGCTCCAAGGTTTCCAATCATCCAAACATAGGTATAGGTAGCAATGTGACATCTGAATCTCTTCGAAGATCAGTCAACCCTGTTAGGCATTTTTCCTAACCAAACTCAGAAAAGCCTGAAACTTTTTTACCACAACTGTGGTGGTATGAGAGGTAAGCTAAGTAAATTATAACTTGACGCCAAATCGTGCCATTTTAATTTACTCGCCATCACGGAAACTTGGCTTAATGCCTCTCATAAAAATGAGGAGATTCTTGATAGTACTTGGACCATTTGCAGAAGCGACCGTCATTATTGTTCTACGGGTCAGTCGCGAGGAGGTGGTGTCTTTCTTGCTGTTAGCAACACATTTTCAAGCGAGCTCATAGATACCACCCCAAATGCTTTCTTCCAATATTTAATTGTTCGGATCTTCTTTAATAACAACTCAATTTACATCGCTGTTGTCTACATCCCCCTAGATCTGACGAATCCATCTACAGCAATTTTTGTGACACAATATCTTCATTAGCGACATCACTTAGCGAAAAAAATAAAATAATAGTTTTGGGTGATTTCAATCGTCCGAATCTTTGCTTTGTTCCGGATGAAAATGACTCTTACTTTCTCCCCGTAAACCTTGTAAACACCAACGATTTCAATCTTGCGAGTGCCTTTTATGGTAATGATTTACAGCAGGTTTCCCACATCCCTAACCAAAATGGAAATTGGTTAGATCTAGTCTTCACGAATGCTTATGACGAAGTAGTGGTTAGTCAAACTAATGACGCTGAGCATCTTTTTTGCAACAGTATACACCATACAGCACTGTCAGTAGAACTTTCCACTTCTGATTCGACCTACCTAACTTACAATAATTCAATTGTATTTGACTTCCGTAATGCTGATTGTGAAAGCATTTAACATGTTCTTGATACTATTGATTGGACGAATATTCTTTCAACTCAGGATTTTGAGACATCCATTTCCTTTTTTTACAATAAAATTTTTGACGCCGGTGAAAGATATGTAGCAAAGGTAAAAAAAGAATAAATTGTCTGAGCCATGGCTTGATAGGGACCTTAGGCATATGCGAAATCGTAGGAACAAACTTTATAAGCGGATTACAGACAATACTGATGTTAGTCTTGCTATTCATGCAGAGTATAAGTCTCATGAGGCTTATGACACTTACATCAGGACAACCGGCGAAAATATAGTCCACGACCCGAAAAAATTCTTCGATTTTGTTAATGTGAAGCAAAAAACTACTGGTGACCTATTTGCAGATTGTTTCCAAAGAGTTTTTAATGCACCAGACCCAACAAACTCACACCTTTCTTCCTCTGATTCAACTCCAACGGCTTTTGTCAACCATTTAGAAATCTCCCGCGATGAAATACGTAAAGCTGTTTTGGATCTCGACTGCAACAAAGGTCCTGGGCCCGATCTTCTTCCTTCGATCTTTTTATGCAAGTGTGCGGAGCAGCTTATAACTCCCTTGCATATTTTTTTTATAGATCACTTTCATCAGGAGTTTTTCCATCCTGTTGGAAGCTTTCGTATGTCACACCCATATTCAAGAATGGTGATCGACGCTGTATTGAAAATTATAGCGGCATTGCAATTTTGTCTTCGATTCCGAATCTTTTCGAAAAGGTAGTATACGACAAACTTTCTCTTTTAGTTGATTCCCGTCTGAACGAGCAACAACATGGCTTTAGAAAAGGTCGCTCAGCTACCACGAATTTGACAATCCTAACCTCAGACGTTCTATGCAAAATGGGAAAAGTTTACCAAATTGACGCAGTAAGGCATTTGACAGAGCTGACCATTCTACCTTAATTCTTAAGCTACAGAAATTCGGTATTACCGAGTCTTTACTCAGCTAGCTGACTTCCTACCTTTGCGATCGAACACAATGTGTAAAATTTCAAGGATTTTTATCGAAAAACATTGGTGCTACCTGTGGTGTACCCCAAGGTAGCCATCTTGGTCCACTTCTTTTTAACATATTTATATCCGACCTATCTGACGTCCTAGCAGGCATACCTCATTTACTCTATGCAGACGAACTTAAACTTTATCAGACCATTGAATCGAAATCGGATGCCCTTTTTCTCCAATCTAAGCTTGATTCCCTTGATCATTGGTGCAATGTAAACAAGCTCTCTCTCAACATTAATAAATGCCAGGTTATTAGTTTTTCCAAAAAATGCACGGTCACACACAATACGTACTTCCTCGGCAATAATGTGCTAACTCGAATTGATAACATTGCTGACCTCGGTGTTATCTTAGATGAAAAACTCCGCTTCACTTTACACTACGATAAAATACTTTCTCGTGCAAACAAACAACTAGGCTTCATCAAAAGACGTGCCAAAGAATTTCGTAGCCTGTGGGTCACAAAATCTTTATACACTTCACTTGTCCGTCCTATTCTCGAATACGCTTGCATTAGCTAGAATCCTGCTTTTGAAACCCACAGTGACAGACTCGAGTCAATACATAAGAAATTTTTACTTTTCGCCTTGCGAGAGCTATACAGCCCTTATGATTTTAATAGCCTACCCCCTTATGAGTTTCGACTGGGTCACTTAAACTTATCAACGCTAGCCTCCAGAAGAATGGTGATATCGGACTGCTTCACATTCGACGTCATTAGAGGCGCTATTAATGAAGAATTCCTGAATAGTAAAATTTTGACAAATATCCCTGTGAGGAACACCAGGTCCAATCGTTTTCTAAAAGAATATTCTCATTCGACCACATATGAAGCTAATGAGCCAGTAAATAGATGCTGCAGAGTATTCAACAGCATAAGCAATTTATATTCCCCTACGATTTCCAAATCATCCTTCGAACCCTCTCTTTTCCATGCCATCCGTACCCTTAACCTTAAGCTATAACTTATATGTCCATGTGTTATTTATTGATTGCTATTTATTAATTTATTTGTTACTTTTTTAATTCGTTTGTTACTTATTTAACTTGTTTGTTATTACTTTTTCCTTTACTTTACTTTACTTTTCCATTTTATTTTTGATTTGATATTTTGTATGTGATTTTGTACCTTGTTTTGGTGAATAAATAAATAAATAATATGGATGTTGTAAGCAATTTTTCGTTCTGAGCCATAAAGCCATACCTGATACTTCTTTGCACAACCAATAAAGGAGGCGTAGTCTCTGACAAATAGTACAACGTATTGAGCAATATACCGTTGTATCCGATGCCGCTATAAACGATCTCGACTGTAAATTGAAAAGCAAACAAAATTTAGAAATTATATTTTTTGTTTATTGATCACCATAAAATGACCATTCTTATTTGTAATTATAATCACACTAATTTTACATACTCCATTTCAATCTCCTGCTCATATGTATTTCTACCTCTTTCCATTATCATGTAACAAATAAAAGTCAGTGAACTGCACGTACGCAAGTATGTAGTCCCAAGAAACATGTCCAATAGCTTACAAAAAAACCTTATAATCACATGCTACCTGCAAAGAAAGGAGATAAATTGGTCAATTGCAAAAAGAAACACCTACGTACGTGATTCATTAACTTCTGGATGTTAATCCTTTGGTCGAGGACGAGTCGAAATGACTGAAGTCTTAGTTTGCACGTAAGTTTGCTTTCAGCATCGTCGACTCTAATGCTCGATGCGTGCAGACTGTGAGTTTGGATAATCAGTGAAGGCTATTATTGCTCTTTGGAGAATAGTCATGATGAAGAAAGTCGAATTCAGGGAGTAGTAATAAAATCTTCATACAAAATCATGTATTGTGAATGATATATAAGGATTTTGAGTGATTTCAGGTTACATTCAGTTGAAAAAAAAACTTAGTCGATTTATAGGTATCAAACATAATTATATATCTTTTTGGTCTTCTATAAATGCGCAATTGAAACAAATGAATAATTCGAAATTCATACTTCAGTTTCAGATATAATTACATTTGTAATAAAATCTATGTATTCAAGCAAGAACACCTCATTTATTAAGTGACACATAAACCTGCAAATGAAGACATCCTGATACGGCGAATCACACAAGATGGATGTGGAACAACCTCCAGCGAGACCTTCAAGGAAATAGAGTATTTCTTGCTGTCGCCTCCTGAAACTCTTCCTCGTCTCCGCACGACTAGTCGATATATCTTATGCGCCATGAAGCCAAGGTGTAAATTATCCTTTATCCCGCGAGAGCTATCCCCAGCATATCTGATCTAAGATCATAGCTCAGCAATGATGGCAGTGAGTGAATTCTCGTTGCTTGGAAAAAGTCCTAGCACAGCATTCTGATGAACATACGAGCGAGGCCCTTGCGCGCTCCACCGACTTACATGTTTCCAAAACTCCGCCGCCAAACCAAAGTCAAAGACTGCAAGCCAACCGTTCTCCAGGATTTCGATCTGACAGAGCTAATTAACTGAGTTTACGCCGAGAAAGTAACGTTGTGGAATGTGACGACACTGACTTGCTCAATAATTACTTTTACGATTACCGAGCAGCTGTAAACCTGGGAAATGTGACTATTGCTCAATTATGTTCCCTGTGTCGAATTATACATTGGGTGGCACCTTTGAAAATCGCTTGCTTGCTTGTCTCCTTGATGACATCGTTGTCATTGCTACTCGTAGTGTACCTGTTTTGTTGGCATTTCAGCTGAATTAAGTCGTTGCGGCAAACTTTAAGGAAATCGGCAAAGTTTTTGTTGCCAAACGTTCAATGCGACAACAACAACGATCCGAGTGAGAATTCTGAGTGTTGTGTATCTTATGTATGTAGGTATCTAGGCCACATGCCAAAGGGCTATGTACTCGCAAATCCGGTACGATTCATTTGAATAATTTGCAGACTAGTAAACATAACATTATATCATTAGCAGGAATAATACGAGCGACGTAATTTCAAGTTTAGAACTTTACAGGTTGAAATTATGATTAATTTGTATCAGGGATTGGATGGATCTGCCAGAATGATTTTGACGTTTTGGGAGATCCGTTTTAATGGAACGTTCGGTTTCGTTCCGGATATTTAGCCTGTTGAGTTTTTGATTCAGAATATTGCGTGAGATAATGAAATTACAAAGTAAGATATTCAGTTTCACTGTTTTAAATAATCATTTTCTCGAGAACTACGAGAAATTGCGAACCTAAACAACATAAATTTTTATATTGATATTTTAAATGCAAAATATTTACAGTTTTAGTTGTTCTGAGTTTTGGGGGTTGCAGTATGTAATGCAAATAGAAGAATGTTCCTTTAACTGATAAACGTCTGCTGTAAGATTGTGATAGTCATTGATATGGTTCTTTTCCATAAGCGGGCCGTGGCCTAAAATCTGGCAGGGGCCAGAGACTGAAAGTTTTAAGACATGCGATGATTTTGTTTTTGATTGTACACGTACTGTTCATACAACTTATATAATTTACTAATACATTATATATTTGTTGATTTATTCTTTGTTATTTGCTAATGCATAATGCATTATCAAATAAACTTCTTGTCTGTGAATACGTATGAGCTACTACCACATGCATATAATGTGAATGGTAGGTATGAACTACACATGAATTATCAATTACCGCTAAGAAAGAAAGCTTGTATGAATTATACGGGAATAGAATAGAAATAATTAAAAATGTAAGAATATTTTTTCGTTTAGAAGCTGAATAGATTTCAACTTATACTTGAAAACGAGGATAGCTTAGTTTCAAAATATCTTTGAAGAAATCGGAATATATTAAACTAAGAAGGAAGAAATTGATCTCTTGCTTCAATTATTTGTTACCTAGAAAACCTAGAAAGAGCGAAAATAATTTGGCAATATGAAAAGTGTTCTAACTTACTCTTTTCGAGCCATTTGGTTTGCAGGAATATCTTTGTAGCCCTAACTGCGTGTCCGAGGCTAGATGAAACAGCAAAACCTTTGAAACTAGTGCTTTTTGCGGTTTTCCGTTTTCGCGATCCTCTGGGAAATGTGAGATCCAGGCAGTTTTTTTCTGCGAATGATTTAATTTTTTCCCCAAACTACACCCTAGGTTGCAAAAAAATACAACGCGTTTTTCTCGAAATGACGTTTTTTCAAACTGCGGACACTTATTCTCCGGCTTGGCCAAAACGATTTAAGTCAAATTTAGTGCACTACTTTATTCAAGTATCTTGTGTGGTAATCTACACAATATAGGCCAAAAATTAGCCCAAAAAAATTTGGCAAGCGAAACAAAGTGAAAAAAATAACGATTTATCGAAAAATATTTTCAAACAACCGCCATTTTTTTTCGATCATTAATTTTAAAATATTGTGGTAGACTACCACGTAAGAAACATTCCTCTTTAAAATGCGGTTTGGTTTTTTTTGTTTCAGATTTTTCATTCCTGAGATTATCTGTCCGCAGTATGACGAGGCATTTTTCGAGACGTTAACTTTGGCGCCCTCTATCAATAAAAAGAAAAACGAAAAAAATAAAAAATATTTTCTTTTGTAATCTTCAAAACGTGTATTTTAACCATACAATTTTTAAAATTTATACAAAATATAGGAGGTGAAAAAAAAGTATTGAAAATGAGGCTGTTTTTTTAGCATTCTATCCAATAATACCCCCTTAAATTGTGTTAATTAACACTGTGCACACGACGGGAAATTATAAACTGTTCATGAAAGGTTTTTTTATTTATAAGCTGTCTTTATAAGTTAGACCATGCGGTTGATGAAGTAAATTTAAAGCTAAATACTTTCTTAAAAAGTTTAACTCCTTTTATTTCAGCACTGACATAAGACGGATTTGAGGTACAAAAAGTCCACCACTGTCTATATATCAATTTTAAGCAAATTAGCACTTTGCTCTTTTACGAAACTTTCTTCCATCACTCTAAAAAGTGGGTCAAAAATTAATTCTTTGATAAAAGTAAATATATTCATTTTTCTGTTTAAAATAACGAACCACAATTTTTTTTACACATTGGATGTGTATTTTTTTTTTACGCCATATCAGCTGAATAATAAATAGTGTTTTGTAAACCTGAGCAAAAAGAGTGTAAATTTACTACTTCGCTACTCTCATTTACACCAAAGCTGTAAAATTGTATTATTTGCTCGAATTTGACTTACACATTATTGATGTAACAATGTGACGAAAGACGGTAATTTGGCTAAACTGAACGAGTCTGATATTTCGTGATCGTTGCTTTGAATAGCAGCAGTTAAGTGTCAGTCTTTTCGTTTAATAAGTGTAGAAGTGTAGCTATAAGTTAATTAGAAGTGTAGCTATAAGTTAAATAGAAGTGTAGCAATAAGTGCTATAAGTTAATGTGTATAATGTATATATAGTGTATACAGCAAATTAAAATAAATTATAAACTTAAAGGAACTGCAAAAAGTTTTAGTATTTGACAAGAAAAATATTTATATTTTGCTTAATTGATTTGATACGACTCTCGCCTTTTTTAACATTTAAAGTAACCTATTTACAGGCTTTTGTTAGTGATATTTCATTTTGGGGTAATATTTTATGTTATGGCAGTTACCTGTCTTGAGGGGCTGACTTTTGGAACATTAAATTTTTTCAATTTTGTTGAAAATGAAACTTATCTAGAGGTTAGCTGAAATTCCTGCTTCAGTAGTGCAAACTTCCTAAAATAGTTCGCAATAGATACCTTTTGATGTCATTTGTTTGCTAAAACTTTCTTTAGGTGCGTTTTTTGCACTCTTGGGCAAGGTAAGTTACCTAAATTTATCTTAAGTTACTCTGCCCAAGAGTGTAAAAAACGCACCTTTTATTATCGCTTTTTTTAAACATTTTTATGGACATTCATGAATAAATTGCGCCTTTGATACATAAATTTCATGCGTTTTCTTCCTAAATTTACGTCTTTTTAGGGTAAAATTACACGATTTGCTCGTAAAAAAAAATTTCACATTTAAGACGTAAAATATTCTTTGCACGCACTTTTGTAAATTTACATCTTTAATAGTAGGAAACCAGTTTCCTACAATTATAAGGGTAAAATTAAACCCAAATTTTTTTGAGTGATTATAATAAGATAACAATTTACTACCCATAAATAAATGCACAAGCGCAGCTGTCCGTAAATAATTACAAACGGCTCGAGAGCCCTAACGCGACTAACCGCAATGCCACACACGGCGGTTTTACCGAAGCGTTTCTCGAGAGGAGAACCGAGTCGGTTTAGTTTTGCATTACAAAACCGAGAGGAGTCCAAACTGCGGTATGTGTCATCGTAATGCTAAAGTAATGCACGACTAAACCGACTCGGGTCTCCTCTCGGGAGACTAATAAGTGATTTGTGGTGCGACAATCTTGAATAGATCAGATGACGTCACAAGCTAGTCAGTAATCTATTTCTCAGTCATTTATTGATGGGTTTCAAAAAAATTTCTGTGATTTATTAGTTTTGATCTATATTTAATTTCCATTGCGTTAAATATAGTGTTAACAACATCATGAAACTTTCCCTTTGTCGGCATAATATTGATCTTAAACAGCACTTTACAAAAAAAGTCCAACGGTGCCACGTCAAAGATTTGGGGGTGGAAAATGGACATCCTGTAAACGGCTGGCAGCGTGATCTACGAACTAAGAGCACAAAAATTCAATTGGTTCACGGCTTGTGTGGCATCAAACCAAGGATTACATTACTTCAAAAACCACTTCTAATTATCACGCGTTGAAAAACATTGGTCTATCTTCTCACGAGCCACAAATGTGACAATTTCGCTTGCTTATATAACCACCAAGATGAAAATGTGTCTTATCAGGTAGGAAACATTTTGGAGCGAATTCGGCATTATATTCGAGCTGTTCTTGGGCCCCGAAAAAGGAACGGTATCAGAATGACTGGTCCATAGCCTTCAATTCCTGAATCAATTGATTACTGACCGCCAAGAGTCCGAGATCTCTGTGCAAATATCTTAAGAGTTAAGACACAGATTTGCGTACAACAGATATGATTTATTTGTGTTTCTGGACTACACAGAACTTGACATTAGAAATATTTTTAAAATTATTTTTTTTTAAGATATTTTTTTAGGGAAGTAATTCCAAAAATATATTTTAGTACCCAAATATTTATTGCACCTTTCATATCTGACATCATTACGAAATCATCACTACGAAATTCCCAGCAAATATTGACGCATATACGGAACATACTTTAGTAAGTGTGGGGAAACTTTGACGCTCCAGCAGTTACGTAAATAGAAAAAAAAATCGAGTCTTCAGGATTTATTTTCGGATAAAAGCAAACCATTGATAAATCTAAAACTATCCCAAACTGCCAGTTTAAAATTTTCAATATTTCTCATTCCACTAAGAACTGTCTGTAACCTGTAACCAAATTACCTATTTCTAAGCACTCGAGATTTGTGTTAGTAAAAAAAGACGGCCGAATTTTCAGATCAGAATGAAATACATAGAATATTGTTCTTTACTAGGTTTGTTAAATATGCAGATATCCTTATGACTATGGTGTCATCTTTGAAATATTTGGCAATCAAATGAAAGTTTTCTCTCATGTAAATTTCCGTGCAGACATTGAATCAATATAAAATTCACAGGGTATGTTAAATAAACCGCATTAAAAACCATGCTAAATCATGTTTCGTAGAGTTAGAGTTCCACCGATAACTTTTGTCACTGGTGTACAAGTACATATGTACGTAAAACATATTTCCATGTGATAAACACATTTAAATGAAAATAATTGCCAAATGTTGCAATATCCTAAAATTGAAATCCGCATGTGTGTACTGAAAATATTTCTGTACATATAAATTCCTATTAAAATATCAATTCAAAACGAAATTAGAAGAGTAAGTTCATCTTGAAGAATTTTGATCGCCCTATTTGTTAATGATTTTAAGTACTGGCCATTAATGTCATTTTTGTACTAGTAGATGCAATATCTGAAATAATTCAATCAGCGTTTGCAATAATCCAAAATCAGCATTTTTAGCGATATATAAGCATTAACATTTTTTTAGGGTTTTGTTTTTGTTCTTCTTAAGTAATCTGAAAGGATTGAAAAAAAGGATGAATGTTACATACTTTTATATTAAAGGAAAAACAATGGAACTCAATTTTAAAACGTCCAACTTGGTAGAATATTTTTTTGCTTAGTCTCTTTTAAAAGCATTCATGACTTTCTCCAAACTGTTCTCGCATAGTTTCATGTCACGAGCGGTTTGAGATAACAATAAACAAATCATTTCAATAAATATCTTAGTTAAATTCCAAAATGTAGTAGCTATTTGTGCTATCAAATTCATATACTTCGCTCGGTACTGAAGGTATATTTGAGATAATGTTAATAGACCTGCTCGAAAATTGCATATGTATCTAACTTGCTTGCTACATGAATTAAGCCGATTCATACTCAGTAAATTGCTGAGAAAATTCGAGAGGAAGCTTTAATAATAAAACCAAATCATTTACTTGATATCAGACAAGCAAATCTATTTATTGCAGGAGTACGTATCTTTAAAACGACTTTTTTTGTTGGAAAAAACGAGTTTCCGGAAATGAATTTCCGGGCACAGGTAGCTATGTAGTAACTGAAACTGAACCCAAGGACTAAATTGATAGTTAAAGCGAAAAGTTTACGACGAGAATTGATAAACAAAGACAACTAAGTCAGCCGAAAGAACCTACTTCAAATCAACAAAACAAGACTTCAAGGTCCTTTGCAGCAAAACCAAACATATGTTTGAGAGCTTCATATTAGTTCACGTGAAGAGTCAAGGGTGCTTCTGAGCAAAGTATTAGAAAAACCAATTTATATTCTTTACGCACTCTTTGGCAAGTATAATTTTCCAAGTTATTTATACACTTTAACTAGGAGCCTTCGATTTCTGGTCCTGTAGAAAATCTATTGATGGAGCAGTGTAGCTCTTTCCTCTTGGCTATCTACTTGCTTAAATAAATATACATCGTCCGTCTTGGGTTTGACTACTCTACCCTCCCGACCGATCTGGACTGCCATCGACTTGCACTAGATTGACTCCAGTAAGTTCTTGTAGACGAACAAGAATGCGAGTTACGACAAGACCTACTTCTTTGATGGTGTTGTGACCAACTCTACTATTTGTTCAGGGATGAGTTGGAGCAGAAGCAGTGGCGGAAGGAAAAGAAGAAGTACGGTAGTCATCGGTTTGTGTAAATTGTCTTGAGAAGAATGATTACTTTAAGTCGTGTGTGCCACTTGTCTTCGTAGATACTCTCCGTCGGGATGTGTGACGGGATCTCATGGGACTGTGAAAGTAACTGCCGGATTCCAGCTTGAGATGTATGCTGAAATACACAATAGAATTTAATAGTAAGTGACTGGCTGGCTGACTGAATACTGACTTCGGTAATCAATCTTGTCTTTTTGCACCTCATACGATTCGTTTTGCTGCTACAGATAATACAGTGTGGCGGTCGAATGCAGTTGCGGAGAATTTAAATTAGAAGTGTTCTATCAGCGCGTGGCAAGAATATTATAAATGTAAAATAGGGTTTTTAGAATAAACTGAATAAAATGGAAGCTAATTCTCCGAGTTTTCAAAGCTGGCAGTCCATTATGAATGCTTAGGAAATTCCCCATTTTTATTAGCTTCTAGCGAAAATTCCTATCATCAGATTAGTAAATCTTATCTAGAATCCACAATCAGTGCATGAATTTTCTTTTGTTACATTGATAATATAACGACTTTTGTTAAAATCGTCGATTATGCGTATACCAAAGCGGAATTGTAAAGGTTTGGTGAATATTACGCTAGAACGTCAGTTTTTATGACTCAAAAACTTGACCTTCCTCAGTGAGAACAGATTAAAAAATTAAAAACCCTCTTGTACATCACAACCGCTAGAAACATGAATGATCGAAGAACAGTAGAGAATTTATGCAGATTTTGAGTGTATATTCTACCACTAGCTACTTAAGACCTCTACCACTAGCTACTTCTCCTACTTAAGACCAATAAACTTTAAGTAATAATAGACCCTAAGCCAATTTAATTTCGAAGACTTCATCGAAAGTTAATCCGATAGAAAAGTGTTTGGGGTTGCCACCCGAAAAGTATCCAGATCTAAGAAAATTTAAATATCGTTCACTTATTTTCATTGCAAATGTTCGCGATGTGAATGCTTAATGTAAGCATTTATTGGTACGAACATTACAAAAACGCCTCACGCTGAAAACCCTTTTCTAGCACCGCAGCCAAAATATGTCATATCTGCCTCACGTTGATGTCAACCTACTCTGAGAATTTCGTATTGAACCGATGACTGCATTGGAAGTTATAGGGATACAAAACAATTTAGAGCTACCACTCGCAAAAGTTTTCAAATTTTCGAAATCTTAATATTTGTTGTTTATTAACGCTACAAGCTCACTACGATTTGACAATTTTAACTAAAGATTTTACTAAAGAAATTTTTACTAAAGAAATGCCAAAAAAATACAAAAACAACCATAGCTGGGAACCCTATCATTGTTTTTCCAACTAGATTTCTATTGAATATTACCAACAATAAGTTTGATTTTCCATATAAGTTTCGTTATGATTCCATGACTGCACTGGAAGCTATAAGGCAAAGCTTTATTTTCCTGAGCAAATTTTCAAAATTTACGACACCAAAACTACCATAGCTGGCAGCTTCAATCAAATTTGTCAACCAAATTTCTATCAAATGTGGTTTAAGTTAAGATTCTGCTACTGTCTGAATTTCGTCAAAATCTGGTGATCGAATCAGAATTCATAGGGCCATAAGCAGTTATTTTTCTTAGTAATTTTTCAGGATGGTACCGTTGGCACAGAATTGCCCATATTTCAAAATCGCTTCTATCAGATTTAGTCCTGGTTAAGACCAATACATTCTGTAAATTTCAACTGTATCTACATATCCGTGCACATTAGTTTTCGATGCTAAAAATATAGGTAAATTGGGGAAGGGCTACCGTTCTTGTCCGATATGGAATTTCAAAAGTTTTACTTTAACTTTGTAGACAAAGCAAAAAATGTGTATGTGAGTTGCTTTCTTTCTTGAAAGCGAAAATTTTTCAAGAGAGTCGATGATTTATAGATTTTCACTTTCAACGCCCATAGCAGCTTCAAGGTTGCCTGTACATTCATACCAAACTACAAAAGTATACAACTTAATAATACAACTTAATCAATATGTTTTGTAAGTTTTATAATGATTTGACAGCTCTTTCAAAACTTATCGCAATTCAAAAAATTTCAAATAATCCCGATCTATTTTAGGCACCTAGCGCACACACAGGGTTAAACATTTCCAAAACCTTATCAAATCTTTTTTAAGAACACGTTCGAAATTAATTTCGCAAATTTAGTTTTTTTGAAAACTATTTTTGGTAGAATAAAAGGCATATTTAAAATATCACAAAAATGGCCACCGGCGGCAAAGGGTTAAAGGTAATAAGCATTTGGTGAAACGTGGGTTTATTTTGCGTATACACAAATGTATTTTGAAAGTTTCACGCTAATCGGATGGCGCGTTCCCCAGAAATAGTAACTGAATTTTTTTGATGATATATATATATATTTTTTTTATATATATTTTTTTATATGTTTTTTTTTTTTTTAGTGAAACCCTGAAGACAGCGGATCCGTCGTCAGTGCATTTTAATTTGTTTTAAGAGATTTTCATTTTTATTGCCCTGCCCTGCGTGCCTTATCACAACCGGCTAGCACAATCCGGCGTGGGTTGTGGGCAAGAAAATCTCCTACGTGCTACGGCACGCCGACGACACAACATTTAGAAACAAATACAATTAATGGAAGAAGGAAAAGTGGAGGGCAGGATGGAATTTCCAAAGGAATCATTATTTCCAAATGTTTTACTCCAAATTCATCATTTCATACTTATATATTTCATGCAAAAAATTTAAAATTTAACAAAAGAAAACAGTAAAGACTAATAATTAGATGATATAAAGATGAAGAAAAAAACTAAAACTAAGAAATGAGAAGGTGAAAACAATAAAATAAAATAAATTCCGTAAATATTTGGGTGGGTCAGTTTCAACCCAATCCCGGCCGGGACCAGTTTACACCGATCACACAGTTCATTTCAAAGTAATAGTAAACCAAAATAATATGAATAAAATAATTTCAATAATTAAGTAAGTAGAAGAATATTAACTAAATAAATTAAAATTGGTACATAATTCACCCGAATCTTGAAAATTAAATAAATCATCATAAAATATCAAGAATAGAAAATTTAAATAAATAATTATGTGTCCTTTCTGGCCATTCCATAAATCAATATCGGATATTCATCTTCTACAAACTGAGTTAAAAAAAAAAAAAAAAAAATTACGGTACAAATTCAATTCGGCTTTACGTTTTCTTTCGATATTCGACAAATTCTCAATCGAAGGCCACTTCTAATACGAAAAAATTTTTTTTGGACGAGTTGTACTTAGTTGCTCTTTTCATCCGCCAAAACATCGCTCAGAAACGCAATCTTCAGTTGAATGCATCATTTCAATCCGAACGTTCACCCATCAATTCGTTGTTCTGTGTGTGGAGGTTGCGTTCACTGAATTCCCCACTGTCCCTCGATTTCACTCCTTCGCCAAGACAAAATCTTGCAAATGAACATGAAGTGCTCCAAAACCAAATCGAACACCGCCAGCAACAACTATCTTCAATGCTCCACGTAATTGTTTCAGAATAGCCTATGCGCATTCACTTCCAAAACTCGCCCAGCACACAAAAAAAAACGGCACCCACGACTTATAAAATCTCTTTCATGCGTCCACGACGATGCCACTGATAACGTTTGCATCAAAACTGGTGCTTATTTCTGATACTTTTAATTGTAAATCGGTCACTTGTGAAGACTACCTCCGAGACTAAATTTTGTCGGTCATTCGAACAATGCCAGTATATAAAATTCAAGAGGCCGATGCAAGATGCAGTTTCACGTTAATGTTCCACGTCGTTCACGTTTTTCACCAACCACACCATCCTCTACCAAGTTCCAAAACTGAATGCCCATCTTCAACTCCACCAGCAATAAAAAAAACCCCCGTTGCCGCCAAGTCCCGTATTTATCTTGCCCAGTTGTGCGGCAAGTCTCTTCACACCCAGCATCAAACATCTGCTGCGCTCAGCAGATGTTTGATGCTGAGTGATGATGTTTGATGTTGATACACCCAGAGCTGCGCTCAGATCAGCGAACCTGATGAAATGCAATGATACATGCGACAATCAAATGCATTAGCAAAGCCTGTTTTCCAATGGCAATGCAATACATTTGACGGTCGCATGCAGCATTGCACTCCCAATGTTTGTGGGGGTGTGCGGGTGCCGGATGAGCGAGGCTGTTTCGCAACAATATATACATATATGGAAATATAAATTTTTACTTATGTTCTTCGAATATTAGAAAAAAAATCAATAAACTCTTGTTATTTCGTGTGGAATACACAAAGTATTCAAAATGATTTTGCACTCTGCTACTGCAATGAATAACACCAAACGTAGTCACTTCATTGTTTAAAATCTTTAACTCCGTCTTTTTTTCCAACTTCTACATTTTAATTTAGTTTCCAAGAGCTAACACAACATTTTTTATGCTTTGTTCATCCGATAGTCGTTTGATAACCACCAATATGAAAACAACGAGCGTTATTCCATGTTTCAATTATGATTCATACCATCGAACAAAATACAGAGTTCATCAAAATGATTTGGCAAGCTTCTAGTATTCATATGAAAAATATTCAAAGATTAGTCACTGCTTGCAGCTGCTACGTAATTTTTTGCAGGTATTGATTTAAACCTAACGGTACCATCCAGTTATTAAAACTTCTCGTTTAACCATGTTTCCAACCTTAGAAGCTACAGAAATCATAGAATCACACAAAAAAATATCAAAAACTAACCATGTCTACATCTTGTAATAAGGAAAATAATCACTTTCACCCCATTTTTTTTTCAGGATCAGAGCACAAAAAGTATCAATCGCAAAAAATTCTCATCTGACAAACACGCAATATTATACGTTCACGTTACGTTGGAATTTCTTTCAGTATGTAAGCAGATACGCTTTGAATCGACAAACAAACGTCTCGAATTGCTTAAGGATATAATACCCGTCGTAACGAGTCAAAAGCTCGCTTAAAACGAATGACGAAAACAAAAGATTCAAATCGACAAACAAGTAGGGAAAGTATGTGTAGAAAGTTGAAACAAACGAGGCAGAACAGAAACTCAAACCACACAAAAAGAGCTGGAGACGATCGAATCAGTACCAAGAGTGGAAAAGATGAGATAGTAAAATCGTGCTTAGTTCAGGGATAAACTGTTGACATCTTTAAATTCACAAAACAAACAGCTTTGACATTTGGATCTTATTACATTTCTCCGACCTCACAATTTACGAAACCGATATCCGATTACATGAGCTGAGAGTTTCGATTACAGGGAGACATTGAAAACACTATGAAATTGCACGTGAGTGTCTCATCGAATGACAATCGTTCCAGTCTGAAGATATGGTAGGGATAGTCGATAGAAAATAGTAGAGCTAGGCAAAAGGATATTCGAAAAGAAAATTAGAAGTTACACCCAGTACACGCACAGTAATGTGTGGTTGAATAGTGGCACAACTTTTCCATTTAGACGATAGTAGTATTTGCAATACATGCATAATCCTGGAATAAATATTTTCCAGGGATTGGCAATGAAATCTAATAACCGTAAACGTAAAGTAAACGTTTTTTAATACATTTAGCTCAGTAGTATTCTTATATGTTAACTGATTTTATGCAAGGCCTGAGCAATACAGCAGTTTGCACGCACAAATATCTGCCAGTTTTTAATTAAAATATATATGTATTTCTCTTTTTTTTAGGGTGCAAAGTTTTTACACGAGTAGATGCTACTAAGCTTTGGATGAAACCAACTTTATTTTAGATTTCATGACTTTTCGTGACATTAGCTTACTGCGAAAGCCGACCTAGTTTTCAAAATTAAACTTTTAATCTATTTTGATGTTTAAAATTTGCTTCACTGCGAGTCTACTATTGTAGCAAAAAAATCAGACTGAATATGTATAATTTGAGCATAAAACTCGTGTGTTTCTATGGTTGAAATGTTTTCGAAAATACTTTCTCATACTCTTGACTGTATCATTACATCAGAAATTTTCGCAAATTAAAATCCAAAGCTATCAAGTTTCGGTACATAAGAAATTAATTGCCAACCGCGAGACGTCTTATCGCTGGGTTTGCTCTTACAAAAGAGGCTATTATTGAAGCTATTCATGAACTAAAGACCGGCAAAGGACCAGGCCCTGATTTGGTTTCTCCTTTCTTCGTCGTGCAATTTGCCGACCAATCGATCACACCTTTGCACATGATTTTCAATAAATCCCTCTCCCGAAGTGTTTTTCCATCTCTCTGGAAATCTTCATACTTTACGCCTATTTTCAAAAGTCGTGATAAACGATCAGTCGATAATTATCGGGGGATTGCTATTCTTTCTGTTATCCCCAAACTTTTTGAGAAGTTAGTTTGTGAAAAACTTACTCACATAATCGACCCTCTTCTAAATGAGCAACAACATGGATTTCGTAAGGGTAGATCAACTTCTACCAATCTCATGATCCTGGTCTCTGATGTGCCTTGTGAAATGGAAAAAGGAAGTCAAATTGACGCAGTCTATACGGACTTTAGTAAGGCTTTCGACCGGGCTAACCATCAAACTCTGATATATAAGCTTCGCAACTTTGGTATATCAGGGTCTCTTCTTGATTGGCTCCAGTCTTATCTTCGCGATCGAACTCAGCTTGTTAAATTCCAGGGCCACTTATCTAAAAGAGTTTTCGCATCTTTTGGAGTACCGCAAGGCAGTCATCTAGGTCCCCTGCTTTTTAACATTTTCATTTCTGATCTTTCTGAGACATTGCTTGGTATACCCCATTTCTTTTATGCAGACGACTTAAAAATCTACCACAGCGTAAACACGCAATCTGACGCAATTCTTCTACAATCCAAGCTTCAATCTCTCGAACAGTGGTGCAATGAGAATAATTCGAATCTTAACATTAACAAGTGCCATATAATAAGCTTTTCCCGTAAGAATACGATCAAAAAGTATTCTTACTGCCTTAATAACACCATATTGAATAGGGTTGATCATATTATAGATCTCGGGGTAGTATTGGACAACAAGATGCGGTTCAATCTCCACTATGACAAAATCCTTGCCAGGGCTAATAAACAGGTCGGATTCATTAAGAGACGTGCTAAAGAGTTCAAGAATATATGGGTTACCAAGTCATTATATATCACTCTGGTGCGTCCTCTATGGGAGTATGCCTGCATAATATGGAACCCAGTTTTTGAGCTGCATAGTGAGAGAGTAGAATCTGTTCAGAAACAGTTTTTACTTTTCGCTTTGGGGGACCTCTATGATCCAAAAGACTTTCAACATCTTTCTTCTTACAAAACCAGACTGAGCCTTTTTAATTTAATGCCTCTCTCTTCTAGAAGAACACTGTTAAGTGCATGCCTAACCTTTCATATTATAAGTGGTGCAGTCAATGTTGAAGCTCTCTCCAACAAAATTATTTTCAATGACCAACCAAGACGCACAAGGTATGCAACTCTGCTCAAGGAGTTCAATCGCCACACTAACTATGCATATAACGAGCCCATAAATAGGTGCTGTAGAATATTCAACTCTATAAGCAGCAACTACGCTTCGGGGATCTCTAAACACACTTTTAGAACAAACTTATTAAAGGCCCTATAGACATCCTAATCCCACTTAATTTGCCCATCAATTTAGCCAAAATCAAAATAAAATATATTAAACTAAAGTAAAGTAAAGTAACTAAAATAAAAGTTATGACGTATTTTGTTTGCTAATGTGTTGGAAAAAAAATATGTATGTTGTTGTTATGTTGTTATATTGAATTGTTAATGTATGTTGCCTTGTTTGGTAAATAAATTAAATTAAATTGCCAACAGATGTTGAATGGTAATCACCCATAAAAGTTTCATAATTTTATAATTTGTTAATTTTCAATAAGCATTTCATACGGAGTTTTGCATATTCTCGACGCAACAGTCTCCTAACACAGTTGGGAAAATAACGCGCTAGTTTCATAGATTCAAAACACGTAGCTGGACTCAGCTTAAATATTGAATTAGGAAGTGATAGTGACCAACTGCCATTGACTCAGTGAAAGGCTGGGTGGAATAATTTGATAACATTAAGTTCGCTGTCGACAAATTTTAATCTGCTTTGGTCATGGTCTTCGGCCTACCAGTGCTGAAGGAAGCCAATAAAAATAGCATTACTTTAGTCATTAAAATAACCGTGCCTAGGTTTCTCATTTTCATCATCATTTTCAACATTCATAAATGGCAGACTCAGTCAAAGTTTACTCTAGCGGTATGTTCAAAAAATACACTACATGGATGAATTTAGTGGAATCAAAGCTATACAGTGCAGTCGATTCGATTGAATGCAAGCTTAATTCTATGAATAAAAAGCTCAGTGAAATCAATTACACCCCAAGTGCTGATTCGTCATCGCTAGGTGTTGAACTTATGATTGCTGAGGTGAAAGACATGCTAAACAATACTAGTTTAAATCAAAATCAACATCATAAAACTAGAGTGTAGTCTAAAGAAACATCAACTTGCCTCATAAAACAGATGAAAACTGGATGCGGAAATTTCTTGAGAGGGAAACTTTAATTAAAGATTGCAAGGTTACAATTTCACCAGGGCAGACAAAACGCAAAAATTTTTGCAGGTGTTGTGGCGATTCCAGCAAAATATTCTTGACTGTTTACCAACTTCAGTGGATCCGTCGAAGCCCAAACCTAGAAAGGTATTTCGATCAGCAGCTGGAGGAACCAGACTAGTCTTAAGAAAAGCATCACTTACAATACTAGATTTAGAAATAATTCAAACGGTAATGCGCCTTCGTTCCAAAACGTTTTTCTTCCCTTTTTCGTAAATCGAACTGCCAGTGATGCACCATCTAAACACTCATACCCAGAACTAGAAGCTTCTACAGCTACCTCGCGAATAGAACCCACTCAAATAGAACCCAATCAGATGAACCACATGAACCGCCTTTCAGGTAGATATGAGCTCTAACTTGGTATCCAGCCCTGAGTCAGTTAATATTTGTGGCAGTCAACTGACGACAGTTCTTCCCAATAGAGCATCCAATGCAGCAGCGCACTCTCCATATAAGAATTTCTTGCAAAAACTGAATTATAAAATATCTTTAAAAAAGGAAGTTATGGTTAAAGTGATTAACGACAATGTCAAAAGTATCAATTGTAACTTAAGTGCTACCGATGAAGCAACAAAAAGCAGTCCAGTCAGCATCTTCCTCTTATCCAAATTTCATTCGTGGTGAAGATTACATACCATCTTCTACCATTGTAGTTGATTCAGGTAGTCCTTCCGGAAATCCATTACAATCTGCATCCAACTTTTTAGACTTGTTATTGCCACCACATGTGAAAGCCACCATTACATCATATGCTGACCTGGAAAGTAGGTATCTACTTTCTCGGCTAAGGGATAATAAAATTTAAGACAATGTTCGTCTTTTCCTTGCTTACATGTACAATGCCAGCGATTGCACATATTTTGAGGGTAAAACTAAAACCCACTTGAAAATTATGATCCAGCAAGAGGGTCTATCAATTGACTTTGATTCCTTAAATCTTGTTTTTACTCGATATCACGAATAGCTTAGAGTATCCTCAGACTAAGTGAAAAATTATCTGAAAGCCTTTGCTTCACACATTTAATCAAAACATATTTCTCATCTTCAGAGAGCAATTGAGGATTTTACCAAGTTTTGTTCCTAACAGAAAAGCATTATCAGATGGCCTCAAGCTATTTTACCATAATTGTGGTGGTATGAAAGGCAAAGTAAACAAACTCTACCTTTATGCCAAATCTTGCCAGTCCAATGTACTTACTTTGACAGAAACCTGGCTAAAAGACTGTCATAAAAACGAAGAAATACTTGACAGCTTCTGAACAATATACAAACACGACCGCAATAATCTTCCTGCTGGACAGACTAGAGGTGGTGGTGTGCTTATAGCGACTCATAGCTTCCTGTTGAGTGAAATGGTTGAAACCAATTCACAGAATCAGCTTGAGCACAAAATTATCAGAATATCTTGGTCCAAAAGCTTCCTTTATATTGGACCTTTGTACATCCCACCTAATTCAGACAACGCCGTGTACAATGCTACATCCGAAATTATTTTTTCTCTGATATCATCTCTTAAAGATGTTGATAAAATTATAGTACTGGGAGATTTCAATCGCCCAAATTTAAAGTTCATGGCTGATAAAAACGACACCAACCTTCTTCCAGTAAATATTATTGACTCATCCGATCTAAATATTATAAGTACATTTGACAGCAATGATTTGCAGCAAATCTTAACCAAAATAGTAATTGGTTAGATCTTATCTTCACTAACAGTTACTAAAATGTAGTGGCTACTCCGACTGTTGACGCAGAGCATCTTTTCTCCAATACTCATCACCACTCAGCCTTTACGGTGGAGCTATTCATATCTGATCTGACCACTTTACAATCGTACAGCAATTCTGTTGTATATGATTTTTGAAATGCTGATTATGATAGCATTAACCACCATTTGAGTAATATTGACTGGATTGTACACTTTTAACATTAGAACTGAACGAATCAGTGTCTCTATTCTACCAGTTGGTTTTTGATGTGATTGAAAAGTACGTTCCCGAGGTTAAGAAAAAAAAAAAAACAAACTGTCTGAGCCATGGCTGAATAGAAATCTGAGGTGTTTACGAAATCAAAGAAACAAACTATATAAGATTATAAAAAACAATAGCAGTGCTAGCGATGATATCAAGAAAAGATATAATGACTTAACTCAAGAATTTTTAAGAAAGTTTCGCGAAGCATATGAAAGCTTTATCAACATAAATAGTTGGCGAAAACATAACTAACAATCCTAAGACTTTTTTCGACTTCGTGAGCACCAAGCGAAAAGCTTCTGGCTATCTCAAATCGATGCAAAACAGCAACTCAGTTTCTTCTGACCCACCAAATATATGTGACTTGTTTGCCGACCATTTTCAGGAGGTTTTATGTCTGCTCAGCGGCTCACCTCGCATACCACTTTTCCAAACACCTCAGCTGTTTGTCGTTGATGGAATATATTTAACTATTTAACTATAGAGAGCTTGACATGAAAAAAAGGCCAGGACCAAACCTACTTTCTCCAAGATTCACAATTAAGTGTGTGGAAACGATTATTTCACCCCTACAGATAATTTTCAACAAATCGCTGCATTGCGGTATGTTTCTTCGTTTCTGGAAGTGTTCCCACCTTAAGCTGATTCTTAAAAGTGGCAACAAACGATCGGTTGAGAATTATAGAGACTTCACCATTTGTCTGCTATACCAAAGCTGTTTGAAAAAATTGTTTGTGAAAAACTTACAATTGTTGTTGGTTTTCTTCTAAACGAGCAACAACACGGCTTAAGAAAAGGTAGGTTCACTACTACCAACCTTATCATAATGGTAAAAATGGTAACAAAGCATATGAAATTTCAAGGTTTTCTCTCCGAAAAAACTACCGTTTCCTCTGGGGTACCGCAAGGCAGCCACCTAGGGCGACTTCTTTTTAATATTTTATTTTCGGACCTATTGGAGGTGTTATCAGACATTCCACATCTTTTTTATGCGGACGATCTCAAGATGACGATCTCTCACTATTCAATCAGAATTTGATTCAACATTTTTTCAGTTAAAACGTCTACCACTAGAGCAATGGTGTGCCCAAAATAAATTTCTTCTTAGCATTGACAAATGCCATGCCATAAGCTTTTCCCGTAAGACCTCTACTGTTAATATTGATTACCCTAAATAATCAGCTGCTGAAGAATGTAGATAGTGTTATGAATCTCGGTGTTGTTCTGGATAAATTAATTAAAAAATGGATAAAAATTAATCTTCAATACGACAAAATACTAGCCAGAGCCAGCAAGCAGCTGGGCTTTATTAAGAAGCGAGCAAAAGAATTCAAGAACATATGGGTCATAAAAGCTCTGTACATATCTTTAGTTCGTCCTTTACTCGAATATGGGTGCATTGTCTGGAAATATTCAATATTTAATATTCATAGCGATAGGCTAGAATCTATTCAAAAGCAATTTGTTCTCTTTGCCCTGAGAGATCTATACCATTCAAGCCTTTCATCCTATAGTTATAGTTGAATATACGTTGAATATATTTGCAATAACATAACGGTCAAAAATTTTGTAAGATGGACTAGGTACACACGTCTCCTTAATGAGCACCAGCATAAAACTGTTTATGGTGACAGAAAACCAATAAATAGATGTTGTAAAATATTCAACAAACTTTCCAACTACTATTCCCCGTCTATCTCTAAAGCCAGGTTCACAAGTGCTTTATTTATAGCGCTACATTCCTAAAGAAACCCGTATTTTCTTTCCTTGGAATCTCCGCTTGAAATGGACAGCCAGACAAAAGTCTGGGACATGTTATTTTGATCAATCATGTTATTTTGTTTTAGTTTAGCTTACGAAAAATGTAAATTGTAATATTTTTATGTATACACTTTGTTTGGTTTGAAATAAATAAATAAATAAATAAATACTGTGCTTCTTTTACTTGTAACGATAAGCAAGTGCAGTACTCTTAAATTGATTCTTCCTAAAAATACGCTGACTTTCTTGAGCAACTCAAAGCTCTTAAAGCGGAAATATTGGAGCGAAGAAAAACCAATGCTGAGTTAGTGGCACTCAAAGACTAGAAAAAATACGACGTGAAAGTTTCTAGCACACTGCACTGAAAAAAATTCACATGGCGCCCAGAGCCATGTAACATAGCGCATTTTTTATGGCCCCATACGCTATGTACATTGTACTCTGAGCTATGCAATATGGCGCCCCGCGCCATAATGTCACAATCTACATAGCGCGTGGTCCTATGTAACATGGTGCAGTATTTATGGTCCCACACGCTATGTACATAGTACCCTCAGCTATGCAGTATGGCTCCCAGCGTCATAATTACATGGCACATAAATTACATTGTGCCATGAGCCATGCAATATGGCTCATGGCACTCCAATTATAACTCGCAGCCATACTGTGTGAGGAGATGTATAAATGTCAGCAAGTTTCTTGAGTATAGGAGAGGATATGGTCTTTGATGCAGTTGATGATATGTGCATTCACTGTGGCCAGATTGGGCTATTTCCCGCCAATTGGGCTATCTAAAATTTGAATTAGCGGGAGGTTTTTTCATTTCGCGGGTTGGCGGTTTTTGGGCTATCTATTTTTATGGAAAACTATATTTGGGCTATACAGTAAAACCTACTAATTGGGACACTGTATGATCGAACTACCTGAACAATTGAACTATAATGTCACCGCACATACTATTTGTTGAAGAAAATTCACTCTGTAATCAGGCAACCTCTAGAATTGGGCCGTGAACCAGATTAACTGCACAAAAATTTGCTTAGTGGTACTTGCTAATCGGGCCAAAAACGATTTTAAGACCAGCATGACAAATTGTGCAAAATTGAGTTTTCCAGAAAATTATTATCTGTTTAAGGTCAAGAAAATTTTTCGTATAATTTCGGCATAACTTTCTGCAAAAAAATTATTCAAAGTGTAGAATTCGGTACCTTATAGATAGCTTGAATTTTATTGGTATTCTGATAATGATAAAATATTGATTTATTTGAGCATTGTTGTATGTTTTCCTTTTAAGCAAGTATGAATGCAATTCATTTGATATTTGTGATGTAAATATTTGAATGTTTGTTTAGGCAATGTCAAAACAACTGAAAAAATAAACTATGAGTGCAAAACACAACGAAAGGCGGCTTTAGATATGCGGTGTTTGTCAAATACTGAGCACCTAGTTTGGCAAACTTCGCAAATGTTGTTGGGTTGCTCGCCTAGTACTTGCCCTAGGCCAAGCACAAACATTCGGGTGCTCGCTATTCCCGTAGTTTGTCAAACTTTCAACTCACATCAAAGTAGACGGGCACTGTGTCGGATCCCCGCAGCTCGTTCATCTTCCAGTTTTGGCGAACATTCGGCAATGCCCGAATGTCTAATTCACTGTGCTTGTCATTCCGTAAACACCAAGTCAAATTACTTGACTATGTGTTCGGTATTTGGCGAATAGAAGGTGTTTGACAAACACCGCATATCTAAAGCCGCCTTAAGTGTTCGCAATAAGTTAGAAGTAATACGGTCATCCAACAAACAATTGCTCATCCAAAGAAAAACTGCCGATAGCTTTAAAAATCAACTAAAACGGAAATTAAATGACGTTGGAAAATTTTGAAGGCACTGGGAGAAAGCGGTTGAAATTAAATTTACCATACTACCAGATAGATAAATTGTTGTATTAATGGTCTTCTAAGACACGCTTCAAAAACTTGCCAATATCCGGCTAGATACTTCACAGTAAAGCCCGTCAAATCACTGCAAAATTAAAACTTTGTGATTTCAAGGCATCAAACAGAGCGCCGAAATCCGTTTAAAAGGACTACAATATTCACTACGGCATGCTTTGTGGCGAAGAAGCTGATGTTGATTTAGACACAGCTCAGGAATTTAAGTCACAACTAAAAATATTATGTGATGGCTATGATGCTTCAAATACCTATAATCTTGATGAGACAGGAATATTTTTTTGAGAGCAACACCTAAAAAATCACTGCGTCTTAAATAGAAAAAATGTACATATGGAAAACCTTGAAAGAAACGCGTGACAGTTGCATGGAAGCTGCATAGGGAAAACCGAAGAACCAAGATTGTTCGGAATAATTGACTTGAAGCGAAGTTTGGGCATAACTTGGCGAGCTAACACAAAATCTTGGATGACGGGTGATATTTTGACAGAATTTATGCACACACACTTGATATTGAAATGCAAAAACAAAACCAAAACATCACCATCTTTTTTGATAAAGCTAGATAATTCGGACGACTTCAAGCTTCGGGTTTTCCAACAATTTGCACTACTCGTTTACAGCCCTATCTTTTTTGAAGGGGTTTTAATTCCCATAGTTAATTCACGAAACAGAAAATGAATTTCGTCAGCGGAATACTAATTCCATTATACGGAATATCAAATCTCTACACGAACACATCTAAAGTTTTGCAGACACTAAAAGATTGCGCAGTTTTAATGGAGCAGGTACATCTTACGAGCGCAAAGAAGAAAATTTCTGTATCTAATTATTTTAAATCTTTAAACTGAGCGTGCGTTTCTGTGAAAAATTGAGCATTTGTAAAACATTCACGCGAAAAGCCTATATTTTGCATTTTATTTTCTTATACTCAAGATTCGATAATAATAAATATGTGAACATAATTTAGAGTAACCTTTGATAAAAATAAATATTGGGGAAAATATCTTCAAGGTTTTTTTTTTTTGAACCTTTACAATCGGACCACCTGTGAAATTGGACCATTTAATTTGTTACGCTGATGTTGTCCGATTTCAAGGTTTCAGTGTGGTTATAAAATATTCGAGACGAATCGAAAAAATTAAGAACGTTAATGCGGCTCAAGCTAAAACAAATTGTCCTGCTAAATCAAAATCAGAATCACCTCTAAGGTACGAGCTGTTTTTTGTAAAAGGAGCTCCTTACTCTGCCGATGAAAACTGGATGCAGAAATTCTTAGAAAATAAAATGTTGATCAAAGACTGCAAAGTTGCAATTTTACAAGGGCGAATAAAATGCAAAAAGTTGTTCAGGTGCTTTAAAGTGGCGATTCCAGCAAAATATGCATGGCTATTCACGAGCTTCAATGGATCAGTCGAAGATCAAGTCTGGAGAGGGATATCATTCAGCAGCTGGAAAACCAAGGCTAGTCGTAAGAAACACATTTCCTGTGATTCTAGATTAAGTAAAGATAAAAAATGTAATAATGCCTCCTTCCAAAACGATTCCCATCCTTATTCCCCAATACGAGCTACCAAGAATTTAGGATTCAAACCCTCAAAGCTAGATACCTTGACAACTGCGCCGCAAAAAGAAGTTATTTCGAGCAACCATATTCAAATGGTCCCCGTGCCGACTATGAGTGCCGACTAGTCGTCCAGCGCGGAGTCGATCAATTCTCTGACCAGTCCTCAAATAACCGTTCGTCCTAGCATGCCCACCAACCTTACAATTGTTGTTGGTTTTCTTCTAAACGAGCAACAACACGGCTTAAGAAAAGGTAGGTTCACTACTACCAACCTTATCATAATGGTAAAAATGGTAACAAAGCATATGAAATTTCAAGGTTTTCTCTCCGAAAAAACTACCGTTTCCTCTGGGGTACCGCAAGGCAGCCACCTAGGGCGACTTCTTTTTAATATTTTATTTTCGGACCTATTGGAGGTGTTATCAGACATTCCACATCTTTTTTATGCGGACGATCTCAAGATGACGATCTCTCACTATTCAATCAGAATTTGATTCAACATTTTTTCAGTTAAAACGTCTACCACTAGAGCAATGGTGTGCCCAAAATAAATTTCTTCTTAGCATTGACAAATGCCATGCCATAAGCTTTTCCCGTAAGACCTCTACTGTTAATATTGATTACCCTAAATAATCAGCTGCTGAAGAATGTAGATAGTGTTATGAATCTCGGTGTTGTTCTGGATAAATTAATTAAAAAATGGATAAAAATTAATCTTCAATACGACAAAATACTAGCCAGAGCCAGCAAGCAGCTGGGCTTTATTAAGAAGCGAGCAAAAGAATTCAAGAACATATGGGTCATAAAAGCTCTGTACATATCTTTAGTTCGTCCTTTACTCGAATATGGGTGCATTGTCTGGAAATATTCAATATTTAATATTCATAGCGATAGGCTAGAATCTATTCAAAAGCAATTTGTTCTCTTTGCCCTGAGAGATCTATACCATTCAAGCCTTTCATCCTATAGTTATAGTTGAATATACGTTGAATATATTTGCAATAACATAACGGTCAAAAATTTTGTAAGATGGACTAGGTACACACGTCTCCTTAATGAGCACCAGCATAAAACTGTTTATGGTGACAGAAAACCAATAAATAGATGTTGTAAAATATTCAACAAACTTTCCAACTACTATTCCCCGTCTATCTCTAAAGCCAGGTTCACAAGTGCTTTATTTATAGCGCTACATTCCTAAAGAAACCCGTATTTTCTTTCCTTGGAATCTCCGCTTGAAATGGACAGCCAGACAAAAGTCTGGGACATGTTATTTTGATCAATCATGTTATTTTGTTTTAGTTTAGCTTACGAAAAATGTAAATTGTAATATTTTTATGTATACACTTTGTTTGGTTTGAAATAAATAAATAAATAAATAAATACTGTGCTTCTTTTACTTGTAACGATAAGCAAGTGCAGTACTCTTAAATTGATTCTTCCTAAAAATACGCTGACTTTCTTGAGCAACTCAAAGCTCTTAAAGCGGAAATATTGGAGCGAAGAAAAACCAATGCTGAGTTAGTGGCACTCAAAGACTAGAAAAAATACGACGTGAAAGTTTCTAGCACACTGCACTGAAAAAAATTCACATGGCGCCCAGAGCCATGTAACATAGCGCATTTTTTATGGCCCCATACGCTATGTACATTGTACTCTGAGCTATGCAATATGGCGCCCCGCGCCATAATGTCACAATCTACATAGCGCGTGGTCCTATGTAACATGGTGCAGTATTTATGGTCCCACACGCTATGTACATAGTACCCTCAGCTATGCAGTATGGCTCCCAGCGTCATAATTACATGGCACATAAATTACATTGTGCCATGAGCCATGCAATATGGCTCATGGCACTCCAATTATAACTCGCAGCCATACTGTGTGAGGAGATGTATAAATGTCAGCAAGTTTCTTGAGTATAGGAGAGGATATGGTCTTTGATGCAGTTGATGATATGTGCATTCACTGTGGCCAGATTGGGCTATTTCCCGCCAATTGGGCTATCTAAAATTTGAATTAGCGGGAGGTTTTTTCATTTCGCGGGTTGGCGGTTTTTGGGCTATCTATTTTTATGGAAAACTATATTTGGGCTATACAGTAAAACCTACTAATTGGGACACTGTATGATCGAACTACCTGAACAATTGAACTATAATGTCACCGCACATACTATTTGTTGAAGAAAATTCACTCTGTAATCAGGCAACCTCTAGAATTGGGCCGTGAACCAGATTAACTGCACAAAAATTTGCTTAGTGGTACTTGCTAATCGGGCCAAAAACGATTTTAAGACCAGCATGACAAATTGTGCAAAATTGAGTTTTCCAGAAAATTATTATCTGTTTAAGGTCAAGAAAATTTTTCGTATAATTTCGGCATAACTTTCTGCAAAAAAATTATTCAAAGTGTAGAATTCGGTACCTTATAGATAGCTTGAATTTTATTGGTATTCTGATAATGATAAAATATTGATTTATTTGAGCATTGTTGTATGTTTTCCTTTTAAGCAAGTATGAATGCAATTCATTTGATATTTGTGATGTAAATATTTGAATGTTTGTTTAGGCAATGTCAAAACAACTGAAAAAATAAACTATGAGTGCAAAACACAACGAAAGGCGGCTTTAGATATGCGGTGTTTGTCAAATACTGAGCACCTAGTTTGGCAAACTTCGCAAATGTTGTTGGGTTGCTCGCCTAGTACTTGCCCTAGGCCAAGCACAAACATTCGGGTGCTCGCTATTCCCGTAGTTTGTCAAACTTTCAACTCACATCAAAGTAGACGGGCACTGTGTCGGATCCCCGCAGCTCGTTCATCTTCCAGTTTTGGCGAACATTCGGCAATGCCCGAATGTCTAATTCACTGTGCTTGTCATTCCGTAAACACCAAGTCAAATTACTTGACTATGTGTTCGGTATTTGGCGAATAGAAGGTGTTTGACAAACACCGCATATCTAAAGCCGCCTTAAGTGTTCGCAATAAGTTAGAAGTAATACGGTCATCCAACAAACAATTGCTCATCCAAAGAAAAACTGCCGATAGCTTTAAAAATCAACTAAAACGGAAATTAAATGACGTTGGAAAATTTTGAAGGCACTGGGAGAAAGCGGTTGAAATTAAATTTACCATACTACCAGATAGATAAATTGTTGTATTAATGGTCTTCTAAGACACGCTTCAAAAGCTTGCCAATATCCGGCTAGATACTTCACAGTAAAGCCCGTCAAATCACTGCAAAATTAAAACTTTGTGATTTCAAGGCATCAAACAGAGCGCCGAAATCCGTTTAAAAGGACTACAATATTCACTACGGCATGCTTTGTGGCGAAGAAGCTGATGTTGATTTAGACACAGCTCAGGAATTTAAGTCACAACTAAAAATATTATGTGATGGCTATGATGCTTCAAATACCTATAATCTTGATGAGACAGGAATATTTTTTTGAGAGCAACACCTAAAAAATCACTGCGTCTTAAATAGAAAAAATGTACATATGGAAAACCTTGAAAGAAACGCGTGACAGTTGCATGGAAGCTGCATAGGGAAAACCGAAGAACCAAGATTGTTCGGAATAATTGACTTGAAGCGAAGTTTGGGCATAACTTGGCGAGCTAACACAAAATCTTGGATGACGGGTGATATTTTGACAGAATTTATGCACACACACTTGATATTGAAATGCAAAAACAAAACCAAAACATCACCATCTTTTTTGATAAAGCTAGATAATTCGGACGACTTCAAGCTTCGGGTTTTCCAACAATTTGCACTACTCGTTTACAGCCCTATCTTTTTTGAAGGGGTTTTAATTCCCATAGTTAATTCACGAAACAGAAAATGAATTTCGTCAGCGGAATACTAATTCCATTATACGGAATATCAAATCTCTACACGAACACATCTAAAGTTTTGCAGACACTAAAAGATTGCGCAGTTTTAATGGAGCAGGTACATCTTACGAGCGCAAAGAAGAAAATTTCTGTATCTAATTATTTTAAATCTTTAAACTGAGCGTGCGTTTCTGTGAAAAATTGAGCATTTGTAAAACATTCACGCGAAAAGCCTATATTTTGCATTTTATTTTCTTATACTCAAGATTCGATAATAATAAATATGTGAACATAATTTAGAGTAACCTTTGATAAAAATAAATATTGGGGAAAATATCTTCAAGGTTTTTTTTTTTTGAACCTTTACAATCGGACCACCTGTGAAATTGGACCATTTAATTTGTTACGCTGATGTTGTCCGATTTCAAGGTTTCAGTGTGGTTATAAAATATTCGAGACGAATCGAAAAAATTAAGAACGTTAATGCGGCTCAAGCTAAAACAAATTGTCCTGCTAAATCAAAATCAGAATCACCTCTAAGGTACGAGCTGTTTTTTGTAAAAGGAGCTCCTTACTCTGCCGATGAAAACTGGATGCAGAAATTCTTAGAAAATAAAATGTTGATCAAAGACTGCAAAGTTGCAATTTTACAAGGGCGAATAAAATGCAAAAAGTTGTTCAGGTGCTTTAAAGTGGCGATTCCAGCAAAATATGCATGGCTATTCACGAGCTTCAATGGATCAGTCGAAGATCAAGTCTGGAGAGGGATATCATTCAGCAGCTGGAAAACCAAGGCTAGTCGTAAGAAACACATTTCCTGTGATTCTAGATTAAGTAAAGATAAAAAATGTAATAATGCCTCCTTCCAAAACGATTCCCATCCTTATTCCCCAATACGAGCTACCAAGAATTTAGGATTCAAACCCTCAAAGCTAGATACCTTGACAACTGCGCCGCAAAAAGAAGTTATTTCGAGCAACCATATTCAAATGGTCCCCGTGCCGACTATGAGTGCCGACTAGTCGTCCAGCGCGGAGTCGATCAATTCTCTGACCAGTCCTCAAATAACCGTTCGTCCTAGCATGCCCACCAGCGCAGCAACAAATTCTCCATACAAACATTTTTTTCAGGAAATGAAAAAGAAAATTTCGGGAAAAAAGAATGTCGGGGTTAAAAACAATAAAAATTGTGAAACTGCACATAGCGGCCAAAATGATACCAATAAAGCTAGGAAAGACTCTCTGCATGAAAATCCTACTCCAGCCCAGTTATCACCTTCTCCATATACAAATTTCATCCGTGGTGAAGACCAAATACCATCCACAACCACCTTAGCTACAAAATTTCCATCACAACCTGCATCCAGTTTTTCAGACCCGTTAGTGCCTCCACATGTGAAAGCTACCATTACATCAAGTGCTGATTTAGAAAATAGGTACCTACTTTCTCGGCTAAGGGATGGTAAAATATACGACAATGTTCGTCTTTTCCTGGCTTATATGCACAAAGCTAGCGACTGCGCATGTTTTGAGGGTAAAACTAAAACCCATTTGAAAATTATGATCCAGCAAGAGGGTCTACCAATCGACTTTGATACCCTTCATCTTATCTTTACTCGGTACCACGAACAACTTGGAGTATCCGCAGACCAAGTCAAAAGTGACCTAAAACTATACGCTTCACATGTCTCCTCAAAATATATTTCTCAGCTTCAGAAAGCAAGAGAAGATTTCAATAGGTATCGATCCTAACAGAAAACAATCTAAACATGGCCTCAAACTTTTTTACCACAATTGCGGTGGTATGAGAGGTAAACTAAATCAACTCTTCCTTGACGCCAAATCTTGCAAATTTAATGTGCTTACCTTTACCGAAACCTGGTTAAACCACTCTCATTTAAACGAGGAAATACTCGACGGTTGCTAGACCATATACAGAAATGACCGTAATTATATCCATACTGGACAAACCAGAGGTGGTGGTGTACTCATTGCCGCTCATAACTCCCTCTCAAGTGAAATAGTCGAGACCGAACCACAATATCAATTTGAACACAAATTTATTCGAATTTCTTGGTCCAAAGGTTTCTTGTACATTGGTACTTTCTACGTCCCGCCTAATTCAGACCGTCTGAATCAGACGATACCGTTTACAATGACATATGCGAAACCATATCTTCTCTGGTCTCATCACTTAATGATAATGATAAGATTATAATACTAGGAGATTTCAACCGTCCAAATTTAAAGTTCGTGGAAGATGAAAACGACAACAACCTTCTCCCGTTCAATATCGTTGATTCATCTGATTTAAATCTTGTAAGTACATTTTACAGCAATGATTTGCAGCAAATCGCCCCGACTTCTAACCAAAATGGCAATTGGTTAGATCTAATTTTTACCAACAGTTACGACGATGTAGTAGCTAATTTGACAGTAGATGCAGAGCATCTTTTTTCCAATACTTTTCACCACTCTGCTTTTACAGTCGAGCTATCTATATCTGATTTGACAACCTCAAAATCATACAACAATTCAGTTGTATATGATTTTCGAAATGCTGACTATGAGAGCATTAACCACCATTTGAATAATATTGACTGGAATAGTTCTCTATTAACGTTGGAATTGAACGATGCTGTGTCTTTATTCTACCAGTTGATTTTTGATGCGGTTGAAAAATTCGTCCCGAAAATAAAGAAAAAAGATAAACTATCAGAGCTTTGGTTGGATAGAACTCTGAGGTGTTTACGAAATGAGAGAAACAAACTATATAGGATAATAAAAACCGACATCAATGCTAGCGAAGATATCAAGAGAAGATACAATCAACTAGCTAAAGAATTCTTAAGGAAGTCTCGAGAAGCATATGAATGTTATATTAATATAGTTGGGGAAAATATAATCTTGGACCCCAAAAAATTTTTTGACTTCGTGAACACCAAGCGCAAAACTTCAGGCTATCCCACAGCAATGTATAAAAATGACTCACTTTCTGCTGACCCACTAAAAATATGTGACATGTTTGCCGACCATTTTCAAGAAGTTTTCTGTCCACCCGGTGGATTATGTAACATGTCGCATGTCTCAATACCTCAGTTGGCTATCGCTGATGAAATATATTTAACTAGAGAGGATATTGTAAAAGCGATAAGCGAACTTGACATGAAAAAAGGCCCTGGGCCAGATCTACTTCCTCCGAGCTTCATAATCAACAGTGCAGAAACTATCATCTCACCCCTGCTTATAATTTTCACCAAATCACTATCATGTGGTAGATTTCCTCAATTCTGGAAATCTTCTCATCTCACGCCAATTCATAAAAGTGGTGACAAGCGCTCGGTTGAAAATTATAGAGGCATTGCCATTTTGTCAGCTATACCTAAACTATTTGAAAAAATTGTTTGTGATAAACTCATTATAGCTATTGATCCTCTTCTTAACGAACAGCAACATGGCTTCAGAAAGGGCAGGTCAACTACCACCAACCTTTTGATATTTACCTCGGATGTACTTTGCAATATGGAGAAAGGGTGTCAGATCGATACCATATAAACTGATTTCAGCAAAGCTTTTGACCGTGTTGACCATGATGTTTTGAAATATAAACTGCAAAAACTAGGCATTTCCGGAAACTTGCTAGGATGGTTGGATTGCTACCTTCGGAATCGAACACAACAAGTAAAATTCCAAGGTTTTCTCTCAAAAATAATTACTGTCTCCTCGGGGGTACCTCAAGGCAGCCACTTAGGTCCACTTCTGTTCAATATTTTTATTTCGGATCTTTCGGAAGTGTTATCCGATATTCCACACCTTTTTTATGCGGACGATCTAAAATTATACCACACCATTCAATCGGAATCCGATTCAAACTTCCTTCAGTCAAAACTCTTATCGTTGGAGCGATGGTGTGACCGCAATAAACTTTTTCTTAACGTAGACAAATGCCATGCCATAAGCTTTTCCCGCAAGTCATGCTCTTTAAATTTTGATTACCGTCTTAGTAATCAGTTGCTGAAAAAAGTGGATAGTGTTGTAGATCTCGGAGTCGTTCTAGATAAAAAGCTGCGTTTCAATCTTCAGTACGACAAAGTTCTAGCAAGAGCCAGCAAGCAATTAGGATTAGGAGCAAGCAATTAGGATTCATTAAGAGACGTGCGAAAGAATTTAAGAACTTATGGGTTACAAAATCTCTTCACGTATCCTTAGTTCGCCCAATATTGGAATATGGTTGCATCGTTTGGAATCCCATTTTCAACTGTCATAGCGATAGATTGGAATCCATCCAAAAGCAGTTTGTTATTTTTGCTTTGAGAGATATCTATAACCCACACGATTTTGAAAGTTTGCCATCTTATAATTACAGATTAAGCCTTTTAAACCTTGAGACACTTTCTTCGAGGAGAACGGTATTATGCTCATGTTTCATTTTTGATGCAATTAGGGGCTTGATCAACGTTGAGTATCTCTCGAATAAAATAACTTTCAATAACCCTGTAAGACGTACTAGGTTTACACGTATTCTCAATGAACATCAGCATCGGACTGTTTATGGAGACAGGGAGCCCATCAACAGATGCTGCAAAATATTTAACAATTTTTCCAACTACTATTCCTTATCTATTCCCAAGACGAGTTTCAAATATGCTCTATTCAAGGCTCTAAAATCTTAAAAAAACATTTTTCCTTACAAATTCCTCAAGTTGACAACCAAATATAAGTTTGGAATATGTATTTAAAACTATTTATGCTATTTTGTTATAGTGTAGTTTAAGAAAACTTATATTTAATTCAAATTGTAATTTGTTATTATTATTTTTTGTTATATGCCTTGTTTGGCTTGAAATAAATAAATAATGTTATATATGTATAAACATGATATATCCTATCCATTTCATTGTCAAAAAATTATTCATTTTATTTCAAAACACACTTCAATTTTTTCGCGAAACGTTGCTTGGAGGCCCGTATGTGGAATTGTTGGACGTATGTTTTCTTTTGATAGTATTTAAACGTCTTAGCATAATGCTAACAGCAAATCGTCTGACAAAAAAAAATATTTATTTCAAAACTTGCTTGCATAGTTTTGAATGTATGATATCGGATAAAATATTAATATTTGACTCATTTTAAGGTACTTTTCTGTTTTTCCCCCCCATTTTTTTTCACTTTTTGTTGTTGCAATGCTTCTAAAATTGATTAGAAAGTAGTAATTAACCAAAATTATGATGGAAAAACACGTTTAAAAACAGAAAATTTTTTAAATTTTTTTTAATTAATTTTTTAATTTAAAAATTAATTAAATTAATTTAAATGTGGAATTAATGTCACATAACAGTGAGAATAAATTGTGGTACTTTTCTGTTTTTTCCCCTCCATTTTTTTTAATTTTTTTAATGAAAACTGCTCGAAATGGGTTAAAAAGTGTTACTCCACAAAAATTGAGGTGGGAAAATGCATTTAAAACAAAAAAATTTTTTTGAGATTTTAAATTTTTTTTCCATTTTTATGTGGCAGAATGAGTTTTTCAAAAGTTAATGTGTTGTTGGGGAGGCCTGCTGCAAAATAATTGTAAAATAAATTGTAAAATAATTGTAAAATAAATTGTAAAATAATTGCTTAATTGTAAATTGCGTTGAAGCTTCGGAAAGGTAAGACGTCAAAAATAGAGCAAAATTTATTCTCACTGTTATGTGACATTAATTTAAAATTTAAATTAATTTAATTAATTTTTAAATTAAAAAATTAATTAAAACGTGTTTCTCCATCATAATTTTGGTTAATTACTACTTTCTACTCAATTTTAGAAGCATTGCAACAACCAACTGTGAAAAAAATGGGGGGGGGGGAAACAGAAAAGTACCCATTTTAAATAAAACATTCAGCCATTCTAGCCATTAAGACTGCTGCTTATACTAACTCATTTTTTGATCCACCCAAATTAGCAAGTTGTTTTTATTTTCTGTGTGAAAATATTAAAAAAAAAGTCCTTAAAAAATAAGTGATCCTCTACATTTATTTTTTCACAGACTTTTCTAAAGTTTTCACACAGTTCCTGTAATTTATTCACATTTTTCCTGCTTTCCATTTTCAAATACGTTATGAATAAAATTTAATCTGTGTAAAATATCATATATTTTTACTGTTTCAAACGACTTTCGGGCTGCATTTAGAACATTTATGTTACTTGGTATGAATTTTATGGGTACACGGTAAAAAATTTTGGTATAAAGGATAGAAATATGTATTCTTTTCAAAGTATATGCATATTCATCCGAATTTTCGAATATACTTTAATAAATTGCAATGCATAAAAATGCGTTATAGCATGATTTTATCTACTTTATCCCAATTGGAGTTAAAACACCATTCCATTTGTGATGTACACCGAAAATGGATAAATTTTATACGACATAGTTTAAACAATTGTTTTTGCCAATTTGTTTTTTCTTCAAATGTGGCTTTTCCGTGTGATTTTTCGACTAAAATTTGAACATCTGGTATTAGGGAGACTGCTACTCTGTACATGTCTCTAGGAATGTATGTACGTATAGCATAAACTAGATATATGTAAGTGTAGCATAAGTCCAATGCTTTTATTGTGGCGTCTCTTTTGTGAAGTTTAGGTGATTAGATTGTATTGGTAATTTGTGCCTTCGGATTTTTCAAACACTGCATTATAGTCATTTAATGCGTGAGTCTAGTTGTTACTAGCCATTATTGAATTTCAAGTTCAAGTGAACTAGTGCAATGTATTCCGGTATTGTGTTGCAAGTTGAGTGCGCCGCGGAAAAGAAAATTGTGCAAATTGTATCTTCATCCGGTCCAGATTTAGTGTATGATAATTTTAAAAGGGCGTGTGAGTTAATTAATTGAAGTTATCTGTGGCTATACAATTAATATTTCGTATTATATTTTAAAGGTTTAAGTGCGTTTTCGATAGCAGAAGAAAATTTCGGGAGTTTTATGTCTGCCGCTGATTTTCCTATATCAGAAAATATATTTTTAGCATTTGTGCAACAATTTTTATTTCATCCTCAGTTTTACCTGAAGATAAACATTCATAATAAACATAATAATGCGGGTAAGTACTACAGATTTTCAATAGAACGTCCGTGAAGGTAACGTGAATTCTCCGTTTCAGGGGTGGACACATTAGAGTTGGGAGCGCCATTTCGACAAAATGCAGCCATTGGTCCGAAAGTTTTTGTGACGCCTGAGGTAAGTATTCACCAATATTAATTTTATTTCGCCACATGAGAAAAAAAGTGTAAAGGGAAAAAGAGCCAAGTTGTGAAGAGGATAAAAAAAAAGGTGCTCTGAGATGAGATATATATATATATATATATATATATATATATATATATATATATATATATATATATATATATATTAATTATATATAATAATATAATATAATAAAATAATATAATTAATATATATATATATATATATATATATATATATATTTATATATGTATATATATATATATATATATATATATATATATATATATATATATATATATATATATTAATTATATATAATAATATAATATAATAAAATAATATAATTAATATATATATATATATTTATATATGTATATATATATATATATATATATATATATATATATATATATATATATATATATATATTACGTTGTGCATACAAGTAGCTTACCATAATAAAATGAATAAATATTACATTCATTATAAAATCAACGCAAGAATATTTGCTTCAGTCCTTTAGATTTTACATCAGCAAAAAAATTGGCGGCAATCTCCTTTTAGATGAATTGAATTCCAAAAACGCACTGCAGGCAAAAAGTCGGCGTTTGTTGATATCATTTGCAGCTGCTTACACCGAAGAACAGTTCGGATCTAGTCCAAGCAAAAGTGAGCTCATCGCAGTTGCCTCAGCTTGTGTTTCCATTTTCCCTTGCTTGAAAAGTGATGGAGAAAACGAGCTTGTAAATATTCTAACTTCGGCCTAAGTTGATATATTTTTATTCATGCATGAAATTTTTAGGACCTTCTGGAAAATAATTTTTGCACTGGTTACTTGCAAGTCAAGCTGAAAAATAACAGAGCCAAGAAGCGAAAGTGGAGCCTTTATAGTTCAGTGAATGATGTTAAAACTAATGAAAGCAATGAAGAGATAGATGAAAGTCAAGAGCTACATTTGAGAAAGCAATTCGATGGCCTAAAAAATCTTATTGTTCCCGATGAATCAGAACAAATAAAGCTCGTTTTGAAACAAACTGCAACGTTCAGGAAGAAATGGACAGAAACTTCAACTGCTCCTTTTAAATACTATCCATTTTATTATTTTACTCCATTATATGTATGTACATTCATTATTTTGCTAAATTTGTGTACTATACAGATAACTTTTTCAGATTGAATTTGACTTTCAAACTTACTTTCCTGATTCGGGTTCCTTGATAAACACTTGGTGTAGGTATCAGAAAGTTATTTTCGATGCGATTAGAAGTAGGGGTAAATCGGTCTTATACACTGAGCCATTACGCGAAAATGGTAAGTCAACGCCAAGCACTTTATATATTATTCATAAAGATATATTCAATATACGTTTATAGATTGGGGTGCTGAAATACTTTCTTTCATCAACCTCTTGCGACTGCTACCTCCAACGTCTAATGGTAACAAACGTGTTAGCCGAGTAACTGATGAAGCTGCAGTCAAAAAACTAGTCGCTTTCAAGCAGGTATGACCAAAACTAACATTTCTAATTTTGTTTTTAAAAATGATTGAAAAATAATGTTCAGGTCGGATCCACTGAATCGGAGATATTGGAAGGTGCTGAAGGCAAGCCACCTTACATTGTCGCTGTAGGTACCAACAAAACAGAAATAAGGGAATATTTTGTAGTATTTGATAATAATTTGATTATTTCGCCCACATCATATTCATTTATAAACGCAATTGACATAGTTTTTAAGCTTCACTTTTTGTTTAATATAAAGTATGAAACTAATTTAAGGCAGATTTATATATACTTGGAGCATTTCATACACAAAATAGCTGCGTCAAAACGATCTGAGATTACTAACACAATAAAAGAAATTGGTTTGTTATTCAAAAAGTTACTAGCAGAAAAAGAGCCTTAAGCATTTAAAAGATTAATGTTGAATGCTTTGTACGAATATTGAAATGTTTTTTTGTTTTTTTATGCAGTATGCAAACTGATATTTTGCTTAAAATGTTCGCACATTTGAAATTGGAGCATTTTCTAATAGATTCAAAACATCTTCAATTAAAATGTATTAAATCTAAGTCGTGCAAGCTTATTTTCAATACATATTCAGGTCTTCGAAGACATGTTTTAAAATGTGAAGGGTCATCAAAGTCTGTCATCCAAAGTACAACTAAAATATTTGTAACTGAAAAGCATAAAAGATTTGAAGAAAATATTTCATATAGCCAAGTTTCTGAAGATAATTATATCGCAAATAATAATCTATCTAGTCCTTCCGACTTAATTTCTAACCAACACCCTCAAACAAGTTTCAACACCGCTTTTGCCCTATTTGCCACGAATGTTAACATGCTAGGACTTCCAAATTCAACAATAGACAAAATACTTTTTGGTTCAATAGAGTTAATAGACACACTTTCAACCAAATTTAAAGAAATTGCTCAATCTGAATCGAACAAAGTTATGGAAAAAATTGATAATACAATTAGTCAAAACCAGCTTCTCATGAATAATTTTCGGACACGATACAAAAGAGACAAATTTTTTTTAATTCATTATATTTTGTGCAACCAAAAGAAATAGGAATAGGGTTTCGGTGGGATCGTAAATATTGTCGTATAAAACAAGCCTGGAGACGTGTGCGTGTACAAAACACTATGCAATATATTTCTATTATTGAGATTTTGAGAGCGTTAATGCACAATGAAATCTTGAAAGATTATTTGTTAAATCACACTCATACTTGTACTGAAAAATACTTTTGCTGTGGAACAACTAGCAAACTTTTGAATTTCCCTCAAATGAATAGAAAAATTATCAAGATATATTTGTATTATGACGATTTTGAATGCACAAATCCATTAGGAAGTAGAAAAACTGTACATAAAATTGGAGCAATATATATGAGCTTGGCAAATATTCCCATCGAATGCAGATCCAAATTGAATTTCATTTATTTAGTAGCAATTTTTAACAGCAATGATATTTGTCAGAACGTTTCATACAACGACATCTCAAAGCCAGTATTTGAAGATCTGAGTTTTTTAGAAACTAAAGGGTTCAAAGTTGATAATATATCCGTGCTTGCAGTTTTGGTTGCTTTTATACATGATAACTTGGCTGCAAACAATTTGTTTGGATTCGCTGGTGGTTTTAATGCTAATTACTTTTGTCGAATATGTGAAATGCATAAGTCAGAATGTCAAAGTAGGTGCAATGAAGATAGAACAAAAATGCGTAGTCTTCAGAGTTCAACAGAAAATTTTGAATCGCGATCTTACGGTCTAACTTTTTCAAAAGGTGTAAAATTTTTAAGTATTTTGAACGAATTAAAATTTTATAATACTATTGACAACGCAACTATTGATCCCATGCATGATTTGCTTGAGGGAACAGTTCCTTTTGCACTGGTAATATTTTTTAATTCAGCAGTATGTTCGGAAACAATTTCTTTTGAAAATATTAATGAACGAGTTAAATCATTTAATTTCGGTTATTCCTTTCGTAAAAATATACCTAGTGCATCCATATCAAAAGATTCTTTACCATTTTCAGCATATGAATGCTATTGTTTATTATTACATACTCCTTTTATTTTTGGTGATGTTATGGAAAATAGTCCCAGCAATTGGGAACTCATTCAAACATTGCTAAAAATTGTTTCGATTGTGTTCGCGAAAAATATAACCTGCTGTAAAAAAAAAATTTTGAAAGATGCTATATTGAGACATTTAGAGCTCATTTTAAGGACATTTGAACGTCGTTTGACGCCTAAGCATCATATACTTACCCATTATATTACAATTATGGAATAAATGGGACCGCTGTCACAATATAGTAGTATGCGATACGAATCGAAGCATTCTTTGTTTAAATCCTACAGCCTGCAGCCGACAGTTCAGAAACTTTAAAAACCTTTGTAAAACTCTAGCTTTACGTCACCAACAAAAAATGGCTTGTTTTTATGAAAAATTTACTTCAAAAACAGTAATCGAATTCGGAAAAATGAGTAACATAAAATGGGATGAGATGCAAGAAAAAAATGATGTAATAGGTTACTTTAGTTTAAAAGAAAATGAAGAAGTTTATACAGTTACTTTGCTCAAAGAATTGTTTTATTTGAAGTCTAAAACATATTTCACTAACAATGAATTAGAAATTTTCGAACATATTTTTAAAGTTAAATATATTCTATTCTGCAGAGGAAGATATTACTTACTTTGTGAAAAGGTGGTTGTCTTAGAATTCGATACATTTCATGACGCCTATCAAATAGACGAAAACTGTATTCAGGATAAAGTAATTTTGCCATATCATAATATTGGAAAATGGAAATTATTTGATCTTGTTGTTTCAAGAAAAAATAACAAATCATATTTAATAGCAGCATCCTTTTAGTGCATGCAGTTTACATAGGTTTAGGTAAAATTACAAACAAATGTCAGAATCAAAATCGGCATTAAGTATTGAATTCACTAAAAAATAAAAACCTTTATCCTAAAAATTATTATTAATTTCTTCATGTGAATACTGCCTTAAAAATTATTTAGAATTCAAAAAATGCGGCAAGAAAAAAGAAAACTGATTGTTCCGAAAAATTGACTGCTCCGAAAATTGATTGTATTTGTTATCTATGTTCTTATGAATCATATAATGTGTACATTACAAAACCAATCAGTTTAGTATTTTATGTTCTTATTCTTTTTATGTTGCATCTTATGTACTACAAATTTAATAAAGTTTCTTCTAATGAAAATTGTGTGGATCTTTTCTTGTATGAAATTGAAATCCTTCAAATTATATAGGACATTCTTATATATCACTTCTATATGGTATCCTATAGAATATAATACCACTGCCATATTCATGGTATTATATGATCGCCCTTATAAATTTTATCTTGAAAATATATACAATTCATATATATAACTGCCTATAGAATATTATACCACGAACATATTCGTGGCATTATATTATAGCTCGCATAAATTTTATCGACGTAGGAATAAATTTCAGTTGTAAGATACAAGCCTATTAATTCAATATTCGTTTTCCTATGGAACTATATACATAAGAAAATTGATAAAATTTATCCCAAAATTTTTTACCGTGTACAAATATTATAATTTAACCAGCTCAAATGAATTGATTTAGTTATAAAGGCAGTTATCTGATGTGGCGGTTTTTGGGCTACAAATCAAAAATCTTCGCTATTTTGGGCTATGAAAATTTGAAATTGGGCTATATTTTCTCCCAAATATCTGGCCACACTGCATGTACATATTTTTACATGTATAAGTGTTTGACTTGACTTTAGCCTTGTATATTACCAGGATCGACTTGGAGTGACTTGGCTTGGAATGGATTGAAATGAAACTTCAAAGTAGGTTTTTGGTGTGACTGGATTGAAGTGGATTAACCGAATAAAATGCAGCTAGTTCTACTAAAGTGAAGTATATCGCATCGTAACGTCACATATATGAATAGAACTCAAGTGAGCTTCTAATTTTTCAATCCTCAATCGCTCGATCCGCGTCTTGTAACGCCCAAGTCGATCCAATTCAGTAAAATTTTGTGATCGGATCGACTTAACTCAAATCAATCCACAGCGCGTATACATACGTGGTTTGATTAATCCTAAGCCGGTTTGAAACCACGTTATAAACGAGGCTTTTGACTCTCAGAGTATCGAGTCTTTAAAGTTTATCCAACCTGTTTTTTGTTTTGAGAGTCATCATTTTTCTGTACCGTTATTTTTCAAGTACTGATCTGGATACATTGAAAATATCAAACTAGGCTTACTGACGTTTCGGGCTATCGCCTAGTCGATTGCTGGAGTTATTCAGCTTATTCTCATCGTCCAGCGGGTCGCGAAAAAAGTAGTAAAGTGGCACAAAAGTAACGAATAATGAACCGGTCGTTGATATAAGTGAACTGAGTGTAAATAGTGCTTACGAGTACGTTATAATAAATACTAGTCATATTTCGGAAATTAACATTCAAAATGCGAAAGATTCAACTCTAAAGATTGTTAGTGCATTACCAGTTATATATACTGTATTTGCAACTAGCGACATTTCAGTGCTACACGTTCTCGATCTAAGCAGAAATGTGTCTTGTAATTCGGGAATACTACCGTGGTCAAGTGAAATTATTGATGTTACGATAAGTAGCGATCGGTGAAATTAAATTATATCTGGCCTTGATCTATTGTTTGATGTGTCTATTAATTATGATCTATTGTTATTGTTGTTATGGTATTAATTGTGATCTATTGTTTTTAGTTTATCATACAGAAGCTTTATAAAATCCTTTCATGAACGATTTACAATTTTTGAAGAAAAACATCCATTACCATCGTAGGCTGTCACACGCAATGAACTTAAAATTTTCAAGGTCAAGGTCAAATCCGTGTGTTTTCAATTACGATAGATAATAACGGTTCTACGATTTCGAATGAATATAGCCAGATGAAATCAGACAGTCTACAGTAATTTCGATAAGATTCGACCGTATTCGTTCGATTGCAACAACTATAATTTTTTGCTTTGCAAAAAACATCAAAACACCACGTCCTGCTCCATTTATAGAAGTAGCATCGAAAGTTTTGAATTACTCGAAGCGAGAACAATAAGCAGCTTGTCGACGGATTGGAAAATAGCCTCTACTCGAGGTTTTGGTGTTGTTTGTGACTCGAGAAATTCATCAAATGCTCTCGTATTTACCGATTCAAATCTTGTCCATGCCAACGGCCTCAAAATATCAAATGATGATGAGAATCGAAATGACTGCAGTGAAACCATATGGTCAACAAAAAAAGCAACAAATCCATATGCTGCTTATTAGCCAAAATCAAAATAAAATATCCTTTCGCATAGGCACACTGAAACGTATCGATGGAAATGTCGGAGAAATCGGAGGTATGTTGTCAACATTTCTTTCGCCAGATCCAATGACCTTGAAAATATCATATTTTAGTTACAGCTTTAATTTATGTAATGTGATAGTGGATACAAGTGTACAAATTGGCCGACTGAAACGTGATCTGATGGCGGTGCGTGATAAAAATGGAATCTATTTCGCTGAGGAGACATACAATATGCAGTACAAGCTAGATAGCCAGAATAAGGAGTTAAACGAAAAAATACTGTTAATTAATGCACATGAAGACGAATTGGCGAGAAAGATGCGAATTTTCAACGAAGTTAGTTTGCATTTGATCGAGAAGTCGGAACAGTTGATGAAAACGGAAAATATTTTAACGAACACAAAATCAGAACTGACTCAAACAAAAACGGTAAGCAGTTATTTAAAAATCAAATGTTGCTAATGTGGTATAGCGTTTTGTGTAATACTTAATTTGAAAATAATTTCGCAGGTTTTAACTAAAACAAAACGACGCGTCGAGGAAAAGAAACAAATAGTCGAAAGTCATTTGAAAACGGAGAAAGTCCTGACCGAACAAGCCACCAAACTGATAGAAGCTGCTGAGGTCGCTGCCACTGATACACATGAGCTTCATCTATGTTTCGAACATAAGTCTGAGACAATCATAACATATAACATGGAACTTCTCCATTTCAGAACACTATCGAGAACAAATCTCACTTGCAATTAATCGCAGATGAAATAGGTACTGCGGAAAAATCTCATAAACCTTACGCTTCAAGTGCATTAATTAACAGCATTTTTTCATTTAACTCTTTATTCTGGCTATCTAGCTTGTACTGCATATTCTTGTATGTCTCCTCAGCGAAATAGATTCCACTTTTATTACGCTCCGCCATCAGATCACGTTTCAGTCGGCCAATTTGTACACTTGTATCCACTATCACATTACATAAATTCGGCTTTTTTTTTTGCAATTACGCAGGTGAGATCCAGTCGAGCCTTGAAAAATACAGTGAACAATTCATCGATGCATATTTGAAACATTAAATCGCATGGGATGCCGCGATGTATTAGCTGAGGGACTCAACTCATCCATCGCGGCATCCCATGCGATTTTATGTTTCAAATATGCGTCGATGAATTGTTCACTGTTATTTTCAAGGCTCGACTGGATCTCACCTGCGAAATTGCAAAAAAAAAAGCCGAATTTATGTAATGTGATAGTGGATACACTGAAAAAAATCATTTGTTATTTCATATAAAGAAAAGAATAATTTACTAAAGAAAATGGTTGATTTTCAGCCTACTAATTCAATTTGTTGTTTCCGCAAATCATGAATCGTTAATTATCTCCGTATAATATTAATCATTTCTTTTACTGTCTTTAGACATTTTTACAATAAAAATAACTAAACTTTCTATAATGCAGACATTCATGCAAATTATATTGGCAAAATTTTCTATTTCAATAGTAAGAAACTCTACAAACAGTTGATCCTTTTTTAACTAAAGAAGATTAGTAATATCAACTAATCTAGATTTCCTTATTAATTAAAGTGTTTTGAAGAATAAATCATACTTTTAGCCTTTTCTACCAAATCAAAGTCATCTATTTGCAATTAGTTAAAATTTCGAATTCTTTTTGTTCAGTGTACAAGTGTAAGGTTTATTTTTCCGCAGTACCTATTTCCTCTGCGATTAATTGCGAAAGAGATTTATGGTCTTTAGTTTGTTTCATATCGTCGCAAAGGTTTTACTTTCGCTCAACAAAAGCTTCGCATGCAGTTTGACTGTTAATCTCGACATTTAGAGATTTATTTTCAATGTAGATTAAAATTTTTAATGTCAATAAAAAGTTGTTCAATTTAATCATCCCGCAAAAACAATTCCAATTTGATTCTGCTTTCGGAGGCTGATTCCGCAAAACGATCGAGTTTCCCGTTTCAATATGCTCGGCTTCGATCAGCTGTAGAAATGATATACGTTGTCTATGCTGATTAATAGACAAGAAGGGAACCGTGATCAAATTCAATTACCTTTAATATATATATATATATATATATATATATATATATATATATATATATATATATATATAAATATATATATAAATATATATATATATATATATATA
>OZ022264.1:206172750-206532750 GCA_963978885.1 Nemotelus pantherinus | reverse complement strand
TTTAAAAACATTAAATAACAACGATTTTGTTCAATCAAGACTCGTCATATCAAAGCAAAAGCAAAATTAAAAATTAAAACTAAAATTCAATCTGACAGTCCCATTTGTTTCATGGTTGCTTCGATTAACTGGGATTGTCAACATTCTCCCGGGCCTTGAAATGTATGAACATTTCAAAATTAAAGTGATGAATGGTCGCCGCAACCTGGCACTTGGAATTGATTGTGATTTCGGTTTACCCTACATGATTGTTAACAGAAATATTTAATGATACAACGATTCGCGGCATTTCCTCCTTGCGAGCCATGTGTCATCTTCGAACCAGGAGCTATGGCGCTCCGACTCGCCATTTCGTGCTGATATTTGCTAATACTCAAATTATAACGGTAGAATGCAAATTTTTGTGATTGGACGCCGTATAATCGAATATTTTGTTTTTATGTCCATCACTCTTATCAGACCGTCCGATCCTGAATGTGTTGCAATGATCCGGCCCATCAGCCATTTAAGTGGTGGTAGTCGTTCGTCTTTGAGAATGACTAGTTGCCCAACCTGTGGATTTAATTTAGGCTGAAGCCATTTCGGTTTTTGTTGCAGGGTGTGCATATAGTCCATACGCCATCGTGTCCAAAAATCTTGTTGAAGTTTTTGTAATAGCTTCCAACGTCTTAGACCAAACTGATTTGCATTGGTTAAATCTTCTTGTGGTGGGGCTGTTAACGCTCTACCGATCAAAAAATGCCCTGGTGTTAGAGGGGAAAGATCGGTCGGACAATCACTCAAAGGACTTAATGGTCTGGAATTGAGGCAGGCTTCGATTTGCACAAGGACTGTAGTCAATTCTTCATAAGTTAGCGTGACGTTTCCTATAATCCTGCGTAGATGATGTTTTACGGAGCGCACCCCAGCCTCCCAGAGACCTCCAAAATGGGGTGATCCAGGAGGAATAAAATTCCAGGTAATCCCATCATTTGCTAACTCTTCCGCCACCTCACGAGTTGCTTTCTCTTGAGCCACTTGTAATGTTTTGTCTAATGCTCTTTTTGCTCCAACGAAGTTAGTTCCACAGTCGGAGAATACAGTTCTGCATAGGCCTCTCCGAGATATGAATCTTCGCATAGCAGCAAGAAGGGCTTCAGTGGTTAAATCACTTACGACCTCTAAATGGATCGCTTTGGTTACAAAACACACAAACAATGCGATGTAACCTTTATACGTTTTTGTATTTCGGCCTTTTGATACTCGAATGAGTAAAGGACCGGCGCAGTCCAGTCCGGTGGTGGTAAAGGGAGGTGCTGGCGTCACGCGTTCCTTAGGTAAATTTCCCATCAACTGTTCAGCTGTTTTTTTTGAAAACCTGAAACACGTGATACATTTTTGTATATGAGATTTTACCATGTTCCGTGACTTGGGAATCCAATATTTCATACGAATCAAATTCATAGTAGCAGTCAACCCTCCATGCAAGGTTTTCACATGACTTGATGATATTATTAATCGTGTGAAATGATGTTTAGACGGTAATATTATGGGATATTTCTCATCATATGGCAGTTCAGCATTTCGAAGTCGACCTCCTACTCGTAAAACATTATGATCGTCCAAAATTGGTGTGAGCCGTTTCAATTTACTACCTTGTTTGATCCTTCCAATTAATTTTAAGGATTCGATTTCGATAAAAAATGAGTCTTCTTGGACTATTTTGATCCAATACGAAGTTGCTGTTTCTAATTCTTGTGTTGAAAGAAACGCATGGGTCGGAGTGAAGTCTTCTTTTTTACATTTGCGAATGAATCGGAAACAAAATGCAGTTACTCGGATGAGACGGATATAGGATGAAAATTTTGTAAGATCGAGCACCCGTTCCTTAACCGTTACTTGCGTTGTCAGTACCTTCATTTTTCGAATTTCCTGTATGGTTTCATATATTTTTGCTTCTAGGACAGATGATGTGGTGCTTCTTAGCCAACATGGGCCTTGCCACCATAGTATCGATGTTGCTAAAACATGTGGTTTGACACCTCTGGTGACAAAATCAGCTGGGTTTTCTTGTGACACTACGTGTTGCCATGTGGCCGATGGGATCAATTCCCGAATCAAGCTGGTGCGATTTGCTACGAAAGTTTTCCATTGACATGGCTGTTTAGTGAGCCATGCCAGAACGATGGTGGAATCCGACCAGCAATACATGGGTACTCCTTGTATCGAAAATATCGTTGCCACTCGTTTCATTAACTTTGCGAGTAACGTGGCTCCGCATAATTCCAATCGCGGAAGAGAAACTGTTTTAACGGGCGCAACCTTTGTTTTAGCCATGATTATGGAAATCTTTGTGCTCGTTGGATTGAAACCATATGCCTTTAAATAGACAACTGCTCCATACGCTTTTTCTGATGCATCACAGAAACCGTGAAATTCAAGCCGAGAGTTTCGATTTGTCTGAAACCAGCGAGGTATCTTTATATGTTCCAATTGTACAACATCTTTCATAAATTGATGCCATTCGCTCTGTTGTTGCTTAGGTAGTGATTGATCCCAACTCAAGCCTTGCAACCACAATTTCTGCAAGTTTATTTTTGCAGAGATAATCACAGGAGCAAACAGTCCCAATGGATCGAATAAACTTGCAATACATGAAAGTGCATTCCTTTTTGTAAAGGTTTCAGGAGTGGATTTTAGATTGCACTTTAAGGATATTTCATCACTCAGGTGGTACCACACGATCCCCAAAGTATTCACGGTCGTCATAGTGGTATCGTGGATTTGTAAGGTGGTTGACTCCAAACGATCATCATCAGGTATGTACTGGAGGACTTTCGAGTCATTTGATGCCCACTGACGCAGATGAAAACCTCCTTTCTTCAAGAGCGATATGAGCTCATTCTGTAATTGCAGTACTTCGCTTAAGATTTCGCCGCCACTCAAAATATTGTCAACATACAATTCTTGAGATAATGTCTTTGATGCCATTGGATAATCTTGACCATCATCTTGTACCAATTGTTGAATGACGCGCATTGCTAAAAATGGAGCGGAACTGACACCGAATGTGACAGTTCGGAGGCGAAAATGCTGAATTGGTTCATGAGGATCTGGTCGCCAGAGTATTCGTTGAAAATCTCGGTTATTTTCTGATATCAATACTTGTCGGTACATTTTTTCCATGTCTGCGGAAAAAACTATGCAATGAACTCTCCAGCGAATTAAAATACTAGGTAAGTCTTGTTGTAGTCGTGGACCAACATGGAGTAAGTCATTAAGGGAATAGCCAGTATCAGTTTTATACGAGGCATTAAACACCACTCGTAGTTTTGTGGTAGAGCTTGTTTCCTTGACAACTCCATGATGTGGGAGATAATAATTTGGATGATTATCGAGCTCATGCGCTGATACCTTTTCTAAGTGATGTAGATTCAAATATTCTTTTAGACATTGTTGATAATCATCGTGTAGCTGTTTGTTTTTAAGAAGTCGTCGTTCCAACGACGTATATTGTGATTGGGCACCTGACAATGATGCCCCTAAATTGTTTGAAGAAGTTTTAAAGGGTAAAGTGACTATATATCGACCTTCCGTGGTTCTGTAATGGTTATTCTTGAAATGATCTTCACATTCAACTTCGTCGTTCTTTGGAGGAGGAGTGATGTCTACTTCTTCCATCTCCCAGAATCTCCGTAATGTTTCATCCAGTTTCATTTGATTTAAGAAGGTGTGGACTGTGGCGGGTTTAATGATGTTGCTGCTGATTGGTCCAGTTAATACCCATCCTAGCACAGTGTTTTGCGCTATTGGTGTTTTAATAGGTCCCTTCCGAAGACCATCCCTGATTAAGGCTGGGTAAACATCAGAGCCCAAAATCACATCGATGTTGCCTGGCTGATAATATAGTGGATCAGCAAGATTTAAGTCTTGGAGATGGGGAAAAGATTCGATAGAAATTTCAGAGTGTGGGAGTCGGTCCGTTAGTGATGGTAAGACGATCGCTTCGACGGTCATTCTGAAATTTTCCGATAATCTGGATCCCAATTGGAAACGCACAAGTTTCCTGGCATAGTTTAAATTAACGTTACCAATTCCGGTGATTAATGTTTCTGTGACAAACGGAAGGGGTTTGAGGCATAGTCGTTGCATAGAGGCTGTTGTTATGAAGCTCGCCTGCGACCCAGTATCCAAAAGTGCTCGTAAGGTGTGCCACATTCCATTTGATTGCACTTTTATGATTGCGGTAGATAAAAGTACGATGTCAGTTAGGTGACTGACCACATAAGATGAAACGGGCTGAATATTATGGTTTTGGTTGGAATTGGACAATTCGGGTGATGCTGGGTTATGTAAAGACGTATGATGACGGCGACCACAGTGGAAGCAACCACGTTTGCTAGGGCACTGTTTGTTTTGATGGTCCGCCGCAAGACAATTAAAGCAAATATGTTTGCCTTTCACGAATTTCATTCGTTGATCCGGGGTGAGTGTTTGAAATGATGTACATTGACGTAGATGATGATTCAGTCGACAATATGCACACACGTCCTTTGTATTTGAACGTGATGTAACGAGAGTTTGAAAATTTCGGTTAGATGCTTGTGTTGATTTCTGGCTCGAAGTCTGAGGGATGGCTTCCAATGTACGGAATCGCGCTTCAAGGAACTCGAGATATTGAGAAAGTGTAGGCGGTTCCGTGATAGCGCTCAATTTTGTTTCCCACAAATGTCTGGTCTCATGTGGTAGACGTTGGGTCTGTACGTGAATTATCGCCAGGCCCCAATCATCAACTTTAACCTTCAATGACTTCAACGCAGAAACGCTTTCATTTGTTGCATCAAGTAAGTTTCTTATGTTGGAAGCGGAATCCTTTTGAATGATATCGTTGTTCAACAGGATTGACATTTGTGCGTTTACCATTAACCTTACATTACTGTACCGCTTACATAGAGCATTCCACGCTAATATATAATTATCAGCAGTTAAGGCATAACATCGCAATAACTGTTCAGCTTCCTCTGTAACCGAACTACGCAGATAATGTAACTTTTGAACGTCGGTGAGTGAATTATTATCACCCACTAAATCTTGAAACATATCTTGGAACGTCTGCCACTCTGAATATTTCCCGGAAAAAGATGGGATGTTGATCGAAGGGAGACGTACGTTATGTTGTGTCACTTCACATGTGGACTTTTTTGCAAAATTTACCTCCTCGAGACAATCAGTAATTTTTCCACAGAATTCATAATATAATTCCTCAAATTGGGAATACATGTCATCTCCAAAATAAGGTATTGCCGGCTCCTTTTCTTCAATCAATAATAACATCTTGTTATGAATCTCTTGGAAATTTCTCCATAAATCGTCCAAGCCTTTTGCTCGGCCTTTTAAGTATCCCGAGGTGCGATTTGCTTTCGCACATTTTTTTAAGTTTATGATAAACTTCTTTACTGCAGTCATGTTATATATATATATATATATATATATATATATATATATATATATATGTATATATGCTAATATATATATATATATATATATATATATATATATATATATATATATATATATATATATATATATATATACACTAGCGGTCATGAAAACTGCACCACCATCAATTTAACAGAAATTGATATAAATTTGTTAGAAATTCGAACTATTCGCTCGAACCGAAAAAACAACTTATTCAACACATTAAAATAACTATATTTTCATTATAAATTTGATTCTGCGTCGCTTCCTTATTTAAAAACATGGAAAGAATCCTTATCATATATTTATTCATTGAATTTTAAATAATATCAATTGAAAATTGTTTATTAACTACACAAGCTCCTAACTAATTTTTATATGAAAACGTATAAACATAAGACTAACAGCATGAAACTAATTATTTAATAATGCGTCGACCCACCCTTGGCGTCAATTGTGGCTTTTATTCTATCTGGCATCGATTCCACCAAAGCTTCTCGCAATTCAGGCTTTATTTCCTCGAACCAGGCTTTTTCAAGTGCATATTTCAACGCTTGAATATTGTTCGGCTTGTGCTGCTTAACCTTAGCTTTTAAAAATGACCAAAGATTTTCGATTGGATTCAAGTCTGGAGAATTACCCGGCCAATCCAGCGTCTCGATTCCCATGTCGTTGATCATTTCTTTAACCTGCAATAGGATTTTTTAATTTTTTTTTAAAAATTAATTAGTGTTTTAGAGTTAACCTCTTAAGGTTTCGTATTAATATTACACTTACAGATTTCGCACGATGGCAAGGGGCGGAGTCATCTTGGAAAATTACTCTATCTGCATGGCCTAGGTGCTCTTCTATTGATGGCAACAAATCATCATTTATTATTTGCCGATATCGTTCAGCATTTACAGTGCCGTGTATAAACTCCAGCTGACCGGGAAAATAATAAGAGAAACATCCCCACACCATTTGGCTTTGAGAATGCTTCACGGTCCTCACTATGCATTCGTCACTGTGTCTTTCGCCTTATTTGCGCCTTACATATGGAGCTCCGTCGGAACTGAAAAGGTTGAATTTGCTTTCGTCCGACCAAATTACTTTCTTCCAGTCCTCTACGGTCCAATTTCTGTAGCGCTTTGCCCACTCTAATCTCGCAGACTTCATTTTTTGTGTCAAAAGAGGCTTCTTTGCAGGTTTTCTTGCAAATAAACCGGCCTCTCGAAGCCTTCGTCTAACTGTTTCGACACTCAAAATTATTCTATACGATGTTTCTAAGTCACTTCGCAATTGAACTGCACTTTTAAACCGATCGGTTAAACACTGGCGTATTATTATTCGGTCCTCGTGACGATTTGTCTTCCGATTGGGACCTGTCCCTGGTTTCCGAACGTAGGGATTAACGTTGTCTTTTTTTTCTAAAAACCGGGTAACCGTGGTATGCGAGCACTTAATTTTACCTGCTATACACCTCGCAGACAATCCTTCTTCACTATAACACACTACTTTCACTTTCTGATCCCGGGTTAATTGTTTGTACTTTCGTCCCATAGTAAATTTAGATCTTTCCTTAGTCACATGCAAGCTGAAACTGAATTGCTGCTACCCTCTATCGACAGCTTATCCTTGTACTAATATCCCTTTAGCAAGTAAATGATTTCTAGAAAACCGGTTTGAGCCCAAATGGGAAAAGTAGATAATTAGAGTCAGTGGTGCAGTTTTCATGACCGCTAGTGTATATATATATATATATATATATATATATATATATATATGCTAATATATATATATAATATATATATATATATATATATATATATATATATATATATATATATATATATATATATATATATATATATATATATATATATAACCTCGGACGATCTAAAATTATACCACACCATTCAATCGGAATCCGATTCAAACTTCCTTCAGTCAAAACTCTTATCGTTGGAGCGATGGTGTGACCGCAATAAACTTTTTCTTAACGTAGACAAATGCCATGCCATAAGCTTTTCCCGCAAGTCATGCTCTTTAAATTTTGATTACCGTCTTAGTAATCAGTTGCTGAAAAAAGTGGATAGTGTTGTAGATCTCGGAGTCGTTCTAGATAAAAAGCTGCGTTTCAATCTTCAGTACGACAAAGTTCTAGCAAGAGCCAGCAAGCAATTAGGATTAGGAGCAAGCAATTAGGATTCATTAAGAGACGTGCGAAAGAATTTAAGAACTTATGGGTTACAAAATCTCTTCACGTATCCTTAGTTCGCCCAATATTGGAATATGGTTGCATCGTTTGGAATCCCATTTTCAACTGTCATAGCGATAGATTGGAATCCATCCAAAAGCAGTTTGTTATTTTTGCTTTGAGAGATATCTATAACCCACACGATTTTGAAAGTTTGCCATCTTATAATTACAGATTAAGCCTTTTAAACCTTGAGACACTTTCTTCGAGGAGAACGGTATTATGCTCATGTTTCATTTTTGATGCAATTAGGGGCTTGATCAACGTTGAGTATCTCTCGAATAAAATAACTTTCAATAACCCTGTAAGACGTACTAGGTTTACACGTATTCTCAATGAACATCAGCATCGGACTGTTTATGGAGACAGGGAGCCCATCAACAGATGCTGCAAAATATTTAACAATTTTTCCAACTACTATTCCTTATCTATTCCCAAGACGAGTTTCAAATATGCTCTATTCAAGGCTCTAAAATCTTAAAAAAACATTTTTCCTTACAAATTCCTCAAGTTGACAACCAAATATAAGTTTGGAATATGTATTTAAAACTATTTATGCTATTTTGTTATAGTGTAGTTTAAGAAAACTTATATTTAATTCAAATTGTAATTTGTTATTATTATTTTTACTAATGTTCGAAGAACAATAGTATTAAACTCGTTTCGCCGAAAATTCATATTTCTTTATTTATATATATATATATATATATATCAGCAAATCGGTTAATAGAAGTAATCTTTGGAGTGGCCGATCCGATTGAGCTGAAATTTTCAGATGTCGTAGATGTTTATAGTAGGTAGGTCCATGACTTGTTCGAATTCAGTTATCTTTAACCTTTTGGCGGCGGCGGGCATTTTAGTGAATTTTCAGGTACTCCTATATTTCCAAGCAGTGTAAAATTTTTGTAACAAAAAGTATTGAAAATAAAAACTTATTATGTTTTAGGTTTGCTCATGATAAAAAATTGGAAATTTTGAGCCGTGTGTGGGTGCTGAGTGCCTAAAAATGGGCAAGGAATTTTTCTCAAATTTTGATTTGTCATAACTTCTGACAGGAACATTCGATCATCGTGAAATTGATAGAGCGTATTGACGTAAGCTAGAACTTAGCACACATGGATTTTAAAGACAGTGTGGGTAACCCTGTAGCTATGGCAGGCTCTTAAAAAAAAATCCTTCAAATCATCGACCTTCCTGAAAAATTTTTGCTTTTTGCCAAAAAACTCAAATCATTGATAAATCTAAGTCTTTTTTCATCACGTCAGATTAAAATTTTCCAAATTCCGATTCGCACAAGAACGGCAACCCATCACCAAACTACCTCTATTTTCAGCACTCGAAAGTTCTGTTCACGAGAACTGACGACCGGGTTATCCGATCATAGTGAAATTTACAGGGCATGTTAATATTAGCTAGGACCAGGTCTGATAGAAGTGACTTTGAAATGCGGGCAACCCTGTGCCAGTGGTACCATCTTGAAAAATCACTGAGAAAAAAAACCGGTTTTTGGCCTATAACTTCTGATTCAGCCATCAGATTTTGACAAAATTCATACAATACTTGGATCTTACTTTATGTAACATTTAGTGAAAATTTGGCTGAAGAATTAGAATAGAATTGCCAGCTATGGTGATTTTTGTCTCCTAAATCTTGCAAATTTGCTCAGTAAAATAAAGCTTTTTTCCCTATAACTTCCGGTCCAGTGTAGAAATCAGAACGAACTTCACGCAGTAAATGAACCTTAATATGAACCAAATGTCGTAGAAATTTCGTACGAAAATCATGAAAGGGCTGCCAGCTATGACCATTTTGTAATTTTGTTTAATTTCTTTACTGAGCGATTATGTCATTAGATTTGCAAATGGAAATGATCCTGCAATGAAAATTAACAACAAATATTAACGCTTTAAAAACTTTAAAAGTTTTGAGGGTGGTAACCCTAAAATTCTTTTCACCCGTATAACGTCCAGCGCAGTGATTCAATTGAAACGAAATTTACTGGTTGGGTTCAACTTAACGTGAAGCAGATTTGGGATGTGTTTTGCTTTGCTGCTTACACAGGGTTACCAGCATTAGCCATTTCCATAAATATTGCACCAACAGATGCTTCAAATTACGTTCTCATATGCAAAAAATTTGCAATAAAAATAAGAAACCAATTTCGAAATTTTCCGAGTTTTGAACATTTTTCGGATGGCAGCCTCAAACAACGTTTAACCGCTGAAAATTTCGAAAAAAAATCCTGCGATGAGAACGAAATTGAGAAGATAAGTTGATTTGAGTATGAGTTTGTTATGGTAAACTTATTGCTGCTTCGTTCGGACTGCCGAACGGACGCTTCGTTCGGACTACTTCGTTCGGGTTGCCAGCACTGAACATTTTCATCATTTGTGTTATAGTTGAGTTTTGTTGCTTTGGATAAGGAATGGTTGATATGATTCTACAAAACAGTGTTTTACGTCTTTCCACACTTTTTTGTCACTCAAAGAAAATTTCTTCGAAAATTAGTTTTCTAGCGGTTCAGGTGCGCTAGAGTTTTTTGTTATATGCCTTGTTTGGCTTGAAATAAATAAATAATGTTATATATGTATAAACATGATATATCCTATCCATTTCATTGTCAAAAAATTATTCATTTTATTTCAAAACACACTTCAATTTTTTCGCGAAACGTTGCTTGGAGGCCCGTATGTGGAATTGTTGGACGTATGTTTTCTTTTGATAGTATTTAAACGTCTTAGCATAATGCTAACAGCAAATCGTCTGACAAAAAAAAATATTTATTTCAAAACTTGCTTGCATAGTTTTGAATGTATGATATCGGATAAAATATTAATATTTGACTCATTTTAAGGTACTTTTCTGTTTTTCCCCCCCATTTTTTTTCACTTTTTGTTGTTGCAATGCTTCTAAAATTGATTAGAAAGTAGTAATTAACCAAAATTATGATGGAAAAACACGTTTAAAAACAGAAAATTTTTTAAATTTTTTTTAATTAATTTTTTAATTTAAAAATTAATTAAATTAATTTAAATGTGGAATTAATGTCACATAACAGTGAGAATAAATTGTGGTACTTTTCTGTTTTTTCCCCTCCATTTTTTTTAATTTTTTTAATGAAAACTGCTCGAAATGGGTTAAAAAGTGTTACTCCACAAAAATTGAGGTGGGAAAATGCATTTAAAACAAAAAAATTTTTTTGAGATTTCAAATTTTTTTTCCATTTTTATGTGGCAGAATGAGTTTTTCAAAAGTTAATGTGTTGTTGGGGAGGCCTGCTGCAAAATAATTGTAAAATAAATTGTAAAATAATTGTAAAATAAATTGTAAAATAATTGCTTAATTGTAAATTGCGTTGAAGCTTCGGAAAGGTAAGACGTCAAAAATAGAGCAAAATTTATTCTCACTGTTATGTGACATTAATTTAAAATTTAAATTAATTTAATTAATTTTTAAATTAAAAAATTAATTTAAAAAAAAATTAAAATTTTTTTTTTTTTTTAACGTGTTTCTCCATCATAATTTTGGTTAATTACTACTTTCTACTCAATTTTAGAAGCATTGCAACAACCAACTGTGAAAAAAATGGGGGGGGGGGGAAAACAGAAAAGTACCCATTTTAAATAAAACATTCAGCCATTCTAGCCATTAAGACTGCTGCTTATACTAACTCATTTTTTGATCCACCCAAATTTGCAAGTTGTTTTTATTTTCTGTGTGAAAATATTAAAAAAAAGTCCTTAAAAAATAAGTGATCCTCTACATTTATTTTTTCACAGACTTTTCTAAAGTTTTCACACAGTTCCTGTAATTTATTCACATTTTTCCTGCTTTCCATTTTCAAATACGTTATGAATAAAATTTAATCTGTGTAAAATATCATATATTTTTACTGTTTCAAACGACTTTCGGGCTGCATTTAGAACATTTATGTTACTTGGTATGAATTTTATGGGTACAAATATTCTAATTTAACCAGCTCAAATGAATTGATTTAGTTATAAAGGCAGTTATCTGATGTGGCGGTTTTTGGGCTACAAATCAAAAATCTTCGCTATTTTGGGCTATGAAAATTTGAAATTGGGCTATATTTTCTCCCAAATAGCTGGCCACATTGTGTGCATTCCATCACCTATCATCAACATCACCTTCAGATGCTCAGAAGGTAGAAGACTCGTGGCCCTTTGTTGGCTGGATCATCTTCATGTAGCAAATACATTTTGACCGAGGCCCAGCGAGCCGAAGTCAGATGAGACCGCCAACATGTGGACGGCATTTGGCAGCTCGTCACGAAATCGCGTTGAATCGTGCTCAAAACACACTCCAATCGGAAGTCGCAGGAGCACCGGCGGGACCTGTCAAAGTTGCTTATCTGGACCGTCCCCACACTCGGGCTCGCCTGCTTTCGCCTGGTATCGGCAAATATGTATTTTCCGCATCAGATGCACTGAAAAAACACATAGTGCCAGACGCCATATACTATAGTTTTCGGCGCCATGTACTATAGTCCTCCACGCCATGTACTATAGTCCTCCACGCCATGTACTATAGTCCTCCACGCCATGTACTATAGCCCTCCACGCCATATACTATATACATATGTATATATATAGTACATGGCGTGGAGAGCTATAGTACATAGCGTGGAGGACTATAGTACATGGCGTGGAAGGCTATAAGCATAGCGCCTGCTCCTATGTACTTTTCGCCATGTATTATGGCGCGTGGCGCTATATTTTATCACAATCCTCAAATCGACTATGTACATGGCGCCAGAAGTCTATAAACTATGGCCGCCAGAAGTCTATAAACTATGGCGTCTGGCGCTATGTGTTTTTTCAGTGTAGTGTATGGAAAGCGCTATATAATATTTAAATAATCATCCACATCATCAATATTAAAATTATCATGCACATCAACATACGAATGGTAAAATAAGCATCCACTGATAATCTACAAATGGCGAACAGCAAAAAAAAGCAATAAAGTCTAATGGTATATTAATCCACGTATCCGAACACTTTTGCTTTAACCCCGCCTTCAAAAAACCGGGTTTGAGTTGACCTAACTCGTGTAATCTAAAAACGCATGGAAGCATGGACGCATGTCAAAACACAGCTAAACAGTTTTATTCGAATGCACACCATTATGAAGCTGCTCCGCGCACATGTTACTATAGTATTCCAAAAACAAGCGTACATTTTTTGTAAAATTTAAAGTGCATGTAGAAAAATTTTCTCCGAATTTTAAAAGACTTGGCGAAAAATTAATATAATGCATTGCTTTAATACCACGTTGGGCGCTGTATGAAATTTACAAAAAATCGTTCTTATTTGATTCAAAATATCTATCATAGAATATATCATGACTCTCTTTTTACAAAATTGATAAGTATTTTTGCATATCAGACTCTGCGTTTTCACTCTATGCATTTAAATCAAAATACACTAACGAAAACTATTTGATTTTAAACCCTAAAAATTGAAAACATACCTTACACTTCAAAACGAACAGCAGTACAGAGATACTACATTGGAATTCGAAAAGATATTACGGAAGAACTCATTCCTCTCCATTTTCCAATTTTTTTTCAAATCAGTCGAAGAAAGTTTTCTAGACGAAAAGATATTACCACTTGGCATCGTGCCGACTGAGCTGATACAACAAACGGGTTGATCACGAACACAAACGGGTTGATGGAAAAAATGCTATCGGCACAGAGAAATCTTGACTTTGAGTCAAAACCTGCAGTGGAAACGATTACTGTTCTTAGACGTTTTCCTTACGAGCCGATGCAAGAGTTTATTAGCTTTGCGCTGGTAAACAGACTGCAAATACCGTTTTACTTAGCCCAGCTATGTACTGAATCAGAACGTACTGAATGTCAATATGCTTGGTCTTTCTCTGGTTTATTTCATTTATTAAATTTGCGCTATTCATTCTGAAAATTTAATAGGAATCGTTGGGTAAATATCTAAAATCAGGTAGATAATTTTGTTCAGAGGGTTTTATTTTAATCTATACCAATTGGAAACTGGAATTTTCAAAGCTCTGAAAGCGCCTGATTTGGATTTAACAAATTAAAATTTCATAATAATCAAAATATCAACAAAACAGGGAAAATATGATTTGCGGGTATGTTATCTAGCCCATTCCTACTTTATCCTGCATGTACGAAAATAGAAATAGATTCCCTTTACATCAAAATGAAAGCAAAAACTACGGCACCTAAAATGAACATAATTTATTCCTATAGATTTTTTTTCAATTCCAGACGAACAAATACCGAAACTTCCCTCGAGATTTTTCTTGACTCAAATCACCTTGAGGCTCACATCTATCTCGTATCCCTCGAATTTCCGAAGTGCCATTTCAACGTTATGCTCCATAAATGATAAATTAATTGCAATATCAAATCTTTCGGAAAGATTGAAAGGCATTCGGTATCAGATCACGATAGGGTTACAAGGCTTTGATGTTTACCGTGCGAACGAATTTACGTCCTTTGCTCCCTTGCAAACGTCAAACACTCCAGAAATAATACCTCCTGTAAGAAATATGTTATACTGATTGTGACAAATGGTCTCTGGATAGAAGCTGAGGATAATTTATACTAGACTTTATCCTTTTCTTGCCAATATCTGCTTTTCGGCGAACGTTAGAAATCGTGTTTAGTCCGCAGTTACAATTTCCCCTTGATATTCGACTTAAGTTGAATGCAAATGGAAATGTGTATTTGCTTGTTCGGTATGAATTCCATGGCTAGTCGGCAGGAGCAGGTAAGATCTATCTAAACTGTGATATCATGTCGTGGACCCATCGCGCTAGCATGGTTCATTTTAGGACAATGGAGAAAAATTTGAATTTCATTTCCTTGGGAGCATTGTATTTTGATAAAAAGGGCTATGCGCATCTTCTAGAAGTGGTTTGGAGAATAATGACTACAAGCTGAGCTGTCAGCATAAATCTTCTAAAATGCTTCCCTATTTCGCAACGTTTGACGTTATCGTTGCATTATTTCGAAATTTTATTGAAAGTCTGACTGGTCTGAAAGTTTTCAGGATTGCTTTACTATTTTGCTGAAAAAGACCGTTCAAGAAATCAATTTTCGATTAATAATTAATGCTTTATTAAGAAAAATTAAATTGTTATATATTTGAGAAACAATCTTATAAAAGCTATCAATATAAAAAAAAATAGATAATTTCCGGAAATTGTAAAACATTAATGTTGTAATCAATGACTTTGTAACATTGATTTGGCGCATCTGGCTTATTTCATTCATTCACTCAATTTTCCCAAAATATGTATTCTATGGAAACTGAAAATATCTCATGATGCTGAAAGTTTAAACTTATTTAAAATGCATGTGACACAGCGTTGCTATCCATAGTCAAAAGAAAGGCGGAAGCAGAGTAAAAAGGGTTATCATAGTATTTTAAATAGTCTCCGCCAAATGTCTCTAAATATTCTACAGGAAAAACTCGGTTTTAAAATAGACTTGAAAGTTGAAAACTTCGTTAATTGAACAAAATTACTAGAGCAGAAAATTTTTTGGGATTTGTATGGGTAAATGGTTTTCTGAGAAAAGCTTTAGTTCAATCAGTTAGCGGAGTTCAAAGTGTATTTCATGGATATTTTGGTCGATGCTTGCGAATACAAGGTCATGGAAGATTTGTGAGTAAAGCTATGTTTGTTTGTTAGTATTCTGTCTGGTTACTATGCAGCCAGGAAAAATTAGGACTTTAATGTCTTTTAGAGCTTTTGACAAATATCTACCCAAAAGATTTCAGTTTTAACGAAGTAGTTTCCTGCAACCTGCATGAAATTTCAACATTAAGCTATTATATTAACTTGAGGGATTTTTTTAGAGATGACACAGTAGCTTAAAATAGGCATGCTTTTTTACTCTTCTATCCAGGACAGAACAAAACATACGCATTAGGTGCGTTTTTTGCTCCTTTATCTAGCATAGAACAGAATAGACGCATTGGAAACAACCACACTCTTGTACCAGTGAATTCACTAGGCGTGTTTTTACTAATGTTCGAAGAAGAACATTAGTATTAAAATCACTTTGGCCAAAAATTCATATTTCTATATATATATATATATATATATATATATATATATATATATATATATATATATATATCATCAAAAAATTTCAGTGAAAAAATCTCAGGAACGCGCCATCCGATTAAACTGAAATTTTCAGGACATATTAGTGTATATGCAGAATGGTGCCAGGTCTCAAAAAAAGTTAAAAATCTTTAACCCTTTGGCGCCGGCGGCCATTTTAGTGATATTTTTAATATACCTATTATTCCGTACACAAATAAGTTTTGCAAAAATAAAGTTGACGAAATAAATTTCGAACGTGTTTTACATGTGAATCGGATAATGTTTTGGAATTTTTAACCCGATGTGTGCGCTGGGTGCCTAAAAACAGAACGGGAAAACTTGAAAATTTTTTAATTGCGATAACTTTTGACAGAGCTATTCAATCATTACGAAATTTTCAGAACATATTGGTATTATTTAGTTATAGATTTTTGTGGCTTTTAATGAGCGTGCTAGCAACACTGTAGCTAGGGCAGGCACTGAAATTGAAAACATCCAAATCATCGTCTCTCTTGAAAAAATGCCGTTTCTTCAAAAAAAATCCACTCATATGTAAATTTCGTGCTTTATTTACATAGGCAAAAAATAAAATTTGATATGGTATAACGGGCACGCCTGGTAACCCTTGCCAAATTTACCTATATTTTTAGCATCAAAAACTTCTGTTCACGGAAACTCACGATCCAATAAGCAGAATTAATTGAAATTTGCAGCATGTATTGGTCGTAAATAGGACCAGGTCTGATAGAAGTGATTTTGAAATGCGGGCGATTCTGTGCCAGTGGTGCCACCTTGAAAAATCACTAAAAAAGATAACTGCTTTTAGCCCTATAAATTCTGATTGAATTGTTCGATTTTGACGAAATTCACACAGTACCTGGACCTTACTTCAAACCACGTTTGGTAGAAATTTAGTTGAAAAATTCGATTGGAGCTGCCAGCTATGATCATTTTGGTGTCTTAAATTTGAAAAAAATAGAAATTTATAAGTGAAAACATTCAAACCATCGAATATCCTAAAAAGACCGTTTCTTACAATAAAACCAATCTGTATACAAATCTAATGCTCAATCTACACAGTCAAAGTAAAACTTTGGAAATTTCATGTCTGACAAGAACGGTAACCCTTTCCCAGTTAACCTATATTTTTAGCATCAAAAACTTCTGTTTACGGGAACTCACGAACCAATAATCAGATACCATTGAAATTTACAGAATGCATTGGACTTAAGTAGGACCAGGTCTGACAGAAGCGATTTTGAATTGTGGGCAACTCTGTGCCAGTGGTGCCATCTTGAAAAATTACAAAGAAAAAAAACTGCTTTTTGCCCTATGAAATGTGAATAAGTAACCAGATTTTCATGAAATTGACACAGTAGCTGAACCTTACTCTAAACTCTGTTTGATAGAAATTTGGTTGAAAAATTCGATTGGTGCTGCCAGCTATGGTAATTTTTGTGTCTTTGGTTTTGAAAATTCGATCAGGAAAATAAAACTTTTTGCCCTATAACTTCCAGTGCAGTCATGAAATCAATACGAATTTCATACAATTAATGACACCTATTATAAGCATTATTCAGGCCAAATTTGGTTGAAAAGCCTCGATGGAGCTGCCAGCTATTGTTGGTTTTGTGTTTGTTTGCAATATCTTTATTAAGCAGTTTTAATTTTCAATTGGTAATGATATTGTAGTGACAATAAACAGCAAATATTAAGCTTCCGATTATCTGAAAAAACTCGCTGCACGTAACCCTAAATTTTTTTATACCCCTATAACTTCGAATGTAATAAAACAACGTGAAGCAGATGTGATATATTCTTGGCTTTGGTACTGGCAGAAGGTTGCCAGCATGAGTCGGTTGTACTACTTTTGTGTCAATAAATGCTTACAGTTAGTATTCATACCGGAAACATTTACAATGAAAATAAATAACCAATGTTTCAATTCCCAAAGTTCTGCAAATTTTTCGGATCGCAGCTCCAAACACCAACCTCAGTTGCAGTGCTGCAGGCACTGAGCATTTTCTTCATTGATGTTATATGAGATGCTGCTTTCAAAATTTTGTGAAATAATTAACTGATAATGAATATAATTAACCCGTGTTTTGCTCTCATAAACGTTGAAATTCATGCCAGTGGTAATATCTGAAACCTTTCACCTTATAAGTTATAATGCATTCTTGAGACCAAAGTAAAACGTGGCGTTTGACACAGTTTGGCCGTATTAAGCATGTGGTCATGTGGTGGAATATGCACTCAAAACCTGCACAATTCTTCTACTGTTCTTCGAATATTAGTGTTTCTAGCGGTTCAGGTGCGCTAGAGTTTTTTTTAAGTTGTACAATTATTTGGTAATTCCGTCATTTCGTCGGTAATTCCGTTAATTTCATTAATTAATTTTGATTTTTTCTTGGCATCTATTGCCATTATAAGATTAAGAGCTTCGGAAATGTTAGTATGTCAGTCTCGAAAATATAGTAAGAATTCATTTCACATAATTTTGCATGCTAAAATATCAAGAAAATACCCATCGGCATTAAAGGGTTAAAAATACCTAAAATTTTTCGACACCTGGGCCTATTTCACTAATACATTAATCGACACTGAACATTTCAGTTTAATAGCAAAGTTGTTAAATTAAATTTTCTACCAATATAGGTTGGAGCATAATTTAAGAGATTGGCACGGCTTTGAAAAGGAAATTGAACAAAAATCTGGTTTACTTTTTCAAATTTTATGACGCAACTGTCAGAAATTCTAGCTGTTTTCGTTTCCAACAATATTCTACTTAAGAGCTTGCAAGATATGTTTTTCTACATCATTTTTTATTACAACACTATTTTGTGCTATTCGTTGGCTTACACGGCTATAATTTCCATTATTGCACCAGATTTGTTTACTTTTTTTTAATGAATAATCAATTTAATCAATTATGTATTTTCAATCTAGATTAGAAGAAAAATGCGTACCAGGTCAACACTCAGCCACAATTCTAGCTGAGTTCACTGTTAGCTTATGTGACTAATGCAAGTTTATTTAAGCTCATTTGCAATATATTGTTTTTATTGTTTTGTTGTTAATGTATACAAGTTTATTGGTTAAAAATTAATGAATAAAAAAAAAACACTTCTAGACTATTCGATATTGTAAAATAAATAGCTTCATTAATCCTTACAAATAATGCTATCTCAACTGCAAATAAAATATGTGTAAGTAAAATTTTTACAACCATTCCTTCAAATCCTTTGGTTATCTTTCATAAATCTTCATCATATCACTTGAATCTAATATAGCAACATCAAGAGATGTGTAAATAATAGCTGTTTAGATACTTTTCTGATTCCATGAAATTCAACTCCCCACGGAAGCTCAATGCATTATTTGCGTGTACCGTAATATATCTTACAGTCAGTCGGCTGTTAGGTCGGCAGGTCGAGTTACTTCGGTTCAAGGCAAAGACCTAATTTCCGACTTATCTCCCTCGGGATCAACTTCTGATTTGGAATCTGAAAACAGAAACGCGTTTCCGATTCTTAGCACGCAGTTAATTTATCACGGTGATTACTAATTCTAGATAAGTGATACACAATAAAGAACCATGTTAAAATTATCCGACAAACCGGAATAGTGAACTGTAGCACAGGTGCATTCTAGACAAAATCATTGACTTCGTAAAAGGTTGTGATAACACCAAATGGGAATAATAATACAGAAGATGAGGAATGTTGGAGAGTCGTACTTTCATTGGGAAACTGAAAAGTTTTGTGGAAGGAGGAAATCAGTTCGTAAGCGTTGGAGTAAATGGACAATGATTTTATAGGAATCGCTTACCGAAGTTTTTACAGAAGGATGGTTTGATGTCAAGTGCAAACATAGTAGCCATTTATTTTGAAAGCGGCATAGGTCACTTTGTTTTTAAATCGAGATATTTTAACAAGTTTAAAAATATTGATGTCAGCTTTCCAGAAGATTTACTTGTACTTGTTATCTCAGATTACTTATATTTTTCTTAGTGTAAATAATTTGGAATAGTCATTGAAAAGTCACCATTTTTTACTACGGAAGGTGACTTAAGTAGCTTTCATAACAAATAGTTTATAAAAACTTCTGAGTTATATTAATTTTCTCTGATATATTTTACTGAAGTGATTCTTTGAAAGGACTTTGATTTAAAAATATTGATGAACAAATTATATATATATAGTAGTAATTTATATAATGTATTTCACATAAAAGTTTATTCAAGAACTTTTATATTAAGATTCATAAAATATAAAAATAATTAGTTTATTTAAAAACATAAGTATTAGTGATTCATAACTATAACGTATTTTATATAAAAATATACCAATTTAATCGTCGTCATTAATAGGACAGATGGAGTTTTCGGAAATAGTATTGTGTTTCAAATGCTTAAAATAGCTGTAGTATATTGGGGGTATATAATGAGGTAAGTCCATCATGTCTTTATATTTTGCCAGTTGCATAGAAACAAGCGTATAAAGGTTTCATTTCTATTTGTGAATCACGCCTAGGTCTTCCTCTTTTTGGTAACAAATTCAAAGTTAGAAATTCATCTTTTTCAACTTAAGTTAGCTTATAAAACATTTTACAGGGAGTATCATGGGAAAATCTAATCCATTGAATTTTTAACCAATCAACCTCGTTTTGATCTGTATTTATTGTTTTTCTGAAAACAGATTTTTTCAAGGATTTTGTTGAAATAAAATCATTTTCTTCCATTTTCTGCGGCATCCGGCTATCACAATATCTACAGTAATCATTTGGAGTGTATGATTTTTTTGTTTTTAGATTACAATTAAACAAAATTAATTATGTTTTATGCTTGTCAATGATAAAAAATTGGAAATTAGAAAACCTATGTAAAGCGCTGAGTGTAGTGTAAAAGTAGGCAATCTTTTTTTCAAATTTCGGTTTGACAAGAAGATTTGTAGAGCGTATTAATGTTGACTGAAACTATACACACCTGGAATTTTACGACTGTACAGGCAACCGTGTAGTTGGGCAGCAGCGTGAAAAAAATCTTTCAAAACATTCAACCGCCTGATAAACTTTTGCTTTTTGAAAAAAAATTCAAATTTTTTATTTATTTTGACTTTTATCCACCATTTCAATTTAAAATTTTCAAAATTTCGCGTTGTACAAGAACGGCAACCCATCACCAAATTATCTCTATTTTCACCGCTTGAAATCACAAGAACTGATGACCGGGTAATCCCATCAATGTAAAATTTACAGAAAATGTTGATATTAACTGGGACCAGGTCTGATAGAAGTGATATTAAAATGCAGCGAACTTTGTGGCAGTGGTGCCATCTTGAAAATCACTGAAAAAATTGCTTTTTAGCTTTCGATTCACCCAACACATCTTAACGAAATTCCTACAATACTTGAACCATACTCTGAGCCACATTTATTAAATATTTCAAATAAAAACAATTTAAGATTCACACAGTACCTAAGCCACATTTTAGAAATTTATATATATAAATTTGGTCGAAAAATTTGGATAGAGCTGCCAGTTATGGTATTTTTTGTTACCTAAATCTTGTAAATTTGCTCAGCATAATAAAGCTTCTTTCCCTCTTACTTTTGATCCAGTCATGCAATCAAAACGAAATTGACGCTGCAAATAAACCTTACTGTAAGGCAAATTTCGTAGGAATTCCGTAAAAAATCATGAAAGAGCTGCCAGAATTGACCATTCTTGTAATTTTTTACATTTCTTTACCAAGCGATGTTGTCATTAAATTTTCAAATGGGAATGATTCTGCAATGAAAATTTACAACAAATATTTATGTTTCGAAAATTTGAAAAGTGTTGCGAGTGGTGGCCCTAAATTTTTTTCACCTCTATTACTTCCAGTCCAGTCATTCAATCGAAACAAAATTCACAGGATTGGTTTAGCATAACGTGGAGCAGATTTGGTATATTTTTGGCTATTAAGCATAAACGTTCTATCTGCATTTGTGTCATTCTAATTTTTTTGAGTGAACACCGGATTCAAAAACTACTTACTCCATTATATGATTCTACAAAATTTGAGAAACCTATCTTTTGTGAAAGTATGTTAAACTGAATATTGAAAAATGCATTCTCCATAAATTTCCAGTACAAATCAAAACACAAATCATTGAATATCTCGACAGTACTAAAATGTAACATAAATAAAACGTTTATGCTTATGCTGCTAACACAAGATTGCCAGCACCATAAATTTTCGTAAATATTGCACCATCAGATGCTTCCATTATTTATTCTATGTCTTTCCAGATTTTTAAGTAAATTAATCAAATAGAAACAATTTAATCCAAAATTAGTTTTCCAGCGGTTCTGATGCTCTAGAATTTTTTTACATTCATCCTCGCATGCTTCAATCTTCAATTTTGAAAAATTGCATATTAGCATGTATCTTTTCTGTGTTGAGGAAAGTGGAAAAAGTCATTTTTGAAGGTTTTCTTATATATCAACTCGTTAGCATGTGTTTATCATTCTTACACTTTTAAAGATAGAGATAATACATTTTCTTAATATTTAGATCTGTACTTAAAGATTTTCTTTGGGGACTATGACACCTTTTGTAAGGGCTAAGAAAGACATGTTAGCTTCAAATATGCTTTTTGATAGCAATTTCAACAGGCTCTTCCATTTTTCAACGCAAATTTTGTCTTTTGTAAAAGCAAGAGTCAGTCGTCTTTCAGAGATGTTGAAAGTATTCAGAAATATTTTTTTTTACAAACCAATACACTTAAATATTTTCATATGTCAAATAATACTTAAATTGGCATTGGCTTGGTTTTGATTTGTAGTTCCTTGATTTTCTCTTTTAGGGTATTTCTCGTTTAACTTTAGTATTTAAAAACAAATTTTGTTTCCCAAAGTTTGCTATTTTCCAAAATTTATCAAATATAATTTGTCGATCAAAAGAACTTATTTTATTCCCACACTTTTCTAAACAACAAGACAACTGCATATTTTTGGGAAATATAATTTTGGATATTGTTGTCACATAATTTTCAGGGCCATTTCTTTTACCCTTATTTAGCCTTAAGTACAAATTTTTTCGTTTCTGCGTCCTATTTTTCAGGCATTCTATTTCTTATGTTATGTTGTTTTCCATTTTTAAAGACGTCATAGAAGCTGTTTCTTCATTTGATGAACTCACTCTCATGTAGCGCATAGACGTACCGTGGCCTAAAATCTGGCAGGGGCCTGAGACTGAAAGGTTTAAAACATGCGATAATTTTTTCCTTCAGAAAGTATACATGCTGTTGATGCTATTCATATAATTTGCTAATGCATTATATATTTGTCAATACATTATTTCTTCCTGGCCCCCCTTGCGGTGCGCCTATGTGTAGGATTAATGCTTTTTTGCATTACAGGGAATATTTTTATAAAATAATGACGCATATTGAAAGCCACCTAATTCCATAACTAAAATAAATATGTTTTACCTAATACACTGTTTGATAACTTGATATAAAAGTAATTTTAATCAATGAATGCTAATTGTAGGTCTATTCACGTACTTTCAGACACTGAATTTTCCTGAATCATGTGTTGGGGGAAATTCATGAAAAGTACGGAAATGCTTTCATTGCATTTCCTAAAAATTGACAAATAAAAGTGTCAGCTGTCGGTTTTTGGGAGAAACATAGTGATTATAAAGTTATCCTAAAGCCGGCGCCAAACGATGCGGTGAACGTTTGATTCAAACTTTTGCCTCCAACAATTGAGTCAAATATTGGATGATTGACATGGCAAGCGCTCTGCTACATGGTGGAACAAATTCTTGATCCAATACATTTGATTCCAGTGTTGGTTCAATTTTTCGTAAACATTGATTTTGCATTATAAATTATATTACTTTTGTTAATTTCAATTGAATTGATAGCACGAAACGGCTAACCCAGTACTACAATTATAATATTAATCTACAATGATTGTTTAAAAATAATGATCTATTAAAATTTAAATTGATGCTAAATTAAAATATGTAAGCAATAAAAATGCATACCTGTCAAAACACAACAGAAATTTAATTCAATTGGTGGAACGAATCGTGTAGCAGTTCACCAAATGTCTTCCAATCATACCTTCCAGTGACAAAATACCCTTTGAAGCGGACAAAAAGATCGACAACAGACCGAACATGTTCCAACGCCAACGTTGGACGCTGGATATTGGGCACTGGTAGCTGGCACATCGGCCACATGATGCGTCCAACCATCAAGTGTCCAATGTTGGAAGGTGTTGGTAGGATCGTTTGGCGCCGGCTTAAGGGGTTACATGGGTTTGGAATGGTGAAAAAATCGATCTTTTTTTCTTTGTTTTTTCTTAAAGAACAACTCATCGAAAGTACTCTCTGAAAATTTGAAGTCGATCCGAGCTATATATTAGAAGGGAGAGCGATTTCCCCACTTTGACCTATCCCACCTGTGTAAGTAATATTTCTCATTTCACGCAACTTCTTTCACTTTCTTTTCTAACGAGAAGGGAAAATAACAATGGTAGGGTAATGAAATACTGAGTTTAGATATATTATTCTGTACAGGCTTTGGACATAACCAATGAAAAAAGGCAATTGTTGTATGGGCCTGGTATCGATGATTCTATGTAAGTTAAAAAAAAAATTGTTTTATTCTTACTTTAAACTTTAAACGCGTTTTTCTCGAAACGGTATATTTCAAGTCGGTGCCAACGATAACTCAAAAACTAATGCACCAATCTTAACCAAATTTTGCATACTTCTTTTAAATAGTATTTTCTTGTACTTGAACGAAGGATATTGTGTTTTGTTCATTGGAATTTAATACACATGGCATTATTTATTGAATTTTTGGGTCAAAAATTAAATTTTTTACTCGCGACGTTGCTAAAAGTTCAGATTTCAATATTTTTACAAATCCTTCGTTCAAGTACAAGTCAAACTCATACTCTAACAGAAACAATTTGATTTTTTTGTTTCAGATGAATCCAGCTCAAGATATCGTTGGCACCGCATTTTTCGAGCCTTTTCGTAAAATAGCTGCCAGAGGGCGCATTATCAATATTTTTGTCTAAAATTTTTTTTACAAATAGTTCAAGAGTTACTTTAGTTGTTAACAATAATTTATAATAATTTAATACATTATCTTTTATTTTTGAAACATTTAAAAATTGCGTTTTTTTTGTTCTCTGAAACCCATGTAACCCCTTAAGCGGTGATAAATTATCACCAGAAAAATATTCGATCTTCATAGCAAGATTACGCCAAAAATATGCTGCTTGCCGCCCACATTTGAAAATATTTACTCGCACCACACCGTTTGACACTATTCAGTAATTCTTAGTAGCTCGGACTCTGCTGAAATTTCAGCGTATTTACTGAAAGAGGGAAAATTTTCAGTTTTCAGTGAAACGGAGTACAAAAATGGCTTCATTGCATTTAATTAAATTACGATTAATCGCATTTAATCGTAGTACGCGAACAGACCTTATGGCCCAGTCATTTTAGCATAAAAAAGGGGTGAACCTCGGAATGGGAGATAATAAGCTGAATTTTTGTATATACCTTCATTTTGTGGTCCTCAAAGTTGCCTCAAAAGTCTCATAAAACCTCGTGTCTGGGTCGAAAGTTATTCAAGGTCAAAGGTGGAAAAAATAGTTTTTTGCGATTATCTTGGTTTCTATTGCTCCAGTGATGTCAATACTACGGATCAAAATCGTAGAGCATAAAATTTGCGACACATTTTATTTGAAGCATTTTTTCATGCGCTCAACCGTTTTTCCGATAGAGGGCGGTAAGCGCGCAGCACTCAGCCATATGTACTGTAATGCAAGGTCAACCGTGAATACCTGTGAATACTACCTTCAGTTTTGAATTATTTGTATTATTTATCAGTAAATACATTGTACTTAATAGCATTTTACCTATTTTTAAGCAATGATTGTGCCAATTAGCAAAGAAATTTTTTTGTCAAATCGATGTAATAAAAAGAAACTTATTGGTTTGCTCATTGAATAGTTTGAGAGTGTAAATATCACAACAAAACAAGCGAGAGATGATGCGGATGCTCTAATTATAGAAACAGCTATCGAAGAATCCAAACAGGATAAGACTGCCATCATTATAGGAGAAGACATAGATTTACTAGTTATTTTAATTGGACGCACCCAATTACATTAAGAAGACATTTTCTTTAAAAAAGTTGGGAAAGGCAATGTCAAAACACAAATATATTCTTCAACAAGTTTTGACAAATATCCCATTTCTAAAAAAACATGTTATATTTTTACATGCATTCAGTGGATGTGATACAACTTCTGCGCTGTTTAAAAAAGGAAAAAAAACTTTCATAAAAGCACTAGAACAACTTGCCAATTTCGACGAACTAGCTCAAGTTTTTTTTTAGAAGAAAAGTGCCCTGTCCAACAATTATACGATAATGGTATTTGGATCTTACTAGCGATATACAATGCTCCGAAATCTGAGGATAATATCGATCATCATCGATATACTCAGTTCATTAAATCTACAAAACTTAATAAACCTGTCCAATTATCTAATATTCCACCGACAAGTGCAGCGGCCCATCAGCATATAAACCGTGTCTATTACCAAGCTCAAAAATGGCTAGGGCATGATTTAGAACCCCAGGAATGGGGTTGGGTGCTCCAAAATGAGTTCCTGGAGCCAATGACAACAATATTACCACCAGCTTCCGATGAATTACTGAATACTCTATTTTGTAATTATAAGAATGGATGTGGTGCACGGTGCCGATTTAGAAAATCAGAGCTGCAATGCACTTTAGCTTGTGGCCAGTGTAATGGGCAAGCTTGCCTCAATGCTGTTTCATTGCAAATTGACTGTGAGCAAGAGAGTGCTTTTGACCATGAAATTCAGTAACGAAATTCCCGAACGTCCAGAAGATGACGATGAAGAAGAAGAAAAGTAATACTTTTGTTATTTAAATTATTAAAGATTGATAGATTAAAAATATGTAAAATATATATATTAAAATAAATTAAATATATGTAAAATGTATTTAAGTACAATGTATTTACTGATAAATAATACGAATGATTCAAAACTGAAGGTTTCACGGTTGACCTTGCATTACAGTACATATGGCTGAGTGCTGCGTGCGTACCGTCCTCTATCGGAAAAACGGTTGAGCGCATGAAAAAAATGCTTCAAATAAAATTTGTAGCAAATTTTATGCTCTACAATTTTGATCCTAAGTGTTAACATCATTGGAGCAATAGAAACCAAAATAATTGCAACAAACTGTTTTTTCTCACCTTTGACCTTGAATAACTTTCGACGCAAACACGAGATTTTATGAGACTTTTGAGGCAACTTTGAGGATCCTTAAATGAAGGTATATACAAAAATTCAGCTTATTATCTCTCATTCCGAGGTTGATTGCTAAAATGACTGGGCTATATGTGTACTATATTAAAGCTCGTATCCACCGAAGCTCGCGCTCATTTTACGTCATTGATCCTTGCACACGAGCTAAACGCAAACAATGTACACGCTCTCTATCCGCAACATCCACATCAAGTACGCAAACAGAAAATTAGCTTGCGTGCTAGCGGTTTTAGTGTAGACGTTTTTGTCCGTGCGTGCGTTCTGTACGCGCACTGCTTCTTTACTTCCCAATCAGTTTTTTAATTCAATACACATATATCGAAAAAAGTTTTCGTGAATCTGCGAAATGAATTTTGATGCAGAAAAAAATCATATTCGTACAGCCTCCTTATTTAAAATGACGCTCTGCTGATACATTATTGAGTGATTTAAAAATTGATAAATTAAGTGAACTTTGCAACCTTCATCTTATTTTGAATATTTTGTTCTCTTTTACAATAGATAATTGTCGCCTTATCACCTGTTACGTCCTCTCTACTTCTCTCCGATCACACCGCTGAATTCATTTCATTTCAGTTAAAAAACTAGTTTTTTTCGTAAGGTTTTTGTAATCTTTATTAGTGTTATCCCAGGAAATAGGATATTATTCAACTTTATTGATTATGTTATTGACTAATTCATTAGTCCACTCCATACTGAGGGTCATTTTGCACGTCTGCTGTCTGACTGAGAGTGGAAAGCAAGGAAGCAGCTCGACGAGCAATCGAAATGCAAAGTTTGCTCGTCCACGCTAAGCGCGTCTGCTCGCAAACAGGGCGTTGTATCCAAAAACGTGAACATTTTCAGCGGAGACGTATCTCAAATGCAACCCGCGGGCGTCTTCTGCTTCTCCTGCTCGGCATCTCAGTGCGCGAGCAGCTTTTGGCGTAAGACGATAGCTTGTTGGCTGAGCACGAATAGCACCAACGCAGTGCGTTTGTTGGATACTAGCCTTAAGGTATCATTATTATCTAATTAACAAAATCGCACTATTTTCTCCTACTTATAAAAATATGTCCTCTGACCTCAGCTTTTTAAAAAATATTGTAAATAATTCAAAGCAACACTTCACACACACACTTATCTCACTCTTAATAAAACATTAATCTATCTTTTGTCCACTTGGCCCCGCAATTGATTTCCTGAGTACAGCAACTAACTTCAATTTCAAAATAAACAGATTTGTTATACCGTTAATTAGAGAGGAAGAGTTAAATGATAATTAATGTTACCATTAGGTTGATTTTTTTTGAAAAAAATTATTTATGCCACTTTCAAAACCAACGGCTCATATTTTAGATGTAAAAAGAAAAATTCAAGCATGAATAAGTATGAAATGAAATTATTTGAAAACCAACGCACTATTTAATATTTTCAGAGAAACATACAAAAATTTATAAGTTCTGGTCAGAGAATTTTCAAATCATTTTCACCCGAGCAATGATAATGCATTTTATTCCTGACTAATAGGACCTCGTTGCCGTCTAAAACATGCACACCGTTTTCCGTAGGCGTATTAAACTCTTTGCCCACTGATCCGAAAATAATTAATTGATGAATAAAGTTTCAACACTTTTTACGAAACTTTCCTTTATCAATTGCGGTTTCCATTCTTTTTCGATACACCCTTCACATCTTTCTTGGCTACAGATCTTCGAATACGAGAGCTACTTGCTTGAATAGGAATATCCGGTGACAGTTTGAAAAGAGGAAACTGTCGAACTTTGAGTAGCACTTGGAGATTTTCATGTTTTTATGCCATAGGGAACGATAAGAAAACCACAGCTAATTTGGTTCAGAATAAAACGTTTCGATCTGAATCGAGTTCGCGTATAGTAGTGTCAGCTTGTACAATACATAAGTGAATTGCCAGTATAGAAGAACATTTTCCTAATGACCGCAGGCTATCGAAAACTTATTAAACCCAGAAATAATTTTTGGATAAGATGAGATGCTGTGGCGGGTTCAACGATGACTGAAATATTAATGGCGACAGTAGTGATATTGGCACGGTAGTGTTTAAATTTTTAAGATGGCTAATTTTTGGTCATCATGGATAAAGGATAAAGGAATATAAGGATAAAGTTGAGATTTTGTGTTAATAAATTTTACAGAAGTTCGATTAAGAGGATAAAAGAGGATTTGTTGCCTTGAAGCAATACTCTTGATGGAGACCGGATAGGAATTTCAACTTGTGGAAGGCGAACTTATGGTTAAAACTGTATTTTGTTTGTAGGTAGTGTAAAGCACTTAAACATTTTGATCTCCATACGGAAACAGTTTAAACGTTTTGCAGCTTATAGAATTGTTATTTTGGTTATAATATGCTAATTAGATACACTTTTGCTGTGTGATATGATGATAACGTTAGTCATTTTAAATTTTCATCATACGAGCATTTAGCGATACAAAATAAAAAGCTTTTCTTTAAGTTTTAAGTCGATTTTAGAGAGATAGAGATTGAGATTGACATTCACCGGTTTTTTTATTTTTGGATTGATATAACCACTTTAAACATCTAGTGCTGATAGACTAGTTATTTTATGCATAAAAATACTAATAGGTAAAGTTAAGGTAACTACAATTTACGAGACTTGTGCGGAACAGAGCAAATATACAAAAATTAATAGAATATATTTTCTTAACAATTTACAACCGTTGAAAACAGTCCGTAGCGATACCGGATAGGAAAATATTGAACTTAAAGGTTCAGTCCATGTGGCTATCGAAGGCCCCAGACCTTTTTGCGAATTGAAGGACATCCATCAACTTCCACTTAGCCACTGTCGTGAGATCTACCAGCCAATACTCCGCAAAGTAACGTTGCCTGGTTCACCCCAGCTTCGGACAGTAGCACCAGAGGTGTTTGATTGTGTTTGAAACTTCAGGTTCCTCATTCTTTCTTCAAGAATCAATGGTCTAGAGTCGCAGTTTCATGGGATGTGCTACTACAAGATATTTTTAACGCAATGAGAAATATAGTCATCATCATCATCGATGGCGCGACAGCCCAAGTCGGGCCTTGGCCTCCAGTAACGTCCGCCTCCAATCGTCTCGATCCTGTGACCTGGTTCTCCAATTATTGAGCCCCAGTATTGACCTGCAGTCTGCGTCTATCGTGTCTACCCAACGTTTCCTCAGCTTACCAACTGGACGCTTCCCTTGTGCTCTACCTTTCAACGTTCTTTCAGGTAGTCTATTGGCCTCCATCCTCTCGACGTGGCCAGCCCATTGTAATTTTCGTAATTTAATGCATGTGGATACAGGTGGGTCGTCATATATATGGTACAACTCATTGTTGTATCGCATTCTCCACTCTGTCCCTTCTTGTATGGGGCCAAAAATTCGTCGTAGCACTTTGCGCTCAAATACGTCCAGAGCCTTTTCGGAATCCGTAGTCAAAGTCCAGGCTTCGCTTCCATAGAGAAGCACAGGTTTAATGAGTGTTTTGTATATGCGAGGTTTATTATTCCTGTGCACGTTCGTAGACTTGATTATGGGGAGTATGGAATAGTACGACTTGTTCGCTGCATTTATTCGCCGTAAAATTTCGTCCTTTTCACTGCCTGATTTATCAAGTTGGACTCCTAAGTAGATGAAGTTATCTACATTCTCGATGTTGTAGTCCCCTAAGGTACAGTTTTGTCTGATTAGCGCCATTTTTCTTGTCTGGGTCATTAGTTTGGTTTTATCTTCGTTGATCCGTAGATTTATTTTCTTAGCTTCTGACTCCAAACTTAGGAAAGCTTCCTTTGCTTCTGGTATGGTCCGTGCCACAATGTTGACGTCAGCGGCGAATGCTACTATTTGCGTGGACTTGAACAATAGTGTGCCTGTTATATCAGCTGGTATTTTTCTGATGACGTGTTCCAGAGCAAGGTTGAATAGCATCGGGGCAAGTCCATCTCCTTGTTTTAAGCCTGAGTTAGTGTGGAAGCTGTTGGTTAGATCACTGTTGACTTTGACCTGAGATTCGGCGTTCATCATAGTCACCTTGGTCATGCAGACGAGTTTTGTTGGAATTCTCAAGTCGAGCATGATTCGGTAAAGTGTATTTCTATCTACACAATCATATGTTTGCTTGAAATCTACGAAGACCTGGTGCATGTCGATATTATACTCCCAGCATTTTTCAAGCACCTGTTTAACTAAGAATATTTGATTTATCGTAGAACGTCCGGACCTGAAGCCACCTTGATACTCTCTTATGATGTTCAATCTCGGCCGAGTTAGTGATGATGGATACACTTCCATCCTTACAAAGGCTCGTTCGCGGTTTGTACCCCTCGCGTAGCTGTTTGTATTGAGGAATACGTATATCGTAGATCGTTATAGGTCATGTTTTCGTTCATTTTCTGGATTTTGTCGTTGGTAAGTTGGCGTTTCTTTTGGCGACACATTTTTTTGCCTGTCGCCGGAGGATGTTATAGTTTTCGGTTTTATTGCGTGTTGGTCGTTGAATTAACTCTTTGTAAGCCCCATTTCTCTTTGTAATAGCATTTTGACACTCATCATCAAACCAGTCATTCCGAAGGTTTTGACGTTTATGTCCTAAGGTCTTTTCTTCTACTGTTTTGATGCTTTTTTTTACCTTCGTCCACATGGTTTCGATATCTGCGTCATTTTCTTCCGCCAGCGAGATATCTTGGAGTTGATTTTCGAGCGTCGACATGTATGTAATAGCTACCGAGTTTTTCTAAGTCGTATTTCGGAATTCGTGGTTTTGAGTGTTTTTCACACCTCGATATACGACATCGGTATTTCGCTCTGATAAGGTAATGGTCGAAGTCACAGTTTGCGCCACGTAGTGTTCGGACATCAAGAATGCTGGTGGCCACCCTTTTTTCTACGAGAACGTGGTGTATTTGATTGTAGGTGCGACCATCTGGTGATGCCAACGTTTGTTTGTGAATGTCTCGATGTGGGAAGTATGTTTAGCTTACAAGAAGATTCCTGCTAGTTACGAAGTCAATCAGGCGCTGCCCGTTTTCGTTCGTAATTGGATGAAGGCTGTGTCCTCCTGTGGTTCCTCTATGAGCCTCCTCGCGGCCGATTTTTGCATTGAAGTTACTAGAACAATTTTCACGTCTTTTGAAGGCAGTGCGTCAATGGTGCGTTCTAAGATGTTGTAAAAATCGTCCTTCACTGAGTCTTCCTTGTTTTTGGTTGGAGCATAGCATTTCACCAACCAAACATTAAAATTTTTTGTTTGTATGCGAACCGCACACAGTCGCTCGTTTATTGGTTTGAAATTGGTGACGCATTGTTTGAATTTATTGTCTACTATAAATGCAACTCCAAACTCTCGACTTCCTGAAGTTTTTCCACCAGTAAACACTGTGTGCGTTCGCATCTCATTAACTTCGTTCCCATTCGTTGCGTTCGCATCTCATTAGTTTCTTGAATTGCCAGAATGTTGATGTTGTATTCTGAAGTCTCATTAAGAAGCTCTCGAAGTGCACCTGCTCTATATAGCGATCTAACGTTCCAAGATCCGAAAGAGTAATCCATGTTTCGTTGCTGAAGTCGTTGCCGTTTAGTCAATCCGATCCGAGGCTGATCTCCTGGTTCCGTGACAATTGATATTTTTATGGGGATGCGTTGTCAGCGCCTCGCCCAACCCCCAACCTGGAGGGCCGGTCCGACGGAGGACTCTGTTTTATGGCGCAGAGTGCTCGTTATCACCCTTTCTCGTTAGCCGCGTTAGCATTTCCAGGAGCTACCGCGTGAAGGTGAGAATAGATGAGAAATATAGTAGCCTAAATGTTGTACGACTACCATATGATTTTGCTTATCCTGTAGGTCTGAGTTGCTCACTATCTGCACATTGGTAGTCAGTCAAGTACATCGCAGTTTGGAAAGAGATTGAGATTTTGAGCTACTCTGCTAATGATAGACTGACACTATGCCTGCCAAACGCATCCGGTTTCTTATTCTCGTCAATGTCTTTCTTGCTGGTAGTTCGGTAGATTCTGACTCTTCTATCGTTGCCAAGCTTGTTAGACGCTAGAATGCTGTCGAATACTCACTTGAGACATCAGTGCTTTTACAGCAACTTGGCTGTAGTGTCCTTGACGTAAATTAGATCTTTGCCTTTTTGTATGCCAAAGACTTCTGTTTTAAATATAATACAATAATTAGAAGGTTGAAAGATGATTGTCTATCGCGATCTGCAGAATATGCGGAATCAACTTATCCTGCAGCGGTTTTTCATTTGTTACAATAGAAGCTCAGGATTGTTGTGGCCTTTAATTCCTGTCCATTTCCTACTATCGTTTGATTTCTTCAGCTGAGGGAGAGAGAGGGAGCCAAGAAGTGAATGCAACTTTACACTCTCTTTTCAATATAACGGTGGTCAAAGGATTTTATTGTTACCAAAAAATAGCTCTACTGTCGTTGTGTATATCCAGTACGTTAATGGAACTACTTTTTATCCAGCATGTTCTTGGTGGCGTAAATTGCGTTACTTGCCCTTATAATTTTTTACTCTAGATTAGTTGATTAGTTTGCTGTCTAGAGAGGGATTGAAGAACATGATGTGCGACGTGATTCGTTCTTTTTCTAAAATTTTGTATTTTATCTACCGCAGCATTTCACTCATGAAACAGCACCACAGCCTACTCATTGAGCTGACCAAGGTTTTGCAGGAATCTATTCGAAAAATTCATCATGACGTCATTGGCCACGATTCATTTTCGCTTTCAAGTTGTGTTTGTTACTAGGTTCTACGGGAGATGACTAAAAACTCCCCCTCACGACTTCTATGAACCTTCCTTATGATTTATGCTCTCACTCATGGCTGTAATTTATTATTTATTTATTTATTTAGTGCGTATTCAATTCCACAGGCAAACTACCCAATTGCAGATTGGATACAATCAAAAAAAGAAAATAATAAGAAGTAAATGAGAAAATATAAATATAATTTATAAAAATAAGTAAAGTAGGAATTAAATAAAGTAAAATTAGGCAGAGAAAAAAACGGAAAATTCCCATCCAAGTAAACTCTGCGCTGCTCAAGAAGAAGAATGTTAAGAATTGATAGACGTTTAGTTTAGGGTATATACGGCAGACTAAATTTAAAAAGTAAAGTGGGTGTAAACCCGAACTGGTTCAACAGTGTCAGAGAGGTATTTGAAACGAAGACCCCACACTTGACTGCAATATTCACGCACAGAACGGACTAGAATAACAATCAGCTGGACTCAAGTAGAAATACTAAATGAATTGTGACAGGAACAATTCACAGAGCCAGTAACCTGAGAAGTTAGTAAGGATTTGAATATCGAATTTCAGTGTGCGATCTAATGTGATTCCAAGATCTGAAAAATGTTCGACACAGGAGAAGCTAGTACCATCAATAGCATAAGAAAAGACATGAGTGTGAAGCTTAAGGAGAAAGAGCATAGAAAAACACTTGGAAACATTAAAAGACAAACAATTCAAGTTACACTAACCAGAGAGATAATTCAAATCATCCTGAAAAAGCAGAAAATCAGCAGTTAATTTGATCACCCAGAAGATTTTTACACCATCTGCATATAGAAGACATGACGAATGAAAAGCACTGGGAAGATCATTGCTAACAGATTGAACAAAAGTGGTTTTAAGATGAAACCTTGAGGTATATCAGAAGAAGTGGAGAAAGGTGAGGACGACAAACCAAAGAGGGAGACAACACAAATGCGATCAGTTAAAAAGAAGGAGACCCAGGAAAGTAAAGGTTTACGGATACCATAATGCTTTAGTTTGATAAGTATGATTAACAGAGCCAAAAGCTTTGCAAAATCAGTATAAATGACAACAATTTGATTGTTGCTGCCAATTGCAGAAGCAATTAAATAAGTAACCTAAACAAGGTTCGTATATGTGTAGCGGCCTTTTACAAAGCCATGTTTTTGTTGAGGGTATCATAGATATAATTGAAAAAGAGGCGTTTTAAAATTTTGAAAAGCAAAGAAGAGTGGAAATTGGGCGATAGCTATAAGCAAGGTTGCGTCCACCCGATTTGAAGATGGAACAAATGTTAGAGAGCTTCCAGGAGGACGGAAATTTACTAGCACAGAGACTGACATTGAACTAGAGAGCCAAAGAAACGCAAAGGGAAGGCCTAAGATTTTTTACGAAAAAAATGGGATTACCATCCGGTCCAGGGGAACATTTAGAGCCAAGTGAGGACAAAAGCAATTCAACCTCAACGGGGGACAAGGGGGACATGAGAAAAGTAGGGAAATAAAAAAAATAGTAGTCAGTAGCCGGAATTGATGGCATGGTGTACACAGAAGAAAAACACATAGGAAAGAGATTGCAAATGTCAAGAGGCTTGGAAGTAGTAAAAGCATTAAACACAAGGGAGTCAGAATAAGAAGCGTTTAAGAAGCGGACAGAAGACCAAAAATTTTTAGGGCTATTCGAGTTCAAAGAAGATTCAACAAACGAAGAATAGCTGAGCAATTTTTGTCTTATTTCCTTCTTGGCAGAGGAACGTTAACAAGAGAAGAAAGCATAATCTTCGCCAGATCAAGAATTCAAAAATTTCCAAACGAGCTGATTTTTTAACTTTAAGAGCACTCTTTACCCTCGTGGTAAACCAAATAGGATCATGGCGGCGACGATAACAGAAAACGAGTATATGTCGAGTCCAATTCGAGAAAAATACCGTAAAATTTAGATACTGCAGAATCAATATCGAGACCCCGGAAGCAATTAAATCAACTAATTGAATTCAAATCATTAGGTAAGTGGCCAAAATTAGTTTTTTTTTAAGTTAAACCGACGCGCAGTAGAAAATTTAATACGATTCCAAAAGTTGGTAGAGAAATTAATACAAAAGAGGGGATGGTGGGGGTCAATATGAGTGTAGAGTATTGGAACAGTGGATAGTAAAAAAGAAGAAGACTCAATGTTAGAGAGTATAGGTCAAGAATCTTGTTACTAGCATTCGCAAAACAGTTAAATTGAGAAAGAGAGCATGAAAAACAGAAGATAAGGGAAAATAAAGGTTTTTGGTAGACACAATGCGGAGAAAAAAGGAGTCCAATTGTAGAGATGGCATGTTAAAGTGATAATGGACGAAGGAAAGTTGCTGTTAAGATAAGTGGAAAGTTTGGAAAAGAACTTATCATTAGTCGATATTGACGTGTTACAAGGAATATATAAGATCACATCAAACAGTGAGGACTTAAAAGGCTGTCTCCACTAGCAATTTCCCATGGCATAACATTTGTAATTGCCAGTGGAGGCAGCCTATGGTATGCAATATTTTATGGTCTGCCATAAATGGTAGGCAATATGGTATGCAATTGGCTTGGCAATCTGCCTGGCAATATTTTGACAGTTCTTGATTTCAAAATGGCGCTGAACCGTGCGAATGCTTTATTTCTTATAAGAAAATGTAGGGATTCTGAATTCAAAGGGATTTTTAGATCTCGTTGAGCAATGAAAGTAGTCTACAGAATATGAAATGGTGGGAAATTGCAAAAAAATCGAATTTTGATACGGAATAGTGAAATTATATATATTTATTTATTAAAAAACGAAATGATTTCAATTTTGAACGATGAGTAAATATATGAGACTCCCTGTTGATGATTGGCGGATTTTTCAAATGACTTTTATCGCATTCCCCTTCGTACCCCAGCAAATCATATAATAGTTACATTTTTGTCTGAAATTTCACCCGCTTATCCAAAAAGTAATTTATCTTATACGTGAAGTTTTCATAATTAGCAGAATTTCTTCGCTCTGGACTTCAAATAACTCCTTAAGAGCATTTGACACTCGGATACAGCGCACGTTTTTCCCGCTCAGAGGCATTTTCAAAATGAAATTGCATGCCATGAAATTGCCTACGCACAGATGGCATACCATAAATTTGACAGTCGCTACCATCGGATATGGCAGAGTAAATTGCTAGTCGAGCCCCGGTGTAAGGGACAAAGAGACGCAGGCAGCAAAATATTCAATGGGAACAAAATCAGCGCAAATTTTGCTGTTGGGAATTTTAAGCGCAGCAATAAGCACGCCACCACTATCAGCCTTATTAGTTGCCAAACGATTATGATCAGAGCGGTAAACATTGTATGAAGGGAAAAATTTTGAACTAAAAATGCCATGATTGAGCCAAGTTTCCATCAGGTGGTAGTTTTCCAGTAAAGCTGGAGCTTTAAAATCATCAAGTTTGGTCCTCATGCCACGAACATTATAATAATACAGCGAAATGTGTTTACGCTTAAGAACTAGGTTCGGGCTCTCGTGTTGTTTCAAAGTCGAAAATTTTGCCGGTTTTCAAAAATTTTGGCTGATGTACTGGGAGGCCAAAATTTGGAATCAGTGGCAATATCGAGGTTGTCAGGCAAGGTCATTTTTAAAGAAGTCACATATCTCGTAGGCTAGCTATCTTTTAATGTCACCCTTTTTCTCCTAGCTGAATGTAGTAGGATGGGTGTTGGCTGCGCAAAAGCTTTCCTTAATGGTTGTCGTATGCAGATTATTGTGGACACCTTGAGTGTTCCATTTAAACCATACCTTTTGTAATGGATTGCCTTTTTTATTTCAAGAACTACACTATGGAGAGGCTTCTCAACAGGTTTTCTTCTCATTTACGCGTTTTAGATCTTCAATATAGTCTGAGATTCTAGTCTCTTCTCGATGTGGAAATCTAAGAGTATTTGAAATTGTTTGAACAGGAAGGTTCCTTAAGTATAACCCAGGATATGATAAGCATTCTTGTTGTCCGAAGCATGGCCAAAATTCCATGCGGACCTAAAAACTTGAAGGGCTTCAGGGAGTTGATGGTTGAGAAAAGATTGTGCCATGTCGCAAGTTATCCTATTTCCCTCACTCCTTCTATTCCTTTCATATTTTTGTTGGAGGAAGTCATCCAAAAAACCCAAAAAGGTAGCATCTACCAGATTTTTCATCAATTTGGCGCTTGTTCTCCATAAAATCTGGCTTACAAATTAGGGCTGGTATGGCAGGATGTAAAGCAATCAGTTTCTTAACCTTTGCTATTTTTCAAGTGGTATTAATTAACTCTGCCGCATAGCTTTTTTCAGGAGCTCCGCCTGGCTTTCCATTTTTCCAATTTGTACAGCCTTGAAGCGTCCCGGCATTCATCCAGCATTTTCCACAATAAGGTACTTTAGCTGGTTTGCAGAGTACATGTCTTCTGCAATGACCCAGATCGCTAACCACCATTGTGGCTAGAAGTTGCACAATAGGACAAAGCTTTCTTAACTGGACGGACAAAAAAAGACAAATGTTTCCCTGAGTTTTTTGAGTGTTTTGTTCTTGTGGAATCCAACGAAATAGATGAGAATTGAAAGTTGAACTAAAATTCAGAGTGGTCCTTATGACTATGATCAGAGAATCCATCCTGATTTCTGTCAGTTACTTAGCTCCCTATAAGATGGAATATTTTCCAAATTTACTAAGACTAGACTTGAGTTGACAGTAAAACTGAGTATTGAATGAATACGTGAATGCTCTTACTGCCCCAAACAGTGTGATGAGTACTGGGCCGTTTGTTTCAATTTCCGGATTTTGCTTATTTTGACATACTGTTGTTTGACATGATTGCAAGCCAGTAAAATGTTCCCGTTAATAACAAAGCCACAATCCTGCACAAGATCAGTGAGTGGCTAAAGTCTGACAGTGAAAGCAATAATTGGAAACACCACAAAAAAGAGAACGTGAAAAAAGTGGACTACCAGAATATCGCACCTCTGTGTGTAGAGTGGAAAATATCGATTGATGAAGCAACATTTTATTCCATATGAGGACTTCACGGATAATCAAGTGAATATTCGCCACATACGTATGTGGAGAACTTTGTGAAAAAACAATTGCTTTCCAGTTTTTGTGTTGAAAACTTGAATCTTAAAACATTGAAGTCACCGATTTAGTTTTAGCCAGTAGACTATTGACAGAGTTTCCAAGAAAATTAGAATAGTTCCATTAAATGTATGCTTGAGAAAGCTCGAGTCATCAGTGACATGGGTGATATGATAGTTGTATTCTGAAACGTATTTCAGTAAACGTAAATAATTCATTCATTCATTCATTTATTAAAGTCGTCTAATGCAGACTATACACATACAATAAAAATTAATTATTCTTATACAGAATTCGTTTAAGTGATGCTGTAGATAAATGAAAATCAAACTTATAATAAGCTTCGTTAAAGCATCTACTTATTGCAGTGACTGGTTCATTGCAACCATAATTGGTCCGATGTTGAGGGATCGACAAAAAGTTAACGCGCCTGACACGTTTGTTATTAGTATTAAAATTAAGTTGGCTTAATAAGTAGTTTGAGTCAACGGTGCCATCCAAAATTTTCGCGACAAATAAGATTTTGGAATTTTGACGTCGAGAGTCCAAGGTATCCATTCGTAAAAGATTTAAGCGGTCTTGATAAGGAGGTAGATGTAAAGGGTCATACCACGGAAGACCGCGGAGGCAGAAACGTAAGAACCTCTTTTGAATTGACTCAATTAGGTCTATGTAGACTTTTTGATATGGTGCCCATACAATACTTGCATATTCGACAATAGGTCTGACTAAGCTGCAAAAGAGGGTCTTAGTTAGAAAAATGTCGTTGAATTCCTTCGAACGTCTTCTGACAAAACCTAAGGCATTGCTAGCTTTCACAACAATTGAATCGATGTGATCGTCAAATGTGAAGGATTGATTCAGCAATACTCCTAAATCGAGTACTTTCGCTGATCTATTTAAAGATGTACTCAAAAGTGAGTATTCATAGATTACAGGATTATTTTTGCGTGTGTAAGATATAACCGTACACTTGTCAGGATTAATTAGGAGATTGTTATTGCAACACCAGTTGGCAAATCTGTTTAGATCCTGCTGCAAATCATAGCAATCGTTAAGGTTTCTCACAACTTTGAAAATTTTAGCGTCATCGGCATAAAGAAGAACAGAAGATGACTGTAAAATGGAACCTACGTCATTAATAAATAAGGCGAACAGTAAAGGGCCTAGATGCCTACCTTGTGGAACACCAGACGTGATTCTAATTTCAGATGACAAGGCACCACGAAAGGATACACGTTGGGTTCGATTCGTCAAGTAAGAGTCAACCCACTTTAAAAACAAGTAAGGGAATTGAAAGGAATGAAGCTTAGCTAAAAGAATAGAGTGATCAAGCTTATCAAAGGCTTTCGTCAAGTCTGTGTAGGCGCAGTCAGTTTGGAGCCCAGCTTCAATTGAGTTGGTTATTTGGTGAGAAAATTCAAGCAGGTTGGTTGTGGTTGAACGACCTTTCACGAAACCATGCTGATACGGAGCCATAATTGATTTGCAATGAAAGGCTACAACATTTGTGACTATGGCTTCAAAAAGTTTTGCGACACAGGGAAGTTTTGCAATAGGTCTATAGTTGCAAGCGTGATTACGACTCCCTTTCTTGAATATGGGAGTGACGGTGGAGTATTTCCACATATGAGGAAAGATGCCTGTTTTTAAGGATGTATTGAAAATATAAGACAGCACAGGTAGTAGTGACGACACACAATATTTCAAGACCAAGTTAGGTATGCCATCTGGGCTAGGTGTTATATTATTGTCAAGTTTATTAACAAATGTGATAATAGTGTCCTCGTCAATTTTTAAATCCTTCATCTCCAAAGAAGAAACTGTTGAGTTCGTCAAGTAGGGTGAAAAGTGTCTGGAGTTTAGAAAGTCCGTACGATAAGCTTTACGGAAAACGGAAGCAAATAAATTACTAATATCAAAGGGATCATCAAAATAAGAGTCGTCAGATTTAAATGTGAGTGGATACCCATCGTTATAAGTCTTAGAATTAACAAAATTCCAAAATCTCTTAGGGTGAGCTTGAAAATTAAATCTTAGCTGTTGCGTATGTCTATGATATGCAAATGCAGCTTCTTTATGATGCAGATCTCGTAATGTGGAAAAATGTTGATAGTCAAGTTCTGAGCGAGTCAGGCGAAACTTTTTCCAGGCTTTGTTTTTAGAATTTTTCAAATGGCAAAGCTGTGGAGACATCCAAGGAAAACGAACCTTGCTTTTAGTGAAGGTAGTTGGCACGCACCGTAAAAAACAGCTAAACAACCGAATGTGGAAATAGAACGTAGCTTTATCAGGATTAGTTTCTTGCAACACGGAGGACAAATCATAGTTAGCAAGCAAGTCACGTATTTGATCGACATTAGCTCGTCTAAAATTAAATTTAAGTTCAGATGTGCTCGATGATAAGTAATTACTAGACTTTGGCTCGAAAATAATGTTGAGTGCACAATGATGCGCGGTTTCGTCGATGAGAGATGATGTGAGGGGTTTCACCACAGTAGAAGAGGCATCAGTCGAAAAAATCAGGTCCAGCATTTTTCCATTTGCGTTCCGGATGCAATTGGCTTGAAACAAACCAAGTGATATAAATTCGTTTGCAATGTTGATGTCGTGTTGTCCGCCAATAGAAGTAGAGCTCGGAACTTCGAAAGTGCCGTCCGCTGAAGGGCACCAGTTTATTCTAGGTAGGTTGAAATCACCCATTAAGACGACGTCGTCGTTATTGTCCGCAAGGTCGCATATGAGCTGCATAATATGTATAAGCGAAGCATAAACATCATACGAAGAATTTGGTGGCGTGTAGTTGACACCGAAAAATATTTTCTTTGACGTCAGTTCGACTTGGGCACAAATAAATTCATTATTTGTATGCGGTATTTCGATTAGAAATACTTTGAATTTTTTGTGAAACGCCAGAAGAACACAACCTCCGACAGGAGCGTCAGTAAGATCTCCATGTCTATCCCGGCGGAAAATAGTATACTCCGAATTAAAAATTTCAGCATTGTGAATATTTGCACAAAGCCACGTTTCGGTGATCGCAATGACATCAAAAGCTTCAGAGTTCGACATCAATTGCATCGTATGTAGAGAAAAATACACGAAGATTTTATTTTTGACGCATATTTATTAGGTTTATTTTCTTTAACCTTTAATTAAGCACATTTGATCAAAACAGCTTCAAAGTGAAAAACAAATGAGTTAGAGTGACTGAATGGAAATAAACGGGTTTTCGGGCTAATGTCAGGAGTCCTACTAAGATCCCACTTGAATTTTATTGATTTGTGGGCACAAGATGGATCATGTGTAGAAATGTTTCGACTAGCAATGTCCTATAAACGTTTCCTATTTCAACAAATATGTTTGCAATTTGAAAATATCTCAGACCAGGAGAGAAAACAAAAAACTAATAATTTAGCAGCTATAAGAAATCTGTGCGAAATCTTGGAGAGAAAATTTCTAACCGCATTTTCTCCGAGTGAGAATTTCACCATAGATGAACAACTGGTTGCATTTTGTGGTCAATTTAGAAACAAATAATGTATGCCTAATATGCCGAATAAATGCGGCATAAAAGTCCACGTCATGGTTGACTCAAAAACATTTTATCTATGCAAGTTTCAGGTTTATTCTGGCAAAAAACCGGATGGAGAATATCAAGTGTCTATTTGGCTGGATGACATTGTAAAATGCTTAGTTCAACCAATAAAACGCACTGGTTGTAATATCAGAACGGACATTTGGTACATTAGTACCAAACTGGCAACAGAGTTACTAGCTTTGGAGTACAAACTAACTCTTGCTGGTACATTGAATTCTTGTGAAAAAAAACAAGCAAAAATTTACTTCATTCTTAAGATTTCAAAAGCAAATCAGTATTGTTTCGTATGTTCCAAAGCCGAAAAAAGCTGTCTTTTTACTTTCCACCATGCACAATGCCAACGATACTGGTGAATCAACTGCTAGTAGAGTTGGGTCGTACTCGGATTTTTACATACTAGGTATTCCGAGTTCGAGTACAAAAAAATACCTGTTCCAAAAATACTAGCTAGAATTTTTTGATATGGTCTCCCCCACCCACCAGACACAAGGTTCCCAGGCTAGAATGGTGATGGTGCAGTTGACCGTGAAACGATACGAGCCATTAGTCCGTGCAACTTGTCCGTAACTTTCCAATGGTGGGTCACTTATTTGGCAAGCATCTAAGGGAAAAAGTCTAGCGCATCAGAACCGCTAGAAAACTAATTTTCGAAGAAATTGTCTTTGAGTGACAAAAAATGTGGAAATACGTTGTACACTTTTTTGTAGAATCATATCAACCATTCCTTATCCCAAGCAACAAAACTCAACTATAACACAAATGATGAAAATGTTCAGTGCTGGCAGCACTTTCCCATCGAAGCAGCAATAAGTTTACCATAACAAGCTCATACTTAAATCAACTTATCCTTTGAATTTCGTTCTTATCGGAGGATTTCATCGAAAGCTTCAGGGGTTAAACGTTGTTTGAGGCTACCATCAAAAAATTTTCAAAACTCGGAAAATTTAAAAATTGGTTTCTTATTTTTATCGCAAATGCTTTGCATATGAGAACGTAATTTGAAGCATCTGTTGGTGCAATATTTACGAAAATGGCTTATGCTGGTTACCCTGTGTCAGCAGCAGAGCAAAATATGTACCAAATCTGCTTCACGTTAAGTTAAACCCAACCAGTAAATTTCGTTTCGATTGAATCACTGCGCTGGAAATTATACGGGCGAAAATAATTTTAGAGTTACTACCATCAAAACTTTTCAAATGTTTAAAGCGTTAATATTTGTTGTTAATTTTCATTGCAGGACCACTCCCATTTGCAAATCTAATGATATATTCGCTCAGTAAAGAAATTCCACTAAGTTACAAAAATGGTCATAGCTGGCAGCCCTGTCATGATTTTTGTACGAAATTCCTACAACATTTGGTTCACAGTAAGGTCCATTTACTGCATGAACTTCGTTTTGATTTCTACACTGGACCGGAAGTTATAGGGGAAAAAACTTTATTTTGCTGAGCTAATTTGCAAATTTAGTGAGACAAAAATCACCACAGCTGCCAGTCTTATACTAATTTTTCAACCAAATTTTCACCAAATGTTAGATAAAATAATTGAATTTGGTCAAAATCTGATGGCTGAATCGGAAGTTATATGCCAAAAAGCTGCTTTTTTCTCAGCGATTTTTCAAGATGGTGCCACGACCACAGGGTTGCCCGCATTTCAAAATCACTTCTATCAGGCTTGGTCTTAGCTAATACCAACATGTCGTGTAAATTTCATTATGATCGGATAATCCGGTCGTCAGTTCTCGTGAATAGAACTTTCGAGTGCTGAAAATAGAGGTTATTTGGCGATGGCTTGCCGTTCTTGTGAAAATCGGAATTTTAAAAATTGAAATTTGACATGATGGACAAAGGTTAACATTTATCAATGATTTGAATTTTTTGTAAAAATCAAACATTTTTGAGGAGGGTCAATGATTTGATGGATTTTTTTCAGGAGCCTGGCTTTTACCATGCCATGACTTTTACCATGCACTCTTTCATTAATGCCTATGAATTCCAAAATAATGGATTACAATGTAATGTGTAAGTAATGCAAAAAACAATCATTGTGGTACAGAAATCCATGTGGGTTTATCTACTAACTACTTTACTGCATTACAAAGTAAAGCACAGTGAAGGGTAGAGTCATGCAAAACGGAGCGAGTATCGTTACTTATAATGACATCGCATTGTTAAATTCATCGATGCGGTCATGCGGAAACGATCCGATGATGATTACTGGTAATAATTACGTAATCCATTGTATGTAATCCATTATTTTGGAATTCATAAGCATTCATGAAAGAGTGCATGGTAAAAGTCATCGATGCTTGTGGTCCTACTGGGGAGTAAATACTCGTATCGAGTATTTTCGTACTTGCAAGTATTTTCGTCTCGCGTACAAAACAGTCGTGAGTATGAAAGCACTTGCAAATATGAAATACGAGTTTATATTAATATTAGGATACTATTACGTCACTGTTTGATTGAAATGAATTAAATGGACGAAATTTATTGTGTAAATTCTTGATTACATGTATAGTCCACAAAAATACTCGTACCTAGTATTTTTGAATTTCGTACTAGGTACTGGCTGTTCCAAAAAAATACCTGTTCCATATACCTGTTCCAGTATATACGCCTCATCTCTAGCTGCTAGTGCTAAAAAACCCGAGATAATTATTTACTATAATTCTACCAAAAGCGGTGTTGACTACAATGACCAACTTTGCGCCAATTATAACGTTGGAAGAAAGAAAAAAAGATGGCCGTTGACTTTGTTTTTCCATCTTCTGAACATATCTGGCATCAACACATTAGTTATGCACAAAGCAAATACTTAACCCTGGAATGGTACGGTAAATTTTTTGGATGATTTTAGGTACATGTTTTTCCTAAAAAGAAGGCAACAATAGTATTATTTACATTTTTTATTTTATCATTAAACAAAAAAAAATTATATAGCTTCTAGCCTCATGGCAGTCGGATTGGCCAACTGGCTGGTGCGCGATGAAATTTATACCCTATGTGAGTATTTACTCATCGGTACCATTCTAGGGTTAAAAGGATGAGACACATGTGGGACGGAGTTTTTTTTTTTTAAATATGCTGCAGCACTTGTAGAAAATCACCAGGAACGCCGCATTCAGTATCGTACTGTCCCTACTTCAACAAAAAAAAGTCTAGCGCATCAGAACCGCTAGAAAACGAATTTTCGAAGAAATTATCTTTGAGGGATTTAGAAATGTGTGGAGACGTTATACCCTTCTTTGTAGTATCATATCAACCATTTCTTACTCAAAGGAACAAAAATCATTTTCTGGCAGCACTTCCTGTAATACAAATGATGAATATGATCAGTGCTGACAACATTTGTCCAACACAGCAGCAATAAATCTACTCTAACATGCTCGTGCTTAATCAACCTATCCTTTTAATTTCGTTTTCATCCAAGGATATCATCGAAAGTTTCAGCGATTTGACTATGTCTGGGGTTCCCATCCAAAAAATTTCTAAAACTCGGAAAATTTGAATATCAGTTGCTTATATTATTGTTAATGCTTTGCTTATGAATACGAAATGGAAGCATCTGTTGGTGCAATATTTACGAAATTGCATGGTGCTGGCAATCATGTGCTAGCACCATAGCTGCTTCACGTTATGCTAAACCCACCCTACGAGTTTCGTTTCGATTGAATGGCTGCACTGTAAGTTATAGAAGTGAATATAATTTTAGGGTTACCACCGACCAAACTTTTAAAATTTTTGAAACGTAAATATTTTTTGTTAACTGTCATTGCAGGATCATTCCCATTTGGAAATTTTATGACAAACATTGCTCAATAAATAAATGTCAATAAATTATGAAATTCATCATAGCTGGCAACCCTTTCACAATTTTTCAACGAAATTCCTACACAATTAGAAATGCATCAAGATCCACTTATCACATGAATTTCGTTTTGATTTCGTTACTGCATCGAAAGTTATAGAGGAAAAACCTTTATTTTCCTGAGCAAATTTACAATATATGTATAAGAGACAAAAATTGCCATAGCTGGTGACCTCATACTAATTTGTCAACCAAATTTCTCTTGTGAAAATCTGGTGGCTAGATCGGAAGCTATAGGCCAAACACAAGTTTTTTTTCTCAGCGATGTTTCCAAATGGCAACACTGCCACAGTGTTACCCTTATTTCAAAATCACTTCTATCAGACCTGGTCCTAGTTAATACCAACATGTCCTGTGAATTTCATATTGATCGCATTATCCGATCGTCAGTTCTCGTTAACAGAAGTTTTGAGTGCTGAAAATAGAGGTAATTTGATGACGGGTTGCCGTTCTTGTTTACCGCGAAATTTTGAAAATTGTTATTTGACTTGGTGGACAAAAGTCAAAATTTATCAATAATTTGCCCGCACAGTCTTGAAAGTCTTTATGTATTAAATTCTAGTCTACGTTAATACGCTCTGTAAATTTCACGATGATCCATTGTTTTGCTTAGAAGTTATGACAAATCGAAATTTGAAAAAAAAATCCTTGCCTACTTTTAGGTTCCCAGCGCCTACACAAGGATCAAAATTTACACTTCTGTATCATAAACAAACTAAAAACATAATACATTTTCAGTCTCAATATTTTTTTTTTAACAAAAATTTACACTGCTTGGAAATATGGGAGTACCTGAAAATTCACTAAAATGCCCGCCGACGCCAAAAGGTTTAAAATATTTACCTGTTATATACGTCTATGTCCCCCGAAAATTTCAGCTCAATCGGATCGGCCACTCCGGAGATTATCTCCCTTAATAATTTTGCTATATATATATATATATATATATATATATATATATATATATATATATATATATATATATATATATATATATATATATATATATATATATATATATATATAGATATATATTATATCTTCGTAAATTAGTAAAACATGTCTCCATGAGGTACATGATTTCCCAGATATGGGTCATCAGCCAACTGCGAAGCGCAGCTGCCGCTCAATATGTCCTAGGAAGAATGACAAAAAAGTGCCAATGAAATGCAGTCAGTGCTGCAAATTTACCTGTCATAGAAAATTGCAAAGTGTATTACATTGGATGCGAAAAAAAGTCTAAAGATCAATCTGATTTAGGCTTTTTGGATCTTTGATCTCGCCTAAACAAAGAATTATTAGTTTTAAAAGATACTATAGGTTTTGTTTTCATTTGAGTTTTCTAATACCAAAGCTATGTTTTTTATTTGCTAAGGTAATTTATTAATTATTTTATATATAATGAAGCATTTGAAATTTTTGATAATATATATTTTGCTTCATTAATTTTCAGCACCCTATTTTCAATAATTTTTTTGAAGTCTCAAGAGACAACATGCTCCTAATTGTGTGATATTCTCAATGCCCCTAATTAAGGGTTAATGTAATTTTCATTGGCATACAAGCTATCAAACGAGATCTAAGTATTTACATTTTTGGTTTAATTATTTGGGCTGAAAGTATTTTTGGAGCGCACCGAATATATTCTTTTATAAGCTCCAGGAACAGATACTTTCCCATATTGGGCGCCAAGTTGTGTCTCTTCAAAATGTGGACCGACTGAAAATTTCAGCTATATAAAGCATGAAATATTGTAAATTTCAATACATAGATATAAAAAGAATGTTGTCCAAATAATCAGTAAAAATAACAGATATTTTATATAAATAACTGCAAAATATATTATAACTGAAATCACTTCAAAATAATATCTACGAGTATGTTTGGAAAAGCTAAGAATAAGCCACAACTACCTGGTACCGTCTTCAATTCAATCCAATTCCAAAACCAGTCTTGAGGAGAATAAAACATTCGCAGCAAAACTTAATCTAATTCCAAGATGACTTACGAGCCGAGCCCCATGGCGCGGAAACAGAACCGAGCATTGAAATCACTTTAAATGAAGTTTTCCCGTGATCTTCTCCAAGTTGCTGAATAAATACGTTATCGTATTTCATACATCTACAATGGAGTGCATGCACCGAGGTTTGTTGTCCTCGTTACACTGCAGTTGGCTTCAACACGGTCAGACGTCTAATACTCTCGGTGTGGCTTCTGGCATGGCATTCTCGTGGATACCACAAGATGTAGTCATAATTTTGCCTTGACCATATTGTCATATCATGGTTCAGATGTACTCTTCAGATTTCGCACAATAAACCATGATGACAGGGAATGAATTGTGCAGACAGAGTCGTATAGAAGAGGATTTTTTGAAATGGAAGAGTCTACCACGAAGGAAAGGAAAGTTCATCCAGAAATAGGGCTGAGCTAGATTCAGTTTGTATTAGTAAAAGAGTTGCTTCTTTACAAAGAGTAAGTAGCTTATTATTGCTTTGAACCCCAATCAACGTAATTACAATCGGCGATATTTTAATGGTTTTTTTTACGAAATTTTTCCATGTTTTGTTCAACATTTGAATCTATGAGTAGTTTTTCCATCCTTCGATACATTGTAGCTATGTGTGCAATCACACTCCAAAGCACATTATATTTAAATTTTCTCTGGATTTTTAATGAGAAACTTGGTTGCATTGTACGCTTCTCCCACGGAATGCGCTTTGAGAACTTGAATTGCATGTTCGTGTTTCTCAAGCCACGTTACTAAGCATCACCATCACTATTTGCTCTTGAGAATACACCAAGTTTTCACTGTTCTGAGCTATAGTGATTTTATTCTCGGTACTACAAGAATATTGGAACGGTTCCGGCAAAGAATGGAAGAATTGGGCGGAGAGGTTGAGACTTGCTGCTTTGCTTGCATCCCATTCTGAATAGGACAACAACTTGCAGCAGTTGATAATAGGAAACTAGTTATTTGACATTAAACTACTCTTGTCGAGGATTAAATTATGTCATGTAAATGGACTCCGTTTTTTAGTTGTCTCCTCCTCGTAGAACGACTACTATGCCTTGGTCGTGAATGTCGTTGTCATCCGTGGTCTTGCTTCTTCACAATATGGCATTTGTTGTCAACCGGGATTTAAAATCATGGAAGCAAGGTTTGGTTCTGATAAATGGCTGCTGGTGTACGATAAAGTACAGATTAGATCTCATGGAAGTATCGCACGCTGAAGATCGTAGCCACATTAAGAACAACTATTTAGTCATGTTTAGATGTAGTTTGACTTGGGAACGGTAATCGATGCAAATATGTGAGTCGAGCTCATGCTGGGCAAAGGTATATGATTTGAACGATTTAAAATACCGACATGAAAATCCGAACTGTCAGAACCACCAGTGTTTGATAATTTTGTCGAAAGTAGATTTAAGTGTTGGAAAAATTCATTTACACGAAATTATGTGAAAAATTCCATCGTTGCTGGAAAATTCTAGACTATTTGTAAATTACTGCTCAAATTTTCACCTCCATAAAACCCTTGAAGCTAATATCAAACACAAGACAAACTAACTCTATACACTTTACCGTTATCATATAGGCCTATGAAACTTTTAGCTCACTCCCGAGTCGTAAAAACTCCGCTGACTAAGACAAACCGAGTGAAATCATAAGAAATGCTACAAGTGTAGTCGCAAAGTTTCCATTTCTTCATTGTCTCATATCCATTGTCTTCGCATTTCTTATGTCTTCTCGCCATTTCGGCAGGCAAGTTGATACGTGATTTGAGTGAAGTAATGAATTTGTCTAAATCCCTTCAAGAAAGAGCTTATATCTTCATTGCCGACTCTATCTAAGCTTAGAGAAGAAGACGGCAGCAAACCACGTCAGAAAGATGAGAGTCACATTCTATTTACGTTTTCTTCGACTGTTTCCGGTCGGGTCTATCCATTTTGGTGGCTTTAGTTTGTGCTTGGTTGGTTGGAGCTGTCTTCTCTTGACGGATACTTGGCTGTTTTATTCTTATGCTTATTGGCACCGTTGCCGGGATTACGGAGCCCGTTGTCTTTACACACTTCACTTTTTTATTTTATCCTGTAATTTCAGTGGTATGAAGCCACAATGGGAAAGTTATGGTGAAAGCTGGTTGAGTTGAGAACAGCTAAGTAGACAGATAGTGTTGGTTTGTATGAAAGTGAAACAGAAGTTAGAAGCAGAGCAGTGTAAGCATTTGGGTATGAGTGAACTGAATATGACCTGAAGAATATAATGAACAGAAAACTAAAATCCTTGAGGAGAAAACTATAGAAAATACTTTAGTTCAATGAATCATGCTTTAGTGAAATCATAGTCTGGAGAAAGACGTGGCATGTGGAATAGATTATTGGATTATTGTATTATTTGAATTAAGCCTGATAGCACTGCTTTCAAGCAATGCAGTAGACACTTTGTGTCAGAGCAACAAAGATGATTGATATGAAAAGCTTATTTATCTGGAAATTTATCATAGTATAGTAAAGTAGTGCAACTACAATCCGTTGCGAGCAGAGGGGGGGTTGAAGCTAGTAGATACTTCATGTATTCTCAATGTCCACTAATTATTCAGATTAGTGACTAGTGACTGAACTAGATTTGACTAAAATACTTAAACACAACTAAGTCAACTTAAAGTCTGCAGTCAGTGTTCTACTCACTTAGTTTTACGAGCAAATATTTCATCGCGATTTAATCTATTTTGTAAGGTTTTCGAATATTAAATCAAATTGGACTATATTGATTATTACCACTCGCAATTTAGCTTCTTTTTTATGTTCTACTGTATGGAATGACGCTTGAGTAGCCTAGTGGATGGAGCACTGGACTCTTGTGTGTGGGGTGAGTTAGCCTAGCTCTGAATAATCAGGGGGTAAAGTGAGAATTAATCAGTGGTAAAGTGAGTCATGGAACTAATCACTTCACACACGTATTCATATTGATTGTAAATTTGTGATTAAGCTCTTCAACGCTTTCACCCGTACGAGGGTTGTCGTAGGATTGCTTTACTTTTACGCTATGGAATACAAGACATAATTGCAACAAAAAGAATTTGGAAAAATTAAATTATAAACTTATAAGTCGCGGAAATTTTTTGATATGTGATATGATGTATTGATATTATATGATATTATGTTCTGTTGTAATACATTATATTTTATTATATTATATTATATTATAATATATTATATACTTAATGTAAGCACTTATTGATGCGAAAATAGCATCAAACCCAAAAATATATCACTCCTGCCTTACATTAAAATCAACCTTCTCCGCGAATTTCGATCCGATTTGATGACTGCATTGGAAGCTCTAGATTTTCGAAATGTTAATTTTTGTTGTTGATTGGTACTACAAAATCATTACCGTTTGTAAATTTTACTATAAAATGGCCAATTTTAGCATAAAAACAATGGTTTGACCTTGCAGATTATCCGGAGTCAGTTTTTTTTTGCACAGCAAAAGAGATGGTGCATATACAAGCTTAGCAGCTATGTACTTTTTGATTGTTTCGGTCGAAATACGATATGCCAACCGAGAAACAAAAACCTCAATTAGAAAAGTTACAACCTCCATGTCTGGAAGCGTAAGCAAAGCAGCAGCAGAAGCGGAAACGTGGTGACTCGTCGAACTGCTATCCTGCAGTGAAGAGGGTGTAATTTACACAGTCTGGGTAGCAGATGAAGGTGAAATCACAGGTATTAACGGGCTTAGCAGCTGCTGATGATAACCGGGCGTGTATTGAGGGACACGCCTTGACCTTTTAGCTATAGTCTGAACGTGCAAACGAGTACAAGCAGCTGTAGGTGATCCAAGTGGGCTTAAAGTAACGCAAGTCTTCAATCAGTGTTCCGTGCGAGGATCCAGCGGGCTGCTCAATGTTAGCACTAAAAACCAGCTCATCGACCTCCCTGCTAGTACAGCGAAAATCAGCAGCTAGTTTGGTAAGTGCTCTGCAAAGAGTATCAATAGCTGTCTTAGCAGAACGAAGACGCGAAGCGTAGGACACCATATAATGCTTCCTGCATTTGTCGCCGAACCAATATATGCCCGAATCATGTTTTAAAATAATATCCGTACATTTACACGGAAGTGAAGCGCTTTTCAAATGGAATGTTAGGGCGCAAAATCCAGCGCAAGTAATCATTGGGGACGTGTCTTTTTTTATCCAAACACTCAGCAGCATCGCAGTGAAACATAGGGTTGATATCAGGACTTCCAACAACGTTTAACCAACGTTTGCACTTTGTGTGTAGGTGCTGAGTCCCGTTGAAATATCCAATGTTTATTGGAAAATAACGTTTGGTTCAATGTTTTAACAACGGGCTCTAAAATATCCGTCTAATAGTTAGCTGCTTTTGTTTAAACACCTTGTTCACAAAAATGGAGCTTAGTGACTCATTCATACGACATGCCCCACCAAACGATGATCAAAGCCGGGTGATGGCCTCTTTCCACGTTATCAACCTTTCAAAAGCTTTTTGAAAGCTGTGTGCATAGACTTTTGGCGGCAGAATTTTTCTTCTGCGGTGTTCATTTTTTCGTCCGTAAAGAGGATTTGCCGATAAATACCTTTTGCGTGCTTCTGCCACAACGTTTTTCCTCTAATGTGGTGCAAAACTAAAGCTAAGTGATGTCCAGTACTTCGTCGATAAGCACTTAGCTTCAGGTCTTGTCTTATGATGCGAGACATGGTACTAGGCGGAATTTTCATCTCTTTTGAAATTATTTTTTGTTTTCGGAGAGGATTTTTCCGAATTCACTCGGCAACGGCTTTGATCACTACTGGTGTCCATGATTCAGGAAGACGACCGCTTCTGGGTCTATACGGTAGATGATTTTTTGGTGATAGCGAGCGGTTTTAACAAATTTAAAATCTAGACTGGCATTTTACATCTGTGTTGCGCTATTACTGCGATACGGTTCTCTTTGACACCACAATCCATATTGTCAGCTCAGTTTTATGAGAGCAACTGGAATATTTTTAAAAGACCGAGACTTATTCATGCCTTGATAAAACAAATAAGTATCATATGTTATTCGATTACTGAGATATTTGAATTTAAAATAAAGGGGGCATGGTTTATGGCTAGGCTAGGTATAATGAAAATATGTAACAAGCGTTTTCCTCAATATCATCATTGGCGCTACAGCCAGGATCTGGTCCTGGTTTTCTTGAACAAGTTTCCCATCGGCCCCGATCGCATTCCAATTTCATCTAAATAGGCATCCCCAAGCTCCAAACTTGCTCATCAACGCTATCTCTGTAGCGCAAACAACCTCTCCCACACCATCAAGGTTTCTCCAAGTAGGCTCATATTCACTCATACTAGCTAAGTGCGGTGTCCACCGGGGTCAACAAAGCTTTAGCTTTGTGATTATATCTGCTTTCAGGTAGATAACGTACAATTCATGGTTGTAGTGCCTCCAGAATTGCCTTTCTTCACACATTGCTGAGCACTGAAATCTTAGACCCAAACTAGGTTTCGTACTCAATTGCCTTGAGGTTATGCTAAGTTTTGGGGATTGGAAGGGCCTTAACAAACTGTAGCAGACTTTTTTTTTGGAATTTAGGCAGTATTGTTATCGGCTGCTACAATAAATGCAAGGTAGTTAGGTCACTACTTCAAATTACCCAACTTTAGGTGTTTTTCCTGCTGATGCTGCCACTATGTACTTCGTCTTTCATTCATTCTTGATCAGCCCTAGCTTTTGCGCCGTTCGCTCGATGAAGGATTTTTCTATAGCTAGTTCCGATCTTCCAATGGCGTCAATATTATTTTTATAAGCCAGTATTTAGCTGAACTTGATGACGGTATAACCTATCTTTAACGTGCGTGAGCCTTGATTTTCCAGGTTGAGGAGAAGACAGACCATTGAAGATATTGAAGGGTTTGGATATCAATCCAGTTATTTTATTCAACATTGGCGTTGGACAATCTACACAATCGTGTCAGTGTTTTACTTTCCTAAATGTTGACACCCTCCGAGTGGTAGGTCAAGAATTCCTCTTAACATTACCCAGTTGTGCTCTAGCTATAGTAGTAGGCTAACGGCAGTTCATGAGTACGCTGATTGTTTATGTAGACCTCTTAACGATGAGGATGGGCTAGTTTTTGATGAATATCATAGGTGAATTTAACGATCTTATAGGTTCGGCTAGTCAAGTATTTGTTAGATATAAGTAGATTTTATCATGGTTTAAGGTTTTATCATAGTTTCAGTTAAAAGGCTCGAGTATTGAACAAAATGCGACTTAATGCAATGGAATTTCTCAAAAATATAACAAAAACAATCTGAGCTTTTAGGCCAAAGTACAACAGCTACTAATTGAACAACTTTGTTTATCATTTAAAATAAAATATTTTTACAAGTCAATTTTTTTTCGCATCGGAAAATCTAAAGACGATTATGCTTGAGAAATTATAAATTGCTATTATTGCAATGAAAGATAATTGTAATTCTTTGAACTTACGCAGTCCGTTCAATAGAAATAATTTTGAATTATCAGATGAACCATATCCTTGAATTTTTTAAATACCGCTAGATCTTATACATCGAAAGTACAGCTCCCCGAATCTGTTTTCGCTGCCATTGAAAATTGATCTTTATAGACGGAGTAGACATGAAGTACACCTGCTTACCCATCAAATCTTCTATTTGAATAAAGTATCAATAAACTAAGCATTGCTTGTGTTGCAGCAACTCCCTAAAATGAGAAAAAAATTATTGTAAACCACAACAAAACAAACAAACTATACTAACGCTTTGAAAATTCGTTTGATGCACTAATTACTCTATTCTTTGACGATTAATATGTCCCATTAACGCCACAAGTGACATCGCTCCGTAAAATTGGTACTACATTTACATCTAAAATTGATTTCAATTATATTTTTTTTATTTTCATTATCAAAACTTATATTAAAATACATTGAAATGAAGAATATATACAAATTAAAATTACAAACAATGAATAAAATAAATATCTTTCGTTTTTGATTAAATATGGTGCCTTGATTCAAATTGTGCGTAAAAATATTTAGAGAAGAGAAAGACATGAGAATCCTCCAACTATATAGCAAATCGAAAGTGGAGAAAACACCGCCATTTATCGTAAAAATAAAATTATGGCAAACACGAATTTTTATTCAAATTCAATCAAAAGAATTTAATTGACATGAAACTCATTTAATAATGAGCGGAAATTAAATTTAACAACTTTCGAAATATCAAGATGCAATAGAGTCGAATTTCGTGATAATCACATAAGTATGGAGAAATTTCCCCACACACTTTGGAGAACTAAAAACCCAATAAAAGGCAGAGCCAACTGTACAATCATCCTATTGCGACTAGGACCATTTAAGCAAAACATTCACAGGCATCTTGCTTGGTATATGCTAGTTGTTGCCTCTTTTTTCTGTTCTATTACGACTAGGATCATCCAAGCAACACATTCAAAAGGTATTGTGCTTGTTACATGCTAGTTGTTGCCTCCTTTTCTCTTCTCCTATCTTTTTCGGAACTTTGTATACGTGTGAATACATGCCGACCAAGCTATTTTCACACAACATTCAAGTTCCAGCTCTAATAACTTATAGCAAACGTGGTTAGAATTAAGACGTGTAGTGAAGTGATTTTAGAATAAAACACGTATCTGAAAATTGTGTAATTAATACTGCCATTGTAAGGTGCATCAGAAATTACCGTTTTGTATGGTGTGTACGCATGCTAAACAAGTTATCAGCATACAGTATACAAACGTTACTTTTCACCCCGTACCATTTAAAAAGATTATTTGTTGTAAAAGGCACAAATATACGGAATAGATTAAACAAGTTGAGTGGATTAAATGAAATTGTGAAATTGCATGAGTATTGCTGAGAAAAGGTTATTGTATTTAGTTATTTTATGCTTTTGAATTTATTTGTAATAAAAATTTGGATAAGGAACTAAGCGATATTTTTCATCCGCTACACACCTCAGTTATTCTCTTTTCAAAATAATATTTTTGTGCGTTGTGCACAAGTTTGTGGAAAGGCTTGTCTGGGCAATTTTAATAAATCTTATTCCTATAAACTGTTTTTTAAACGAGTTTAATACTAATTTTCTTCGAAAATTAGTATTAAACTCGTTTCGCCGAAAATTCATATTTAAAATAATCCATTCATCAGGTGATTTACGAAGTAATATCGTTCGCGTGTAGGTGGAGGGAGATTCAAATATGAAAATCGTATTGGAAACAAAGAACTATTGTTTTTAGTTTCTTTGAAGGGAAAAACCAAAGGGGGTTTGACGATTTATTCCTAGAAGAGTGGCCCGTTTGACGTGTCTTCGACGCTGAATTAATGGTCAAAGCTTGGTTTTGGTGGAGTGCGGTTAGAAGAAAGAGGCTCGAGTGTTCGGCTGACCCGCAAGGAGACCACACTTACTAACTATATCGTCATAATCAGCAGATTTCGTACTGAATCATAAGCAAGAACGTTGAAACGGCATAAAACGGCATAACGGCATAATCGTAAACTTATTATGAGACCGCGCCGAGTACTGTATTTCCTGTAATTATCAGTAAAAATCTTATCCAATCTAAGAAGAAGTTGCTAAAGAAAAAAAGGAAATATTATTGCATCAAATTATTATCCTTCACATATTCAAGCAGAACTAAAAGAAAGAACTAAATTGGTTTGTCGCTGCATTTGCAAATTTTGATTGTACTTGATGATTTGCGTTTACATTCTTATACACATACAGTCAGCGACAAAAATCATGGCATCTGAGTGCACTTATCGTTTTGCAGGTACATATCTTCTAAAATATTAAAGTCATTTCGTTGTGTTTTAGAAATAATAAATATTTATTAAGGTAGATTATGAATATATAAAAACAAATCAAATTTCACAAAATTAATAAAAGAAAACAACTTCGCTTATTCAAAAATTATATTTTTGCCGCGACAAAAGTAATGGCACTTGATTAGAAAATTGTATCTTTTAATAGCAGTATATTGAAATTAATATTTAGTTGGATACCCTTTGGATTGTATTACCGCTTTCAAGCGCCTTTGCATTGATTGGACTTATTTTAGAGTATATGAATTGTTGATATTAGCCCATTCTTGCCGTATGATGTCTTCAGTTGTGCTTTCGATTTTATGCCATGTTTCGGATTGAAGTCTGGTGACTGAGGAGGTGTAGCCAGCATATGAGGAGTGTTATAGATTATCCATATTTTCACAATGTACGCTGTATGCTTGGGATCATTATCTTCTTGAAAATAATAACCACAACTCAAACCCAATTTATATATATATATATATATATATATATATATATATATATATATATATATCAGCAAAATGGTTAACAGAGATAATCTCTGGAGTGGCCAATTCAATTGAAATGAAATTTTCGGAGGACGTAGATGTATATAGTTGGTACGTCCATGTCTTACTGGAATTCAGATATCCTAAACCTTTTGGCGACGGCGACGTTTTAGTGAATTTTCAGGCACTCCTATATTTCCAAGCAGTGTAAATTTTTGTTGAAATAAATGTTTGGAAATGAAAGCTAATTGTGCTTTAAGCTTGTCTATGATAAAGAATTGGAAATTTTGAGCCGTGTGTGGGTGCAGGGTGCCTAAAAGTAGGCAAGGAATTTTTTTCAAATTTTGATTTGTCATTACTTGTAAGAAAAACAATGGATCATCGTGAAAATTACAGAACATATTGATGTTGACTAAAATTTAACACACAATGATTTTCAACATAAAGCGGGTAACCCTGTAGCTGTGGTAGGCTGCTGAAAAAAATCCTTCAAATCATCGACCTTCCTGAAAATTTTTTATTTCTGACAAAAATTTCAAATCTTTGATAAATTTTATCCTTTGTCCTTCATGTCAAGTTTAAATTTTCAAAATTCCGATTTACGCAAGAACGGCAACCCATCACCAAATTACATCTATTTTCAGCACTCGAAACTTCTGTTCACGAGAACTGACGACCGGATAATCCGAGCATAATGAAATTTACAGGACGTGTTAGTATTAGCTAGGACCAGGTCTGATAGAAGCGATTTTAAAATACGGAGAACCCTGTAGCAGTGGTACCATCTTGAAAAATCGCTGAGAAAAAAAACATCTTTTTGGCCTATAACTTCCGATTCAGCCATCACATTTAAACGAAATTCACACAATATTTGGATCTGGAAAAATTCGGATAGAGTTGCCAGCTATGGTGATTTTTGTCTCCTAAATCTTACAAACTTGCTCAGCAAAATAAAGCTTTTTCCCCTATAGCTTCTGTTCCAGAGTAGAAACCAAAACGAAGTTCATGCAGTAAACGGACCTTAATGTGAACCAAGAGTCGTAAAAAGTTCGTACAAAAATCATGAAAGATCTGCTAGCTATGACCATTTTTGTAAATTTTTGGAATTTATTTACTATATATTTATTATATGATTAGATTTGCAAATGGGAATCATCCTGCAATGAAAATTAACAACAAATATTAACGTGTTAAAAATTTGAAAAGTTCTGAGGGTGGTGACCCTAAAATTATTTTCACCCGTATAACTTCCAGCGCAGTGATTCAATCGAAACAAAATTTACTGGTTGGGGTTAACTTAACGTGAAGCAGATTTGGTATATATTTTGCTTTGCTGCGAACACAGGGTAACCAGCATTGGCCATTTTCGTAAATATTGCACCAGCAGATGCTTGAAATTACATACTCATATGCAAAGCATTTGCAATAAAAATAAGAAAACAATTTTCTAATTTTCCGAGTTTTGAAAATTTTTCGGATGGCAGCCTCAAACAACGTTTAATCGTTGAAACATTCCATGAAATCCTGCGATGAGAACAAAATTCAAAGGATACGTTGATTTAAGTATGAGCTTGCTATGATTGACTTATTGCTGCTTCGTTGGGAAAGTGTTGCCAGCACTGAACATTTTCATCATTTGTGTTATAGTTGAGTTTTGTTGCTTTGAATAATTAATGGTTGATATGATTCTACAAAAAAGTGTATTGTCTTTCCACATTTTTTTGTCACTCAAAGACAAAAATTAGTTTTCTAGCGGTTCTGATGCGCTAGACTTTTTTTTATTTTATTCCTAGAATCTTAAAACGCAACAAGTAATTAGTTAATTATTGCTTAGCGGAAAACTCGTTTCGGCAAAGAGTTCTGCGACATAAATTCGCGTTTACAAAGAATGTTAGTTACGCTTAAATGGCCTTGTTTCTCAATAAATTTTACACCTTCTTGCAAAGCTTGTAAACGTGACTGATTGCAACGACAAAGACAACTTGCCAAGTCACAGGTTTCTTCAAGACGCCGTTACTTCATGTCGCAGTGAACAAAGAAAACGGATAAAGTTTAACCGCTGTTTAATTTCAACTGCAAAGTCAGGCATTGAAGAGTTGGAGTCGTGGAATGCAGCCCGGTACCGAGCACGTATTATATCCGCAAGGTTGAATGCTATTAGTTCCAATGAATCAGGCTTGCTTCTACGGAAACATTTTCGACGAGCCGTTTAATTCTCGAACCGGTGACAGAAGAGACCGCGGGCGAAGCGACACAGGCAGAGCTCTCTCAAACTTAGCAACAATGAAAACCCGAAGAAATTCTTAATTAATGGAAAAGTTTTCTTCATCTTAAAATTAAACGAAAAAGCGAAGATATTGTGTTTGTCGACGTAGAACAAACATTCGAGACATGTACGGCAATAGAAATGGCACCGACAATGGCCAAGCAATAATTTCGTAGCTGGCAATGTTCCGAAAATGCAGGAAGTGCAGGAAAACCTGATAGTATATTTGCTTCCTTCACGTCGGTCGGTTGATGCCGCTACCAGTGCGGTGCCTGCCAGGACTCCTTTCGTTGTCGTCATCAGCGTTGTTTTGTTAACGAAAATATCGAAAACGGTCGTAAGAGTTTCTTGCGATATAGCCCAAGTTTGCCAAAGCAAACGGCATTGTGTAAAGTTCCCGTTCGAATTATTGGAACTTATTGCACCGCAATTGAATACCCGCAACCGCTACTGGTCAAATACAAGAATGGTTACGCAGAACCGGCAGGCAGAATAGTTTTCTGTTTGAGTTTGCTTTCATTGCGGTAAGTATTGGTTCGGAGTTGGCAAGATGCGAATTATGAGGGAAACGTAACATTTGAAATAACTAGTCCGGTTCCTTTTTATTAAATACTGGTTTCCGAGAAATACTGCATTCAGTGTTGTGTAATAGTAAAAACATTACCGAAACTAAAGCCATCCTCTGAAAAATTTCGACCGGCATGCAAGTAGTTTACGAACATTAAATATTTTCACCTGAGATTTGCACTGTTAGAAATCATTACGGCAACTCTTCAAGGCATCAGTCAACGAAACCAAAGTATCTGATTCAATTCCAAATGAATACCAACATCATTTCAAAATAATTGCTCGAGAGTAAGTGGTCAAAAAGTGCTTCTTATTTGTTATTAAAAGTTTCTAATTCGTTTGTACGATGGCAAGTTCATTAGACACGGTGTTGTTGAAATATTAAAATTCCACCTCGAACTCAATTTGAGGCACAATTACTGAGCTTCTTCCAAAACCCTATAAATTTCATGGAAGTTGATGAAATATGGTTTTTTTGTCCATCATCAGTTGCGTTTTGTCGAATGCATTTGACTGGCTCAGAAGATTGATTTGGGAGATTGGATACTGAAACTTTAGATTACGCTGTGCAGACGTGCAACAGTTTTTTGACAATTGAATAGACATGAGTCCGTCAAGGAAGTGATTTGTCTCACAATGGATTTTTGGTATCCTAATGAGGTACTAAAAGTTGAAAATTAAAAAAAGGTCCAAAACAGAATGATGGTATTTGCATATCATGATGGAAATAAAAATTAAGCAGTTTAAAATAAATTGACTTTCAAATAAACTTTGGTATATTTAATTATGTGCATTAAGCTGATCTACAAATGCAAATTGTATAATTACTTTGTATCTACATAAGTTTTTTTTCTTCTCTAAAGTCTATACAGAGATAAAGTTGAATTTTAAATGCCTAATATAAATACTATATCAAGCTCGTTTATTTCTCCAAAACAAGAATAAAATGTTTTCTCACAAAAAAAAAATATATAGCACTACACATCGTGAGCCGCAAGCAAGTTAAAAAATGTTCCGTATATTAGGCTTACTTTGAGATAACTTTAGTTGCGAAACAGATTTTCAAACTTATTTTGAATAAAATAGAATATTTAGATATAAGTTGCTTCCTCTCTTCTCTCAAGTACCATGTTTTCGTGGTGGAGAGGCTTTTGCACCACAAGATATCGCAATAAGAGTGCCTGGATAACAGCATGAGTTTAAAGCCAAACAATAGAAAATCTGAGTCCGGAAATCTTACCGTACTGGGCTGTGCTTCGACTGAGTCCGTACATCTTGTCGTACTCGGCTCGTTCAGTTTTTGCAGGCTCTAACTTCAGGTATTATTTCATTGGACGACCCCGGTTGCAGTGAAAAATCGCCAGCGACTTTTTGAGCTTGCTGATTGCATCTAAAGTCATGACCAGAGCTCGAATATTTATGCACGAAAAAAGGGCAAAATATGCATGAAAATATGCCAGAAAGACCACTGAAATATGCCGATAAATATGCAATTAAATTTACTATACTATGCAAAAATCTTGCCAAAATTGCCAAAATATTCAAGAAAAATTATATACCTAATCTGGTGAGGACCTTCAAGAGTGAATCATTTAGATCGTTTCGTGAGGGACTGGAGGGTGTGCAGGAGACGTGGAGGCTTTGCAAAGTCCTAAAGAAGGACCAGTCAGCTAAGCTGGACTCTTAAACAATGCAACAAATCTAAATCGGTCGGGTGGTGACTTTACCAAGTCCAAAAAGGTGTCTCTACAGATTCTACTTGGAACTCACTTTCCGGTTATACTAAGGAATGGAATTGACGAATTGGAGGTAAACTTAAGAGGAATCTTTCGGGCTCTGTCACCTTGGTGACAGGTTAAGTTAGCTTTTATACCTAAATCGGGGAGAGATGATTAAGTCTGGAGAGACTTTTTGACGCTGAAGTTTAACCCCTTGAATGATGAGTAACATGAGTACTAGCAAGGAAAATCATTCGAGCCGGCTCTTCATTTTCAGGTTTCCATCGTTGAGGGAGCGATCTCAAATGGTAAATATGCGGTGGAGGTATTTATGAACCTTTGACTGCGCGCCTTTTGTGGAGCTATGCGAAGCTGCGAAAGCTTATAGCGTGGATGAAGTCTTAGCTTAAGCGTAAATCAGACACGGGGATCTGCTCGTCAACTTGTTTACAGATATCCGATATCTGCGACCAAATTCAGTCTCTGTGGGTTAGTTTCAGATCTACATTGCTCGCAAATATCACAAATCTGCAGCCAAGTTAGCGACCAAATCTCCGTGTCTGTGGGCCCCTTAATATATGGATACATGTCATGCTGACGCAAAGATTGTTGCTGGTGACAAATGGATGTCCTCAAGGAGATGCACTATCACCACTCCTGTGGAGTATGCTAGTTGACTCCCTGCTCAACGAACTGCAACAAGAACGGCAGCACGCAATGCCTTATGCTGATGACTTGGCCACAATAGCAGTCAGTAAAGATCTAAATGTAGTATGTTAGAATCTAATAGAAAGTTGTTGTTCGAGGCACGGCCTAACAGTGTGGCCTGGTAAGACAGATCTGTTTTGTTCACCAGGCAAAGAAAACTGGTATGACTAGTGCTTCCTCACATAAAGAGTGTAACTCTTAAGCCCTTTTTAGACATGAGCCCATGCGTCCACGTGTCCATGCGTTTTTAGATTTCACGAGTCAAGTCAACTCAAATCCAGTTTTTTGAAGGCGGGGCTAAGCCGATATATGGATGAAATTTACACGATTATAATGATGTTTTTTTTGCTCCATACAAATATATTGGTAACAGAAAATTGTATATATTTATCCATATGACTATATATACCTACATATATATGTTTGTGTCTAGATATTCATATGCATTCAAATTTTTTCGAAATAGTCATGCACGTAAGGGTGCAAAAAAATACTGAGCGAAAGAAATCATTATAAAGTCTATTGTACATGAATCAGCATACTCCACCTCCTTCGCATTAGACCCGCCTATATAAACAAAATACGCTAGATCGCATGGACGCGTGGGCGCATGGACTCATGTGTAAAAAGGGCTTTACAGCGAATGTAGTACGAATTTTGTGGGAGCTGAGTCAGAATTGAAAAAAATAGTGAAATGAAATCAAAAAAAAAAAAAAAAAAATAGTGACACTGTACGATTTCAGAGTGGTCTTGAAATTACATAGCATTTCAATTCACCAACCTCACTACATTTTGGAGGGGTAACGTCGATCAAACTACATTTACGCCGTATATTACGATATGCCACTCTAAACTACGAAAAAACTCAACAATACTAATTCAAATCGAAGCCTGCCTGAACTCGCGTCCGTTGTGCCCTCTCATTGATGACCCTAAGGGCTTCAAAGTATTGATTCCAGCTCATTTTCCGATTTTAGATGCACAAGTTATGCCAGTGGAAGCCGATTTGTCCGAAATAAATTCATCACGGCTAGACAGATGGCAGTTGTGCCAAAGATTAACGCAAACATTTTGGAAACGCTGGACAAATGAATATCTTGCAAGTTTGCAACAAAGGCCTAAATGGCTCAAACAAGAAACTCAATCAAAAATAGGGGATTTATGTTTACTAAAAGAAGAGAATATATATGCTAGTAAATGGTCTCTCACAAGAATCACCAATGTTCATACTGGAAAAGATATGATAACATGATTTGTTACGCTATTATCAAGAGACGGTTACTACAAACGTGCGATAAAAAAATTGTGTTGCTTTCCACACAATAATCAAACTTAAATATACACATATTTTGATAAAAAAATGAAACAATAGACAAAACAAAGACAAAAATAGAAATAAGTCGGAAACAAAATAAGTTACTATCCCAAAACAATGAAATATTCGACCCTTTCTTTCTTATTACTAGTCATTAGTTTCTATCCTAAGTACATACCACAAAAATGCCCCAAATGATACACATAAGACGATAAGAGAACGACCGAATCAGCAAACCTTAAAATGCAATCTGTTTTGACGAAGACTTTTGCTACCTTTATAATTGATGGTAGAAAAAAAAAGCAATGCTAATGTTTCCTTATTAAATCCTTGTTCGAGCTGGCGAGCCGGGGTGCCAAGTACAAATGTACCTGTACGGAGGATATGACATAGGTAACGTTAACATTTTTACTCTTTCGGTTTGAAGTCAGTGTCTTGCGCCTGGAAGTCCAATTGTTCTCAAATTATGATAAGCCAACCATAAATGGCACATGAAGCAACAATAGCAAACTTGATAATCGGTAATTCAATATTTATGAGAGAGCATACTCAACTTTTATTTACAGATGTTAATACTGATCTGGTGGGGCCAGTGGGGAGAGTATGTTTGATGACGATCTGAAAAGGAAGAAATATTAGAAAAATAATTGATTAATATAGTTTGTTTGCACTTACCTTGACATCAACTGACGGATTGATTGTCACTTTTACACCACGCAACAAGGAATGAATTCAGCTGATTTGGAATATTCATGATGTATCTCAAATGCAGAATATTAGAAACAACTTTCCAACAGTGAAGTAAAATTTTATTGGAAATGTGACATGCTAAACTTAACAAAATTGTCATCTAGTATTTTTCGTCGACTTGTTTGTTAATAGTACAGTAGTTTTTCGAATTGGAATTTGATCGGTCGTTGAACGTCAAATAAAAATTAGAAATAGATTAGAAATTATTGTTTGAAAATTGAATTGTTCTTAAAGCTTTAAAACAGAATCGTAACAAAATAATTTTGAAATCGAAAAAATCGGAATTAGAAATCAAATTGATATCGTACAGTTATCTACAAACTTAACTTGACAATCACTTACTGGACGCTCCGTTGAATGAAAAGCAGAGGTCTTTTGTGTCTCCAATTAAACCTTCTGCTTTTTGCATCAAGAGGAGATGCTGATGCTGATACTCAAATAGATCTGCGGAACAAAAGGGTCAATGATGGAACTATATCCTTTGAAAACTTCAAATGGCTAAGCTTTCATCTGTTGCGTTAAATGAAATCTTTTGGACATGCTTAGCCCTGGCGGTACTTCCATCACCTTGGCGACAATTTGAAGTAGTCTTTATGCCAAAACCTCGAAGGAATGGCTAGTCAAATCCTATGAATTTCAGGCCGGTCAACGTTATAAAAGAAACGCAATTGCTAATTAGATTAAGAATCATAGTTTGACGCTATCTATTCGTAAATCTGGTCCTGGTTCCATACTGACTGGAGCATATGTGTTGCACGGGATGGTATTTGGCGATCTTGATTGAAAAAAGTGGATTCTGTCGATAATTTTTTTTGTGATTGCCCAGCGTTTGCGCGCACTAAATACCAATGATTGGGCTGCGATGTTGCATGCATGCACGGGATTGCCTTTCATCTCCTTTCAGTGTTCTTCAAATTCATTAAACTCTAGTAGACTGGACTATGATTACAACCGGATATTGTGGCCTGAGTTTTTCGAGGCACCAAGCGTCTCTCTCTCAACCAAAACTAAGTTCCTCTCTTAAAGATAGTTTTTCATCAAAATCGTTTGGTTTTGAGTGATGCCATCAATATCCGGCGAGATAAAAAGAGTAAAGATGTTTGCCATTATTTATAAGATTTTTGTCTTTGTTTAATAAACGATTTAACTTGTGTGCTACACTTCTGGGGCGCCACAATTACAATTTCACCGAACATTTACATTAAACGTGCATTGAACTACTGTAAACGAAACAAAACACTTTTTGAGTAAATAAAAACGGTCTTTGACTTTGAAGGCTCAAGAATTTAAATAATTAAGCATGTCAAATCATTATGAATTGTTACGTTTCAGCAAATGATTTGAAAGATAATGTTTTCTCCAAGTAACATTTTTATACTGATTTATCATTCGGATAACATTTTCGAACTTAGCTTTGCAATCAGTTTCATATTTTGTAAGCAAGCAATATAATAAATTAAATTGATGGGGATTAGAATTTAGCTATGATTATTTTATATACATATGCCAATAAAGTTTTTCACTTACTAGATTCTATATTATTCACAATTTATTTGGGCAGTAACCTAAAGGTAGCTCTTTTTAAAACGAAATGCTGCAATTCAAAATAGGAAATCCATCACATGATTGCTGTATCATTGCTCAATATGGCGATACCAATTATCGTAACTTCTCGTTTCACTGAAATTACAAGAAATAGTCTGAGAAGTTTTCATCTTACCCAAAAGTACTCTCGCAACCGGAAAGCCGATGAAGAAAAAGGCAAAGTTATGATGACCATCTTCTTCTCACTTACTGCTCCCCGTACAAGTCCACATCTCATTCGAGCGTTTGAAGTAGCTCTCAAGCGGAAGTAGTATCCCTAGTAGACAAGCATCATTTTCCAATGAGAAACTTTGTTTATAGTTGACCAACAATGACCACCACCATCGTCCACATATTATTGTGTATATCTTAAAGAACTTGTCCGTTATTAAATCCTACGTTACCTTGTCTTATTTGGAAATGGCACGTCCTTTTCGAATATTAGGCTTTATAGACGACCAGATGACACAGCTCTATAGGTTTTTTTCCATCTCCTCGTTCCACCTCTTCACTAGGCAACGCTTAAACGCGAAACGTGAACGTATACATACATTCAAACAGGGATGGCAGGAAGAAGCATCATCGAAGAAATGTCCTGTCATCGAAACGGTATTGGGTGAGTGCTGAAAGTTTGTATACTTTAGGATATGAAGGATGTTTTTAAGACTCTCAGCAAGTTTCATCGAACTAATTTGAAAGTTTGGATGGAATTTACGAGATACAATGGGATACTAATTCCGTTTGTCGAGGAGATGCTTAGAAATTTGTATACAGCTGTGTCGTTTTTGTTGTTTTAAACGAATTGTGATAGTTGGAGGTACAATGGCACTAAATGATACTCTTTTTCGACAATTTGAAGAGAGTTTGCTTTGAGGAAATCAGATTATTTTCCTTAAGTTCGAAATTTTTTCAATTCAAATTTTAATGACATATTTACATAGGATAAAATAACATAATCATTCTAAAATCATTTGAAAGCTCTATTATTTTCTTGTTTATCATGGTGTAAAATTATTATCATGGTGTAAAATTATTGGTAAAAATAACTGCAGTGCTTCACAGCGGTTTACTGTATTTTTTTGAAAATACTACTCTCAACACCGAATCGTCACAAAGTGCAATTCAAATATGCGGCAAAAATAGCAGTTTGTACAAGCTTTTAAAAATACCCAACTGTGTGCTGGTTTATGTTGCTGCCAAAACTTCAAAATAACTGTCGTAGAAGTCAATTTTCCAAGAGGATTTCAGTGATATCTTCATATTATCGGGTTGTACAGAAAATTTGCTAAGAAAAAAATCTCTTTTGACCCAATTCAGCTGGCGATCACAAAAGCTGAGATTGTCATGCCGACGAAGAAAGGATAAAAAGCGATATTATCAAAACTGACTTGGTTTCTCGGACTGTTGCTGGATTATGGATTATGGAATATTCGAAAAGCAAAAGTATTGCACTAGTGATTGATATATCATTATTTTTGATTCAATTTAAATTCATTATTTTCGTATTATTCTCGAATATTCATTTTTACTTTGCTGGTGCATTTGGTGTGGAACTTGTGAAATACTCTTAAGTTTAACATTTTCTTATTATTTTTGATTGTTCGTATTAGTTCATACTATAACACATGTATACTAGTTGTGAACTCAACTCCAGCCAGGGCTGCGTATAATTAGCTCCACACAAATTAGCAAACCTCTCTTGGGACTATTTTGCTGTTATCTGAATTTTTTTATATGAATTAACCTTGCTTGCTTATATTCTAATTTTTTTGTATAAATTAGCATTTTATCCTTCCATTTTTGGTGTTCATTTTTTTTGGCTATAATTTAAATATATAAAATGAATTATGAATAGTGATTTTTTTTAATGATTCCTACAGATCGTCTTCCCTTCCCTTTTATTCGTCCTATGCGTTAAATGTTGTATTGTCTGCGTGCCGTACTGCGTGCTGAGCTACCTGGCAGGTTTGGCACGCGGGACAGACCCGAATCTGATCTAAATGAAATGTTGCACTGACGGCAGCTCGGCTGTTATAGTTCCGCAGCACAGTTGTAGCAGCATATGTGGCATTTGGTTGGTAGACTGTGTTTTTTGGTGAGTACGAATCACACATTACTTTGACAGGAAATCTTTTGAAGGTTTTTCGACATCGAGTTGAAAAAAATCTCATGCTGTGGAGAGTTGTTTGAGAAGGTAGATGATATACGCAAATACTTTGTGACGGCACCATGAATGGATATAAATATAATACATTCACGTATACTACAATATATTAAGAGCAACTGAATAAAATGAGATACATTTTTATTTAAGAGAAGCCACCATACCACAAGGCTTAATAAGGTGTATTAAATTTAAAGTATTTATTTGACCCTACCACTCTAATGCACATACACTACACTATATTTATATAATACATACAAGATTTAAAACCAATCATGAAAAATATATTGAACTAGAACTCATGCAAAGTTTACTTGGAATTGTAGCTGGATTCACCATTTCACATAAGGCATATGTTTCTATGAAAATATCAAATTTCTTTCTTTCGACAAATACCGCAATCGATAAGTCATAGAAGTTTACAATGCTCTATGAAATAAATTAATTTTACTCTGGCAGAGAAGGAGTAATAATATTCACGAAACCTGCAAAGTATGATAACCGCATTGCCGTAAACACATCACCACAGTGCGAAACAACAATCCGAGTGCGTAACGTTTGTTTATCTCGTGCACAATACCTTCTTTTGTCTTGATCCCTTTTGAGTCTGTAAATCATCCGTCATGAATGAAAGTCGAAAGTAGTTGAGTGATGCTTGAGATTTTGTTGAAACCGAAAGTTTTTTTTTTTGCTTGTGTAACACGGGAAAGTTCTGACGCATTGTCTGCTGCATGTAAAATGTATGCGAAAAAGTTGGTTTAAACACCGAACTTGCTACAAGTGATGCGCTGATATGCCAGGTGATAAATTATTATTTCATCAGAAGGTGCCAGCATTGATATAAGTGGATGTGTTATTCCAGCAAAGTCATTAATAAGTTGTATGTATATATTTAAGTTTTGATTTCCATAGTTTTCTTCAAATTAATTTCGATTGCTGTATTTTTATTATTTGCGGTTGTTTTCATGTTTTAACAAACACAATAAAGTTGGCATAAACTGTATTTCTTGTAGACAAGAAAGCAAAATATTAGATAATTTCGTTGGATATAATACGAGGATGTTCAAATTTGTCACAATTAACGTAAAAAAACTCTAGCGCACCTGAACCGCTAGAAGCACTAATGCTCGAAGAACAGGAGAATAATCGTGCAGGTTTTGAGTGCATATTCCACCACATGAGCTGCTTATTACGGCCAAACTGTTTCAAATGCAACGTTTTACTTTGGTCTCAAGAATGCATTATAACTCATATGGTAGAAGGTTTCATATATTACCACTGGCATGAATTTCAACGTTTATGAGAGCAAAACACGGGCTTATTATATTCGTTATCAGTTGCTTATTTCACAAAATTTTGAAAGCAGCATCTCATATAACATCAATGAAGAAAATGCTCAGTGCCTGCCGCACTGTAACTGAAGTTGGTGTTTGGGGCTGCGATCCAAAAAATTTGCAGAGCTTTGGGAATTGAAACATCGGTTATTTATTTTCATTGTAAATGTTTACTGACTGTAAGCATTTATTGATACAAAAGTAGCACAACCGACTCGTGCTGGCAACCTTTCGCCAGTATCAAAGCCAAAAATATATCACATCTGCTTCACGTTGTTATATAACATTCGAGGTTATAGGAGTATAAAGAAATGTAGGGTTACCTGCAGCGAGTTTTTTCAAATAATCGAAAGCTTAATATTTATTGTCACTACAATATCATTACCAATTGAAAATTCTACGATAAAACCGCTTAATAAAGATATTGCAAACAAACACAAAACCAACAATAGCTGGCAATCCTATCGTGGCTTTTCAACCAAATTTGGCCTGAATAATGTTTATACTAGGTTCCATTAATTGTATGAAATTTGTATTGACTGCACTGGAAGTTATAGGGCAAAAAGGGCAACCAAAGACACAAAAATTACCATAGCTGGCAGCACCAATCGAATTTTTCAACCGAATTTCTATCAAACGGAGTTGAGAGTAAGGTTCAGCTGCTGTGTGAATTTCATGAAAATCTGGTAACTTATTCACATTTCATAGGGCAAAAAGCAGTTTTTTTCTTTGTAATTTTTCAAGATGGCACCACTGGCAGAGAGTTGCCTAGAATTCAAAATCGCTTCTATCAGCCTTGGTCATACTTAAGTCCAATGCATTCTGTAAATTTCAACTGTATCTGATTTTCGGTTCGTGAGTTCTCGTGAACAGAAGTTTTTGATGCAAAAAATATAGGTAAATTGGGAAAGGGTTACCGTTCTTGTCGGACATGAAATTTCCAAAGTTTTTCTTTGAACGTGTAGATAAAGCATAAGGTTTGTATACAGATTCGTTTAATTGTAAGAAACGGACATTTTTTAGGATATTCGATGCTTTGAAGGTTTTCAATTCCAAATTTTCATTTTTTCAAATTTAAGACACCAAAATTATCATAGCTGGCAGCTCCAACCGAACTTTTCAACCAAATTTCTACCAAACGTGGTTTAAAGTAAAGTCCAGCTACTGTGTGAATTTCGTCGAAATCGAACGATTCAATCAGAATTTATAGGCACCACTGGCACAGAATCGCCCGCATTTCAAAATTACTTCTATCAGACCTGGTCCTATTTAAGACCAATACATTTTGCAGATTTCAATGAATTCTGCTAATCGGATCATGAGTTTCCGTAAACAGAAGTTTTTGATGCATAAAATATAGGTAAATTGGGCAAGGGTTACCAGGCGTGCCCGTTATACCATATCAAATTTTTTCTTGTATATGTAAATAAAACACAAGATTTACATATGAGTGGCTTCTTTTTGAAGAAACGGCATTTTTTCAAGAGAGACGATGATTTGGAGGTTTTCACTTTCAGAGGCTGCGCTAGCTACAGAGTTGCCAGCTTGCTCATTAAAAGCTACACAAACCTACAACTAAATAGTACCAATATGTCCTGAAAATTTCGTAAGGATTGAATAGCTCGGTCAAAAGTTATCACAATTTAAAAATTTTCAAGTTTTCCCGTTCTCTTTTTAGGCACCCAGCGCACACATGGGGTTAAACAATTCCAAAATATTATCCGATTCACATGTAAAACACATTTGAAATTTATTTCGTCAACTTTGTTTTTGCAAAAATTATTTGTGTGCGGAATAATAGGTATATTAAAAATATCACTAAAATGTCCGCCAGCGCCAAAGGGTTAAAGATTATTAACTTTTTGTAAAATTTGGCGCTATTCTGCATATACACCAATGTGTCCTGAAAATTTCAGTTTAATAGGATGGCGCGTTCGTGAGATTTTTTCACTGACATTTTTTGATGATGTATATATATATATATATATATATATATATATATATATATATATATATATATATATATATATATATATATATATATATATATATATATATATATATATATATATATAGAAATATGAATGTTTGGCTAAAGTTAATACTAATGTTCTTCTTCGAACATTAGTAAAAAAACAAACGGGTCAGGCGAGTGAACTTTTTGTTGATATCTCAAAATCAGACCAATGATGGCTACAATAAACCAGTCACTGCAATAAGTATATGCTTTAGCGAAGCCAATTATATGTTTCATTTTCACTTCTCTACAGCATCATTTAAACGAATTCTGCATAAAAATGATTAAATACTAGACGTATTTAACAAAACGAAATGAAATTCGACCACTTAATTTTCCTTGCTTCGAAACTATACAAAGACACTGTACCTTTTATTTGCTTGCGGTTGGGCAAAATATTATAAAATATAAGACTAGATTCCATCCAAAAAAATAAATACTTTTATCATTATCGGCGTCACCAGGTTTATTAATCAAGCCCACATTGGGCGCTAAAATTTTCTTCAGTTTTAGCATTTCTGAAGCATCTTAAGCATTCCTATATTGGGCACATCATTTCCACTTCAATTTAAGTATTTAAAATTTTGCGACCAATGTGTGGCTAAAAAAAGCAGATTAGTACGATTGCATTAGTTGGTTTTAAACATAATTTCACTTGATTGTGAGCTAGTGACCGGAATAAATTCTACAGTGAATAGTGACCCAGCCCCGTTTTTCAATTATTGTTAATCGAATTTAATTTTATATTATCATTTTAGTTCTACAGTAATTTCAGGTATTTGAATTAACACAGGTGAACAACAAAATTGGCGGGGGGAGCCGTCAAGCAAGAACAACAGCAAGAGGAAAATATAAAAGTTCCACCAATTTCAATATTGCAACTGCCGGGACACATAATCATAGCTTCTATAACAATTGATCTTCAGATCACTGATTTGCAGGTCAAAAACTTATCAATTGGCAGAAGGTTTTGAATTCCTTTGAGGAATATGGCAAAAAGTGCACAGACAGAAATGATTAATATTTTTACACACGATAGAGCAGCCTCTGACGCACAAAATCGGTATTGTCAGGGCCGCATGACATGATCTATGATGATTTGAAAAAGTAACCCGAATAAATAACTAAAATAAATCGAATTGAAAATAAAACAGCCAGCTTTGATACTTCTGGTTTTGAAGTATTAGGCTTTAAGAACAGCTTTATCAAATTTAAGCTAAATCAAATTCAAAAATTATGCACACAATTGTTTCATTTCCACTAACCTGAAGTTGTCTCTTAAAAATAGCAGAATTAGTTAAAATTTCATTTTCAATATTATAGCAGTCAAAACAATTCTATATACTAATGCTATCGGAGGCTTTATCCGCAAAATGATACATATTCCTGCATAAAATATTCACCGCTTGGAAAGCTGTGGAGTCCTATGTTATTGTTAACAGGAAGGCTGATCAAAGCGAATCGCAATCCAACATTTCTATGTATTACTATTTCTGCATTTTAGCTCATGATTCAACCTTATGATTAAAATGTAAAATTAAAAATTATAGTAACAAAATAATACAAAATAAAATGATTGCGATAGAATATATGCATGAAAATAAAAATGTAAATGTAAAATAGTAAATTTATTAATGGCTTCACCATTCGGAAAAGAGAGCTTGTTCTTGAATAAACCTTTTTGTATTATTTTCGATGTGATAATATATTTAATCATACTATGCTTAGCAACGTTATACTGTTTATTTTCTCCATCCATAAATTTTTCAAAATTTTAAAGCGTGCCCTAAAATGGAAGAAGACAGTTAAGATCCTTCTTTTGACCCCCCATGCCAGCCGGTCAAAGGGTCAAAGTTACTTAATCAACAGTGATTGTTGGCAGTTACACAACATATGTGCTATTTGTTCGAATTAAAATTTCATTTTCACACACTGTGCATGTGGTTGATAAAAACGAATATCTAATTTGAAAAGTTTTTTATGCGCAATAGAATTGAATAATTTCCAATTTTTCCCCCCAAATACCTTCAGCTAACCAGAAATGATTGCAAGTAGCCTCCACTTGTCATCCTCTCAAATGCTAATTTAAACCGACTAGCTGAATATATTATCTGTGAAATTTGACAATGGTATCATCCCTTAGGTCTTCCATATACATATTCTTTTCATACCTAGCCAATCTTTCTTTTTCACTGAACAAACCGCACTGAAAATTGTCGTCGACAAATTTAATTTCATCAGACCAGAATCTATTCCTTTGTTGTGCAAATTTTCCTTTTATTTCTCCCATTATCTTCTCCTGGAAAAATATTTTTCCTATTACAATCACTGAATGGGTGAATACGTGGCGCATAGTACTGTACGTTCGTATGTACGTACCGAAGAAGAATCCCATCACCGAGATGTATTCAAATACGAAAAACCCCTAAATCGGAAGGACACCAGGCAATTCGTAAAGGGAGCGAGTGATAGAGCTCGTTTAGTCCAGGATAGGATGGTATACAATAGACTATAAGTAAGAGACGAATGTGCATAAAAAGACAATTGGAGTCCGTGCAAAGTCGTAGAAAATCGGATCTTGACTTCATGGGCATCGAGCAAAAAGAATATGATTGAAGTAAATTCTGTGCTATCGTCGCAAGCCTTCTCCGAATATGTTGAATAGTTTTTTTTGCAGCGAGTTTTTTCTTACCGTTATTTACCTCAGCTATACATAGATTTGGCTTGTCACGGACTCATGGAAAGAATGTTGGGTTAGGGATTATGTGAAATTCATTCAGTACGACCTGAAAATAGTTTTGATATTATTCGATGCCGGGCTTTGATCAATTTCTTATTTATGTTCCGTGTGACGTATTTTTGGGTTTCGGCATAAGCAGCGACACTCTAGTGCAATGCTAGTTTTCTGCTTTTTTGGAATAGCCTCAATCGGTAGATCCAGCATTTAACAAATTAGCATTACCAAATTAACTATCTACAGAGCTAAATTCCAATTTGAAAAAAGCATTTGACTGAAAATTTTTGCAAGCCAGAATGCTGGTAACGGTTTCGGTCTTTGGTTAAACAAATCAAGAACAATCTTTCGGCTCTTCCGTGCCACAGTTTCTTCCTGATTGTAACATTGATTCTTAGTCTCTAGATAAAGTTTACCTCTCTGCTCCTAGTCCTCCAATTCACGCTTTCAATCAAGAGTCTTGGTTTATTACGCTCAAGAGAGGTAGTGAAAAACCTCGCAATACTTGATGTCACTAAATCTGCAGGACCTGTTGGTATTTTGCCCCTAATACTTAAATGGTGCGCCTCCACATTAGGTAAACCTCTAAACAAACTAATTGGCTTGTCATATTTGATTGGAATTTTCCTTCCCCGGTAGTAAAGGTTGTAAGTAAAAGGAAGCTTGTGATCTCTTAAACTACCAATTCGGTTCTATTTAAGGTCTCTGAAACGCTCTTAATTTTAAAATTATCCAGCAATCATAAATCCAAACCATGTTAGTAACGACCAACTGTTTGGCTTGAAGCTTGAGCTGCTTAGTGGATAGAGCACTGGCTTCTTGTGTGTGGGGTCTCTGGTTTAAATCCTGATTCAGACGAGAGTCAGTGCACCAAGCTTTGAGTTAACCTAGCTGTGAACCTGTGAGTGAGTCATGTAACTTGTCCATCCACGCTCGTATTCGCATTGATTGTAAATTTGTGATGAAGCTCCCTACTAACTTCATCCCCTTAACCTGTTAAAAAGGTTGTCGTGGGATTTTTATCTGTTTAGCTTCCATCCTGAGGACTTAATTACATTTGCCTCGATGACTTTGGTGAAGGTATTTTGATAACTATAGATATGTCGAAGGTTTTTGCCAGAGTCTGGCAACCAGCTCTTTTGGTTAAGCTTCGTGCATTTATTATTCACTCCGTTTTTGTCAAGTGGATTGATAGTTTTTTTCGTAGATAATTTCTTTCAAGTTGCTCTAGATGATCGTAAATCAGACGTTCACACTCCTATTGTCAACAACATCACCCTTGAATTTGCGTATTCTTTTAGTAAAGTGGTTGACTTTCATTGGAAGGCTACTTGTGTTATCAAAGGTCGCATGTTTACTTCGTTAAACGGGGACATGCTAAACATAATCGCTTGAGACTTGGCGAACTGTATTGTGCTTACTGCGTCCAAAATTGTGATTATAAAAAAAAAGAAAAATTGATATACAAATAGATAAAAAAAATCAGATTCAAAAATCCAATGCTACAACGCTAACGCCGAGTATATATAGTTTCAAACGTTTTTTGAATGCAAAGAACGATTGTGGTAGAGGACCGAGCCCAAATTCATTATGACGCCCAGCGAAATAGATTTTTTTATTGTACAGAAGGAACAGTGAAAACTTCCTGAGACTTGTTGATAAGAAAACATGTACATATGTCTACAAATATAGATGCAAAACGAGGGACCAATCCAGAGACTTGGGAAGCTTTTGCGATAACTTCGACAACATGTAAATCAAATTTTAATTTAAGATCAAAAGGGACACTCAAGTCTCTGAAATGATTGACAGACGACAGTCAGTTGTTGCAAAAAGAATAAGAGAACAAAGAAGAAGAGGATTTGAGAGAGAAATTCATTTGTTTACATTTGCTACCATTCAAGGACACGGAATTTCTATTACACCAGTTGAGAAGAGCATACAGATTATTTTGAAGGATGCTACTGCTAATAACTCACCTGATGACTCGAAACAGTTTAAAATCGTCAACATACAGTAAGCAAAAATTTAACAGAGTAATGGGCCAAGGAAACACCCTTATGAAACACCTGAAGAGGGATCGTATCAAAATCCCGAATCACAAAATCCCGTATGTTTCGAAATTTCCGTATTCCAAAATCCCGAAATACAAAATCTTGTACTTAGAAATCCTGAAACTCAAAATCCCGAAACTTAAAATCTCGTGGAATGAAATCCTGTATGAAACCTATTCGTAGATTGAAACAAAAAAAAACCTAGTGATTTAAGTTTTTATTTAGGAATAAGTTTCAACATAAAGACACATTGTACGCGATTCTTCCCAAAAAACCGATTTTTTCAGTTTCAGACCTTTGCTAATCATTTTTTTAATTTTTTGGTACCTTGCCAAATTTTTCTTCTACATGGGTACTGATTCTCCTCTATTAATTTTCCTTATGGTCGTTTTAGCTACAATAAAAAAAAAGCTGGATGAAAAATCCCGTAGGTTTGCATAAGATAGAATCAGACGCGGTGTCGCGCCTGATTCTATATTATGCAAACCTACGGGATTTAGAAATCGGGATATGGTATTACGGGATTTTGTTATACGGGATTTAGTAATACGGGATTTTGTATTACGGTGTTTTGTAATACGGGATTTTGTCTTACGCGATTTTATGTTACAGGATTTTGCAATACGGGATTTTGTAGTCGGGATTTTGTAAACGGGATATTGTAATACGGGATTTTGTACCCAACCCACCTGAAGAGCAATGAAAGGGAAAGAGAAAACGTTGTTAATAGTATCTTTGCGCATACGATTACTGGAGTAGAGCGAAAACCAAGAAAGGAGTGTACCGCAACAACCAGGCTGTTTGACTTTATCAAGCAACAATCAATGTATCATCCAGTAATAATATATAAAATTTTGATTGCATTTTATTGATATATTAATTGATCAGATAGCTAGAATAAAGTCTCTTGTTTTTTTTTGTAAAAAAAGCTAAAATTTTTATTATGGAGTCTAAAAGGAAAGAAATAAGTGTCGGCGGGAGGGAAATCATCATTAAGCTCTGGAAGAAAGGGAAGACAAACCGAGAAATTGGACAATTGGTTGGAAGATCGCACTGCTCAGTGTATACCGTAATAAAAAATTTTAAATCCACCGGAATTATCACGTCAAAATCTCGTTCTGGTCGCCCACCGAAGCTGACGTCCCGTGAAAACCGCTCAATATTGAATGCAGTGAAGGACAATCCACGCTTGACTGCATTGCGAGTTGCAAATTATGTTCTGGAAAGATTTGCCAAAAGTATTTCAGTCTGGTTTTCATGCTAGAGTAGCACGGAAGACACCGCTTATTTCTGTAATCAATCGAAAAAAGCGCATAGTTTTCGCAAAGAAATACTTAAATATGCCTGAAGAGTTCTGGAACAACGTGCTTTTCTCCGATGAATCAAATTTCTGTATTTTCGGTATAAAGGGACGCAAATTAATATGGCGTAAGCGAGGACAAGCATACAATAAGAGCAATTTTTACCCAACGGTAAAACAATCGAGGTGGTGGAGTGATGGTTTGGGGTTGTATGGCAGCCAATGGTACGGGGAACCTGGAGTTTGTGGAGACAACGATGGATAAACATATATATTTAAATATTTTAAAACGTAATATGCAATCCAGTACTGAAAACAAAGAACAAAGAATTATTTATTTTCAACACGATAACGACCCCAAGCACACTGCGGAAATTGTGCGCACTTAGTTACTGTACAAGGCCCCCAAACAATTATACACGCCTCCACAATCACCAGATTTAAACCCCATTGAGCATTTATGGGTGCTATTGGAAAGAAAAATACGCAAACATACTATTTCAACAAAACAACAGCTCAAAGACATAATATTAAAGGAGACTAGACTAGCTAGACCCTTAAGTTATATGAAAAATTTAATTTTAACATTCTAAAACTTCTTTATAATTATTGCTTGTAGACTTTTGATTCTAGGTTTTGCTACCCAGAAGAACAAAAGTACCGTTATCTCGGCTGTTTTGCTAACACGTTGAAAGAAATTTGGCGTCAACATGTTACTTTTGTTATTGTTTAAGAAAAATAAAAATTGAATAAAATAAATTGATTGATATTTAAAATACATTCTTGCGAACCCTTTTTTGTTTTGGTTTCTTGTAGATTTATGACTTTGAGTGTATATCTAATGATACAAGACCTTAGATAAATTTGTGCACTACGTCCACATGTTCCTCAAGCAACGGCATCTGTGTTTGAGGAGAGAATGCAGACTTTTTTCTGACGAAATTATACAAGATAATTTTTTTTCAAGAAGCTTACTGAAACAAGGGAGAAGTGAAAGAGCGCGGAGTTAAAGACGGAAGAAACATCGCCATCTTTGAAAATTGGATAAAAATTAGAAAAATGTTAGAGAAGGAAAAACATCGAATGATATGCTCAAATTAAAGAAGATAGAAAAAGGGGGGAACACATGGGCTACGCAAAGAAATTGATTGAGACGGATCCACCACAGGAATGCGAATCAACACTGATCAAGACCCTCAAAGTTCACAGAGTGAACTAAAGAAAGTTTGTAGATTTAGAAGGGTGAAAGATAAAGACAAGAGTCGAGATAAGGTCATTGAGTTTATAATAGAATGTGGAAACAGCATGATCAATATTTAGCCCATAGAAAAATAAAACCAGTTAATTATTCAAATTCCGATGCCATTCTTGGGTAATTAGACTTGCAAAAATTGCACCAAGGAGCAACTTAGATTCCTTTCTTCAAAGGGTATGTCAGTGGACATAAAGAGAGCGAGAAAGATGGACTTAAGGAAAAGAAGAACGAAAGATGAGCTAAGCGCAAGGAAGAACAAAAATACAATGAAAAGCCGAGTGCTCCATGAAGAGGTCTGCGTACGGTAATCAATACATGTGATTTCTTAGAAATATGAAGGGTTAAAATTAATTCGTAGTGTTTTGCAAAAGATGGCGTTTTTCAACTATTCGTAGTCATACATACAAAAATAAATATTTTCTGCAAAGCTACTAACACGGCGCATTTTTCTCATTCTTGAAATGTAATACCGTTATTGAGTTCAGAGCATTTTATAGTGCGTCATCCAATATATCAACATTTGTGCGTGAAATAAGTGAAGTGTTTTGTTCGGGAAGTGTTTTTTTTCATATAAAAAAGTGCTGCAAAAACGCGTCGTATTTTAAAGAGTGTTTATGATGAATATCATCTGGCTGAAGAAATATACAGAAATTGGTTTGCGAGGTTCAAATATGTTAATTTTGACTTTGAAGCCAAGGAACGTCCTGGACAGCCGAACAAATTAGAAGATGAAGAGTTGGTGACAATTCTCCATGAAGACCAATGTCAAACACTTCTCCAGTTGCCCAAGTCGCTTGGAGCTGACTTATCGACGGTTGGAAGATGCCTCAAAGCCTTTGGAATGACACAAAAGCAAAGAACGGGGCCTCACATCCGTTTTAGCCAAGGGACATCGAGCGGTGTTAAGTTATTTGTTAGCAGAAGGAGGCATTTTTGCATCAAGACTCTGGCAACGAATAGCGAGTGCGTTACCACCACAGATATAAGAGAGAATGGATTGGAAATGAACGAGAGAAATGTGCCAATTTTTCACTTTCTGTTTACTGGTGTGAGAATGAGGTCCGGGTGTGTGCTTTACACAGTTCATACGGCAAAGCCAATGTGAAAAAAACACGAGAGATCGCCATTTTGAACTTCATTTGACATTTCTTTCCCCAAACCGGCAAGTGGAGATTAAAATGCTTTTTGTTAATTAAATTCATTATGATTTCACGCAAAAACTATACGAAATTATTGTCAAAGATTTATTTTACTTACACAAAATACGATATCCCCTGCGAAGCACATCGGTAGCTACTTTTGCAGCCAGGAACGCGGCATTTCATTATCGCACTATTTTATAATTTTTACCGCTAATTTACTCGCGAAACCGAGACAAATGATTGCGCACAAACATAGATGTACGTTTCTACCAAATTTACCGTAAAACTTTCAAATTTTGTTTGAAAAATTTTGACTGAAAGTCAATGCTCTCAGTCCCCGACACTAATCAAACTGACGTTTCTTTCCGTGTTGCCCGTTGTACGCTTTTACACCGATCTGGTGTTCCCAGCAAGACACAGCATTAAGGCTTTTCGGTTGTGAGTGCTGTAGAAAGGGGTGCACTGAGCGGAATTTTTGTGAGAGAGCGATGTTGTGTTAAAAAAAGGCACACTCACGTATGAGTTCACGGATAGCCATTTCGTATCCATATTCTTTCATATCTGTGGCTACGACAATTCCAAGCGCAAAAAATCATCGTTCAGGTAGAATATTCATGAGAAAAAGATCCTGCTGTGCACATGGTGAGATTGGCTGGGCATAATTTACTGTGAGCTGCTCCAACTGGGCGTAATCATCACTGAAAACTTCTACAGATTTCAATTAATGCGTTTGAGCAAGCATTAGAAGAAAACCGCCTTCAATTTAAGGATTAGCACAACAAGGTGATTTTGTTCCAAGACAATGACAAACTCCATGTTGTGAAAGTCTTGAAAACTTGTTTGAAAACACTGAAATAGAAAGTTCTGTCTCATCCGCCATATTTACCATACATTGTTCTATCTGATTTCCATTTGTTCCGGTCATTGACGCATATATTGTCAGAGTTGCACTTCGACAACTACGAAAGTACCAAGAATAGGATCGATTCATTCATTTATCAAATCTAAGAAAGAGGACTTCTTTCGATGTTTTAGCCATGCCCTGCCAGAAAGATGGCAAAAAGTAGTGAACAACAATGGATAATATTTTAAATAGACCCATTATAATGATACTAGTCACTCGTAAGTTATCGTTCGCCGAAGTTGCGCTATAGTTTAATAAGGCAACAACAAGTGATCCATGTATAATAAATTTATAATAAAATGTGACCCATTTTAATCATTGCAAGATGATTGATCTCACACAGATAACGCTGGGTCCTTTTTAGAAAGTGAACCTATTCAAATCAAAAGTATATTAAGAAATTGAAAATTGATTTTATCTTCCTTAAAGTGAATCAATACCTTTGTGTTTGAAATTTTTGAGCCTTTTTGTCGAGAGTTTGTTTGATTGTTTCATCATATAATTTATGACGAAAGTTCGAAGAACATTAGCATTAAAATCTATTTGGCCAAAAATTCTAAGTTGTATACTTTTGTAGTTTTGTATGAACGTGCTTTCAACCCTGTCGCTACCACAGGCACTGAAAGTGAAAACCTTCAAACCATCGTCTGTTCTGAAATATTGTCGCTTTTAAGGAAAAAAAGCAACTCATATACAAATCTACACAGTCAAAGTAAAACTTTGGAAATTTCATGTCGGGCAAGAACGGTAACCCTTCCCCAACTTACCTATATTTTTAGCATCAAAAACTTCTGTTCACGAGAACTCACGACACAATAATCAGATACCGTTGAAATTTACAGAATGTATTGGTCTTAGGTAGGACCAAGTCTGATAGAAGCGATTTTGAGCAATTCTGTGCCAGTGCTGCCATCTCGAAAAATCACTAAGAAAAATAGCTGCTTTTGGCTCTATAAATTTGAATTCAGTCACTAGATTTGAACTAAGCACAATACACACAATAGATGAATTAGGATTTCACCACGTTTGGTAGAACTTTGGTTGAAAAATTCGTTTGGAGCTGCCAGCTATAGTAATTTTGGAGTCTTAAATTTTGAAAATTCGCTGAGGAAAGTAAAGCTCTTTGCCCTATAGATTCCAGTACAATCATGGAATCATAACGAAATTCATATGGCAAATTAAACTTATTGTACAGAATACTCAGCAGAAATTTAATTGGAAAAACAATGAAAGGGCTGCCCGCTATGGTTGGGTTTGTATTTTTTGCTAGTTATCTTGTAGTGAAAATAAATAAAAAATACTACGATTTAGGAAATTTGAAAACTTTTGCGGGTTGTAGCTCTTAATTTCTTTGTATCCCTATAACTTCCAATGCAGTCACCGTATCAATACGAAATCCGCAGCGCAGGTTGACTTCAACGTGAGGCAGATGTGACATATTTTTGGTTTCGGTGCTAACAAAGGGCTGCCAGCATGATGCGTTTTTGTTATTTTCGTACCAAAAAATGCTTACATTAAGTATTCACATCACGAACATTTGCAATAAAAATAAGTAAGCACTGTTTAAATTTTTTAAGGTCTGCACGTTTTTCGGATGGCAGCCCCAAACGCCTTTCTATCGCTGTAACTTTGGATGAAATAGTCGAAATTAAATTGGCTTAGGGTCTATTATTACTTTGGGTGTATTGATGTTAAGTAGGAGAAGTAGCTCGTGGTAGTGGCCTTAAGTAGCTAATGGTAGAATACACACGCAAAATCTGCACAAATCCTTTACTGTTCTTCGAACATTAGTGTTTCTAGCGGTTCTGATGCGCTAGGGATTTTTTATTTATTTTATTCTAAGGGTGTGATTAAATAAGCTCATGCTTGCATAGCATTATTTACTTTTTGTAACTTTTGTAAGATTCATTTAATAATAATAATAATTATAATAATAATAATAATAATAATAATAATAATAATAATAATAATAATAATAATAATAGTAGCTATATTTAATAGATCGAACGGATTTAGAAATATTTTCAGTGTTTGAGTTTAATCTAAGTTTAAACAATGTCTTTACAGCTAAGTTACTAATAGATATAAATTTAGAAATGATTAATTGTATACAGAGTTACAAGTTATCTCAGATTAGGCAAAATTAGCTTAAAGCCTACTAAAACCCTTAAACTAAATTTAGGATAGTTTTTACAACTAGGGATTACAAACTAGGTTAAAGAAATGTATTGGAGAATATGCTACCTTACGCACGATTCAAGGATGCAATTAGTGGGTGAGACAAACGTGCACATTTATCAAGGAACTTTCGTTGTAGAGTAAGAGCTCTGGACTTGTTTTTATCGACTTTTGCCAACTTGTGCAGGCGAGTGGTGGAGAAGTAGTAGGGTTTGTTCAATATGATTTTGAGGCATTTATTTTCGAGTATTTGAAGCTAGCTAACATGAAACATAGAATTGGACAACCATGTAGGATAATAGGCTGCATCGCGGATTTGTATATAAGCAGTTTATTGTGTAGTGACAGCTTAGACTTCCTGTTGGTAAGTGGGTATAAGGACCGTATATTTTTCAATACTTTAGATTTGGTGCCTTCAATATGCGAGAGAAACGTTAATTTTGAGTCTAGATGGATTCCACGATAATTAATGTCGTTTGACTAATTAACAATTGATCCAAAAACATTTATTTGCGGATTCGGCAAGATTTTTTTTGAGCACGTTTTTTTTTGCGAAGAAAATTGCCTGAGTTTTATTTGAGTTTATTTTAATCTTCCACCTTTTACAAAATTGATCTATGAGAGATAATTGCTCCTGGAGATTATAAGATTCATTTAATTTTTACTCTTATTAGCAGAAATGATTTCATATATTATCAACAATTTTATTACGCTCAATGGGTATTTTTATGTTATTAATTATATGTCTGCAGGCAAAAGAACTTTAAACAAGACAATAAGGCTTGCCAAGAATACTGTATCCGAGACGAATATATAACTTATTTTTAAACGACGTTTCTAATTAAACTTCAAATGAACATAGCTGCTGGCTACTTACATTCAATCGACATTTCAAATTCCCCTTTTTATTCTATTTTCCTGTAAATTTTTTCCTGACGTCTTGCAGAAGCAAATGTTGCAACTGCAATAAAATTTCAAACTGTTTCAGGAATCTTCTCGATTCGGTGAAATTTATGTGCATTCGAGAACCCGAAACGGGTCAAAGGAAATTATTTCTTTTTCGCCGTAGCGTACATGATAGCACACCGCAAAATAACCAAGTAGCAGTACCTTAAGTGATTACCGGCTGTGATTAATGTAAAATAGATGTTCGTAGCGAAAGAAAAGTGGTTATTTGAAATTTTGCCAGTAAAATTCTGAAAATATATTATGCTAGACACTATGAAGTGAACTTTCATATAGTCCCGAGAAAGTGAATTAAGTCGATGTTGGAGTGATGATTATATTTAAAAATATCCAATTTTTTCAATTTTCGAAGATATATTTTTTCGCTAGGAAATATTGTTTTCTTGGTTTCATAATTAGTATTTCACCGTTCATAAGTAAATGTTTCCCCACAAATATCAAATATATATCAAATTAGGAAGTTGATTGCAGTGTTTCTTTAAGCTTTTTAGAGGTTTCACTAGTCGCAGTAGTTATCCTCCCTAGACAACATTTTTCGCTAGGAGAGATTTTTCGTTGAGCTCGAAATCTAAAATTATTTCTCGAACAAAAATCAATATAAAATCTCATCAAAATGTCTTTAATAAGCAGACCGAAATGTGACGCGCAGAGTGCTAAATACTTTTCCGTTGACTGCCCTGTCCACAGAAATCAAAATCTTTGCCTTTCTTCGTACGACACAGTACAGATTACTTCTGGACATGGAAGCGAAAAATCGCAACTGTAAATATACTTTTCACTCGCCCGAAAGACTTTTAGATTTCGAATTTCACACATATCTTCTGCAAATAAACTTTTCTTTCAGATAAAATGACTTACGAATCGGAATTTTACAGAAATCCTTCTGATGCACAGAGGAAATGGGTTACGAGTACTTTCAGCGTATAAGTTGTATCTTTTAAGATGAATGCTAACGGAATCGAAGATTTTGACATGGTAGTAATGAATGAACGAACGAAGAACGGTAACGGACATTAGTCAGCAATAGATTCAGCTAAAGCATTTGGTGACCTATCTTTACCAGCTTGACAAACCGAGCAATAATGCTGACTTCATGTGAACAGGCACTGTAAGGCGACCAGTGTGGCTTGTGCACGGAATAATATTATCGGGTTCATGCCAAAGTTGTGATGATTCTATTGAAAAGTGGCAGTTGAAGTGGTTTGAGAACGAATTGGATTCAATTCAGAAATAGGATAGGTATGGACAACAAGGGTGATGAAGTCGATCTACATGATGACGATTTTCGTCTTCCCTTCTTTGCCTTATGTTGAGAACATTTTAATTTCCGCTTGCCAAGCTGCACATTGCTTGATATTTTCAAGAATGTGTGTGCGACATAAATGCACGCAATGGAAGATTAAAAGTGAATATGATGAGAGCACGAATGAAGCTGTTATGATTTTGAAATCTAATGGTGGAATTATTTCTGGTGAAAATTGGAGCAGATCACAATATCCTTGGAAAATTCAAAGGGGCTATGGCTGCCTAAAACGGCTTATTGGAGTAAGGAACGTTATTAAGACAGCCAACCTATCGTCGGATTCTTTTTCACGCTACCTTGTTCTTTATGTTTTTTATATACGAATTTAAAGTTTCCGGACAAATGCCTACTGTTCTCAAAGTCCCTATTAACAAAAAACCATCTCACTTCTGGCACCAATAGTTGTGTTTTTTACGAAACGCAATTTGAGGGTGTCGAAGCTATACAGTTTACTTCGCATGCAAGTGTATAAATGTCACTGTGCAGTATTCATAACGATTCAACAGGCCTTACTTTGTATCTTTCGAATCACTTTTTGTGCCACGCTGACTCAATTCGTTAATGAATTTATTGTTTTTGTTAAAATAACTTAATGCGAATTCCGTTCCTTCTTTTCATGAATTTGAAGTTTCTACTTTGTGAAAGAAATATGTATGTATTTAAGTCGAGCTTTAATTTCCTTATTATGCCTTATGGAGCTACGATTTTCGTTTGATTTAATAGCTTTTATTTGAAGAAGTTGACAACCGTAACGTGTTCTGGCTAAACACGTACAGTAAAAACGCACAACCGTTAAAACATCATGAAAAATATCAAAAACATATTTATATCTCAACAACCAATAATATAAAATACAGACACCACAGCGCAGTTCCCAAGTATTTCAAATATTTAATCAAATGCTCGTGCTGTAATCAAACCTTTGATTCGCCTATGGAAAACACATCAACTTTAATCTCACACTCAGCGGCATAACGTGCAGATAATTTAAGGCTCCATACAAAATGGCGAAAAACAGAATAAGCTCGGCTAGGAAATCTTTTCCGGAATTTATTCGAGCTTTTATGAACGGCGGCACTGGCGACGCACATGTTGTTCACATTCATCTACACCGCCGCCACGCCATGCACTGCATATAACAGTGTGTAGCACATCGAATCGATACTACTACACCAACAAACCGGAAAAGCGAAGGGAAACTCTGCCACCGCTCGCACAGAATACCGCGAAAATAAATATCGGAATAATAATCCTTCTCCACTTTTAGTACAGGGGAAAATTTCGGAGTTCATGTTCCAACGCTTAGTACTGTGCACTAGTGTGAGTTTCCGGTTTATTTAATATGTGTTATGGACTGCGAGCAGCTGCATGAGGTCGGTATACTTCGAGCTCTAGTCCTTTCTCAAATATCAATAGGAATAGACGTTCGTTCCTTTTCACTAGCATGAAGTTTCCTTCAAGACGAGAGCAACTGAAAACTGACGAGAGCTACGGGTGGAAAATTACTTAACCATGAAGCTGTGGACCTTTTGTTTATGGTTTCCGTCATTGTTGTCGGAAGGAAACTTTAAACGGTAAACGAGCAAATTGTTGGACGGAATTCGGGTTCTTGTGATGGTGAAGCCAAAAGCACGGTCGAGTTGTGTGGAGGAGTCCAATGGCTATGATACGACGGGCACGAGAAGTAATATTTGATTGCTTCAAAGGCAGAGTTGTGTTATGGCCAATGGGAAAAACTAAGATGCAGCCAGTAAAGATGTCCCATATTGAAAATAAACCCAATCAGTTCAATTGTGTGTGGCAGGGAAATGATGCAATTTAGTTTTCTTTCGAAAATATAAGAATGATTGCTATAGTTTAATAAGCTGTGTGTTGAGAATATTCCATGGAAATCGATTAAGTTTAGTGATTATTGAATGTTGCTGGATATTTTTTGTTTCTATCTAATTTTTGGAAGCGCTTTGGAGTCATAAATTGTTTTTCGTATTTTGTGTTATGACTGTAAAGGTACAATATTTAAGTATTTTTGTATTTTTGTGCTTGCATTGTTTACCTTAATAAATATATGCAATTCATTTTGGGCAATTTATAATTTCACCCAATATTGAGAAATATTCACCCGAATAGAGACATAAATATTATGATACTTTCATCCCCTGTAACAGTTGTCAAGATAAACAACAATGAATATACTTACCTTTTCTATCTCGTTACGGTGAATATTTTGAAATTTCAAATTATTTTTTGTATTTTGGCTCCCCATGTACTCTCTTTCTCTAAAGCTAGTCACTCTTATTTATGTCTAGTACACATTGGACGAGAAGTGAGGAAATCGTCTTGACTCGGCCGTGTGCCATTTTCAATCTGACTAGTAAAATCAATGACGAGTGAATAAAAATGGTGGCTTCTATTTACTTGGCCGAGTAAGTATCGCCTTTTTGTTCCGCACTTTACTACGAAAACTATACGCTTCGTCGAAAATTCATCATTTATATATATATATATATATATATATATATATATATATATATATATATATATATATATATATATATATATATATATATATATATATATATATATATATATATATATATATATATATCAGCAAATTGATTAAAGGAGATAATCTCTGGAGTGGCTGATCCAATTTAAATGAAACTTTCGGAGAACATAGATGTATATTATTGGAATTAAGATATCTTTCATCTTTTGGCGGCTGTGGGCATTTTAGTATATTTTCAGGTACCCTTATATTTCTATGCAGAGTACATTTTTGCTAAAAGTAAATATTGAAAATGAAAACTTATTATGTTTAGGCAAGTAGCCAGGGATTTTTTTCAAAGTTCGATTTGTCATAGTTTCTAACGAAAAAATGGATCATCGTGATATTTGCATAGCGTATTGATGTGGACTAAGACTTAACACAAATTAACTTTCAAGATTATGCGGGCAACCATGTAGCTACAGTAGGCTCCTGAAAAAAAATCTTTCAAATCATCGACCCTCCTGAAAAACCTTTGTCCACCGTGTTAAACTCAAATTTTCGAAATTCCACGATGCACAAGAACGGCAACCCATGATCAAGTTACCTCTATTTTCAGCACTTGAAACTTCTATTCACGAGAACTGACGACCGGATAATGCGATCAACATGAACTTTACAGAACATGTTGGTATTAGCTAGGACCAGATCTGATAGAAGTGATTTTAAAATACGAGTAACACTGTGGCAGTGGTGCGATTTTGAAAAACCACCGAGAAAAAAATCTGGTTTTTGGCCTATAGCTTCCGATTTAATCACTAGATTTTAACAAAATTCACGCAGTAAGTGACAGATTACGTAGAAATTTGGTTTAAAAATAAGTAAAGGGTTGCCAGCTATAATTTTTTTTGTCTCCTAGACATTGTGAATTTGCTCAGGAAAGTAAATGTTTTTCCCCTATAGCTTCCGATGCAGTAACGAAATCAAAACGAAACTCATGTGACAAGTGGACCTTGCTGTTTATCTAATTCTGTACGAATTTATAGGACATGCCTTCTTGATTATGAATATACCTAATAGCAAGGGTCGGAAATGAGTACATTACAGATTATAGACAAAAACCTTGAAAAACTGATTCTCATTAGTATTTTATTCGAATTTTATGTGCATTTCTGAAATTAATAATGCAGGATTTCATTTTTTGCATAAGAGAAAAGCAATCCCAAATACTAAAATAAAAGCAATGCCAACTAACTTTAGCCATTTAACATAAAAATACACAAAATAAATAATCAAAAAAACTGTAAACTATGCTATGCAATTGTAATAATATTTAGTCTGAATCTAAATAATCTTCATCAATACTACTTTCGAAATCTAAGTATAGATGGCTAAGTTTAGCACATGTTATAATTTTTATTGTCCAAAGAAAATGGATGTATTTGGGGAAAGTATTATGTACCACATAATTGCACACCTAAAAGATTAATGTAACCACATATACGGCAACTTTTATTAACCTTATAATAAGTAACCGCCTTTGTTGCAAATGATCGCAATCATTCTTTTTGGTGGTCTTTGGACAGATTTTTGATATTTTCTGCGGTAGTTTATTTCATTCTGCCTTAATGCACTTACGAAGCTCTTCAACATTCTCAAGTTGCCTTAGATCCGGAGACCTAGGTGGCCAATCTAGGACGTTCACATTGTTTGATACAAAAAAGTCTTTCACTACTCGAGCTGTGTCGATGGCAGCGTAATCTTGTTGAAAAATATACTCATGTCCTGCTATTTCACTTGTGCACTCGTTTAACTGCTCCCTAATCAACTCTTAATAGTTGATAGCGTTTATTCGTCCTTGGACAAATTTCATTTCTGTTTTGCCGTTATATCCAATGCCAGCCCACACCATTACACTTCAACCACTGAGCTGTCTACTGCTTAAATATCTCTCCTTTTTGAATAGATCATGAAAGTAGACGCAGTACCCATCGGGACGATCCAAATTAAATTTTTTCTCGATCTAAATTAAATTTTTTCCTCCACTTTTTTTTCCATTGCACGTGTTCGATAGCAAATTTCATGCTCATGTCTGTGTGTCGGTTCGATAGGTGTGGTTTTCTTTTCAGTTTTTGACATGCACATATGGCTCTTCTTAATGTCCTGACATTTGCTTTGACACCAAATTTTTTTGCCTATTGCTGCAACAGAAAAGGAAGAATTTGAAGCTTTTCTTAAAAGTAATCGTCTCTCATGTTCAGGGGTCACCTTTAGCCAACCAGGACTCTTTTTCTTCGCATAATTTTTGGGATAGTTTAATAAATTAGCTATCACTTTCCTGCTTTTCTTCATAAATCTCGATATTTTATCCAATGACCATTCTTAAAACTGCTTTAATTTCACTATGTCCCATTTCTACTTTTTTTGGTAAACAAAACCAAAAGTCTATCACGAATTTGCTCGTAACACTTCGCTTCTACAATGCTTTTAAGAGGAGGGTAAGTGCTAGCAGTTGTGAAAAAAAAACATTTCAAAAATATTGTTCCAAAATTTGAAGTCAACCAGAGCAAAACTCTCGAAGTTATTGAATACTTAGTCCCATCTCTTCTATCATTGTTGCTCCGACAGCTCGAACTTAGTAGTAATTTTTTTGGAAAAAAAATTTTAAAAGTACGTCTTCACTGGCATGTAAAAACCACATTACCAATTAATTTCAAACTTGGCACACACTTTCTACATCTACTCAACGATAAGTTTTAGAATTTTTTTTACATTAAGGGGGTTTTCCACCTACAAAAGAGGTGCAAAATAGCAATTTTTTTCGTGAAAAATAGCAATTTTCACGTCAAATTACCACCAAAAACTTAAAAATGTTGGGAAAGGGTTTGATGATAGTTTGACTAAATTTTAATGTTTTTTATTTCCGATAATTTTCAGTTAAGATACAGTGAACACCGCAAATCGTCTTTTTCCAAAGACATGTTAAAGGAATTGTGGCAAACGCGTATAACAAAACCAGCAATCCGGGACGCCTTACGAGTAATGGTTCGAATATGAATGTCGAACTTTAGCTTCCGATCGAAGGTAACACCGAGATCAGTAAAATGATCCACAACTAAAAGGGTGATGTCACAAATAGAGTAATTGAACACAAATGCACAAGGCTTCAATGAAAAAGACATTGAGTAACATTTGGCGATATTCAAGAACAAGTAATTACAGTCACACCAGGAGACAAGACGGTTCAAATCGGTTTGAAGAGCAAGTTGATCGGAAGGAGTATTGATAACTCGAAAAACTTTCAAATCATCGGCGTACATTAGACAAGGAGATTCAAACACATTAGGAAGATCGTTGACGAAGATATTAAACAGCAAAGGCCCAAGAATAGATCCCTGAGGTACACCGGAGGTAGGAAAAAAAGGAAAGGACGAGGAGCCACGAAGAGAGACATAACAAATACGATCAAATACAAATGAAGAGATCCACGAGAGAAGGGGCTCCGATATACCATAATGCTCTAATTTAAGAAAAAGGAGCTCATGATTAACTGAATCAAAGGCCTTAGAGAAGTCAGTGTATATGACATCTACTTGTTGGTGATTATCTAAAGCAGAAGCAACAAAATGAGAAAACTCTACAAGGTTAGTGGTAGTACTTCGGCCTTTCACGAAACCATGCTGTTGAGCAGGAAAAACGAAACGAAGAGAATCATAGACGCGATTAAAAACTAGACGCTCACAGATTTTAGAAAAACAAGGAATGATAGAGATCGGGCGATAGTTGGTGACTAGGTTTAGATCACCAGACTTGTGGATAGGAAAAATGTTTGAGACTTTCCAAGAAGCTGGGAAAATACCATTACCCAGACGAATTTTAAAAATGATGGACAAGGGAACACAAAGAGAAGAAGCAAGTTTTTTAACGAAAAAGTTGGGAATTCCATCAGGGCCAAGAGAAGAGCTGGAGTCAAACGTAGATATAATAGATTGGACTTCAAGAGGATTGGTCTCCAGCACAGATAGGCAAGTGGGAAAGTGAAAAGTAGGAATGCTGTAGATATGAGAAGAAAAATTAGAGTATACAGAGGAAAAAAAGTCTGCAAATAGATTACATATTCCCTGCGGAGTAGAAGCACTAGAATTATTAAAAGAAACAGAATCAGGTATAGAGGAAGAAGATTTTAAACTACGCACATATGACCAAAATCTCTTAGGACCATCTGATCTAAGTGACGATTCAATATCAGAAAAGTAGTTGCGCATTGCAGTTTTAGTTTCTTTTTTAGCAGCAGATCGTAAACGAGAATAAACGGCGTAGTCCCTTCCAGACCCCGACTGCAAGTACTTCAGGCGAGCAGCGTTTTTAGAATCCAAAGCATGCAAGACATTACCGGTAAGCCAAGGAGCATCATGAGGCTTATTAGTCAGACATGTAGGGGTGTTAGCTAATATAAGTTGATGAAGCTTGTGGTAGAAGCAGAGAGCGGCGCGGTCAGGATCAAGTTCACGAAAAAAACTAAACCAATTTATAGAATTAATTTCAGCACTAAGTCTCTCATAATTAGTTTTATGGAAATTATAACGACTCACCCTGCACCGCTTGCTTAGAATACAGCTCTGGAGGCGTATATTAGCTGAAAGTGGAGGATGATGGCTATCAGATTTCACATAATGAAGAGAGGCAGAAGAGAGAGTGAAAGAAGATGGATCAAGGTTGGAAAGGATAAGATCAAGAATTCTACCATTGCTATTGGGGAAAATATTAAATTGATTGAGAGAACACGAAGAAAGAAAAGATGACAAGGAAATAGATATGTTGTTACAAGATTCCACACAATGAAAAGAGAGGTTCCACTGAACAGAAGGTAAGTTAAAATCACCACAAATGACAATTGGAGTGGAAGGGTAGGTTACATTAAGATAAGAAGACAGTTCACAGAAAAAGTTTTCAATCGTGGGGAAAGGGCAGTTACACGGAATATACAATGAAGCGAGAAATAAACAGGATTTGTCAGAGAAGGAGACACAGACAGCAACAAATTCAATAGGAGGAGAAGGAGAAAAATCAGAGCAGAGCTTACTTCGAAGAGAGCTTAATACGGCTACAAGGACACCACCACCGTCGACTTTACCAGAAGCAATTCTATTACGATCATTACGGTAGACATTATAGCACGGAAAGATTTCCGAACTCAGGATGCTTTCCGTAAGCCAGGTTTCGGAAAGGCATATAAGATGATCATTTTCAATAAATGAAGCAGTTCTAATTTCTTCCAGCTTGGTTCTCAAACCACGAACATTTTGATAGTATAATCTAATACTTGAAAGACTAGAAGTTAAGTGTGATTTCTCCTGACGCGGCTGGAACGAAAATTTTCACGGTTGACAAAAAGTTTAACCAAAGTCCCAGGCGGCCAAAATTCCGGTTCAGCAACTATATTTAAGTTATTAGGTAAAGTTATCTTAAAAGAAGCAACGTATCTTCTCGGAAGATTTTCTTTGGTCAATTTTACACACGCAAAAATATGAGGTGTGTAGCCCAATTTCTTGGAGATAAAGCGCTCAACGGCATTGGCAGTAGTATCATAGGCAAATCTGGATACGAAGATCTGCAATGGAGGCGAAATGATTCGCAGTGAAGCGATTTCATCACAATGGACAGCATCAGTCCTAGAAGCCACCGGAGAAGCGTTATGATTATGCCTATTTAAGGCTGGCTCAGAAAGGACGGGACGAAGTTGTTGCAAATGAGCCTGAGATGGAGGCACACAGTTGATGATAGGTGAAATCGATGGTTGAATTTGCAGATTTTGTTGATGATGATGATGATACTGCTCTTGCTGCTGAAGGTCCAACTGCAGTTGAAGCTGACGGTTGATTTGAGTGTTCGGTAATGTACGTTGCTGAAAACTATTCCGAGCACGATTGCGCGTCACTACTGGAGACGCAACTGGAGAAGGAACAGTAGGGCAGCTAGGAACAGTAGGGCAGCTCGGAACAGTAGGGCAGCTCGGAACAGTAGGGCAGCTCGGAACCGCAATAACATCCGCAGGAACAGGAACCGAAATTAATGACGACGAGGAAGTCGATGTCGATGGTGTTTCTTGTTCGGAGATCCTGATAAGGGCACAGACTTCTGCATTGGCTGCATCTAATTTCTCAGATAAGCTGGCAAAAGAGCTCTTTAGTTTACCAATTGTGTCAGCAGCGGAGCACAAACGAGTTACAAACGAAGCCATAGATTTTTTCCTGCATGCCTTGCAGAACCAGTACAAACCAGAATCTCTGGCAAGTACTGCATCTGCCACAACGCTCTTGATGCCCGCACACTTCGAATGAAAAGGTAGACCACAAAACCCAGCACATAGAAGAAGGGGAGTTGTGCCCTCTTTATCAATACACTTAGAGGCCATACACACGGACATATTGAAATAATCAAACTGATGATCATACAATAAGATTAAACGACTAAACGATATTGGCAGCTCTCAGACGATACTCTGGGCGCAACCCTGCCAACAATATCAAGTTCACCAGCTCACAGGTTCAAAAGAACGAAAGTTCAAAATATTCAGGTTATGACCTGAGATGTAAAGTCAAAAGCTAAAAAGCTCCACAAAGATAGAGTCCACACAAAACAAAAAAAAAAAAAACGATAAACGAGGAGCGCCTGTGTTTATGCAAAATACGAAAGATGAAAGGAAGATAATATATATATGCAAGTCCAACACACTAACAGCAGCACCGTAACGTTATATTGCAACAGCAGTCACTGAAGAAAAATTTAAAACAATGAGACGAAACGATTGATAACCGGCGTAAATTGACGATAGATCACAGCGAATCGGACGCAGTTACAAGCGATTTCACACCGAGTAGCAGTTTAGCAGTCTATTTACGGAAAATCAGCCATATACCAAGGTAAATCACGAAATTGAAGGAACACAGTGAGGTCGCGCACGTACGACAAGCTTAGTTTATGTAGTGAGACAAGTTTGTAATTTTCTATCTGACAAGTTTGCAAAATTTCTTTACATGATCGACATAGCACATCGCTATTAGGTATTATTCGGTATAAGGTTATTAGGTATTATTAAAAATAACGTTATTAATCTAACTGAAAATTTTTCAATGACATTTTCTTCGATAAATTATGCAAAGATGGGTCATTAAGTTCGCGGAATGGGGGGTTAGAAGTGCAAATTAAAATACGAAAATTAGTTTCCTTGTTCAATAAATTTATCTGCAACTTTTTTTAAATTCTTGGGATCTTTCAATTAGTTTCTTCCGTCTAAGCAAATATATTTTACTTTTGTCGGAACAGTAACGCGAAACTGTATCCTACACCTCTCCATCCTTTGAAAATTTCTTCTTACGAAGTTTTTTTTTCAATTTTGAGAAAAGACAATAATCGCTAGGAGCCAGGCGAAGGCTGCAGCCTGGATGATATTAAATACCGGAGCCCACTTTATGCAGGCCAGGGCAAAATAAATCTTGTGAACAGGCACGTTGTCCTGCAGAAAGACAACATTTTTATTAATTTTGCTCTTCTTTTTGCTTTGGTGGCTTCTTCCAACCACTTTAGAGTTGAAGCGTAGTATTTTTCAGTTATGGAGACGCCTTGGTTTTCGGAATTGGTCAACAGGATCCCTTCAAAGTCCCAAGAAACGTTCGCCATGATTTTGTCAGCAGATTATGACTCTAGGGACTTTCTAGGTGATGGTTCACATCGTTTGTGCCACTATATAGAGTCTGGTTTGAATTCAGCCTCATAATAATAAATACAAGTCTTGCCTCCAGTAACGATTCGAGGTCCAAAACAGAGGCACGAAAACGCGCGACAGCACCTCTCGCGCTTCTGTGTTTAAGGCAACGGAAGCATTCTCGGCACAAACCTTGTGCAGACTTTAGCCATGCCGAGATGATCATTAAAAATATTTAAAGTAGTTGTATCTGATACTCCAACCATTTTCGCGAGTTGTTTGTTGTTTATTTAGCATTTTTCATTATAACTTTATTTTTTGACTTTTTTAGCAATTTCCGGAGTGATCACTTCGATTGGCCCTTGTGAGTTGTCTTCAAGTGAGTCCCTTCCATGTTGGAAAAGACTATTCCACTTGAAAATCATCGTTTTATCTGGACAAGAGTCGCCGTAAGTGGACGAAATTTTTTTCGCTATAGTTTGAGTGAACTTTTCTTGTTTAATGTAGTGCTTTTTAACAGTGGGGTACTCGATTTTTTTCTAAATTTTACACTTTCTTTCAAATTGAGCTTAATCGACGATAGTTCAAAAGCTAATTTCTCAATTGAAGTAAAACTTACTATTTATACTAACAATGTGTATCTGAGCTCAAGCTTCATTAAATTATCCTCATTAATGACCTACCTACTCATTCTGCGAATTTACATCTTCGTAAGCGCAAAAATAAAATATTTATTAGTTATATTGAAAACTTAATTGTTTTACCATTTGAATAGCATCAACTGGAGCATCCATTCAATGTCAATGTACATATTCATATTCACATCAATTTCGAATAATTTCAACACCTTAATATTCACTTTTCCAATAATTTCTTGGAAAAATAACCATTAATATCTCAGCACTTCAACTACGAACGCGCCACCATTAAAATGAAAAATCATTTCCATTTTAAAACAGATCATTGAAAATTACCCAGTCTCCGACAAAATTCCTTATAATTCTACACTTTGGCTCTCCACGCCCTATCATCTTCGCTGCTGTTCAGTCTCCGTGAGAACAATATACTTCCGTTATCGACTTCACCCTGGTGAAAACGCTTGCTCCTGGTTCGCGGCTCTGCCAGGCTCACATCTAGACCCAATGCTTGACTAAAAGCCAAATTTAAAGTCTGAGCTGCAGAAATATTGCAAAATCAATAATGTGCCTTAATCAAATCTCTTTATAATTCAATTTCGAAATAAGTTAATACCAAAGGCTTTTTGCTTAGAGCATTTTACTTTCGGCACCACACCATGCCAGGCCAGCTATCCTAAGTCAACATTAGCGAAGAGATATTAACATTTTTTTTGCGGCGTTTTTTTTTTTGCTCCAGCGAGGATATTTGTTTGCTTGTTTGACTGGAACAATGGATGGAGGCAGTTCGGGTTTAGGGTTTGAAGATTTCGAATAGCTATTGAACTTTGGTCTTCACCCACCATGATCAGCATTATTGTAAGCTTAATAGGAAATAGCTAAGCCTATTTCTTGCCTGTGTCATTTTATTGAGTATTATGTCAGCTTTTTGTCCTTTGCTTCATGATTATCAATTTACACCTTTTGCGCCAGAGTGAGTGGAGCTTAAAGTATGTCCTTCTTTGTGAAACCTTTCGCTAGTTCAAGCCTTATGACTTATATGGTATGTTGGGTCATTTTTGCTGATGAATATTGATGGGCAGAAGTTGAAATTCTTAAGAATTTCGATAAGCTGATAGACTTTTTAGGTTTGAAATTTTCGAGGAAAAAATTAAGCCACAAGATTTTATTTTCACTGGAAAGAATATAGTTCCGGAACGAATATCTATGCGAAGCACAAGCGAATAGACTTAATCTGGCACTTTCTGAAGACAACATTATTGAAAGCATCAAGTAGATGCTGGATGTCAAATAATAGTATTTTCATTTAATGGTGTGGGCAAGGAGTTTGTTTCTCCAACTTGAGATATATTCCCAATTTACTGAAACGAATATGCTAATTTTTCTGCATTTATAAAATGGTCCTTCTTCCTTGGTACTTTTTCTTTCAAACTGAATACTTTTAATTGTTTTTCCTTTAACATAAAGAGTTCTTAAAATTTTGAAAGCATGATTTTTTTTTAAAGTAATTTTCTTTCATCTTTTGAGGGTTAAAATTTTGAAATAAAGATGAAGGTTATTTGCACGTTATCATTCTGGTGGGATATGTAGGAATGTCTTGATAATCTTATGGGCATATTTTACTTTCCAATGAAAATCAAGAAATACCAATTTTTTACGAATTTATTGAAAAAAAAATCGTCCTGTTGGCTCAAAAAACAAATTTTGAAAGTGTGTTATTGTTTGAAGATTTTACGGTAGTCACTTAGTTAAAAAGTTTCATCTGTATTAGTTTAAGTTTTTAAAAAGTTTCATCTTTATTAGTTTGCATTAGTTTTCTATTTGTGACTTACTGCTCGAACTTAGATGAAATTTATATTTTTCAAATTTATGATTTTCTGAAGCTTGTGAAAACTCTACCTAAGTTATTTTATTTATTGACTCAGCAAAGTAAAAGTAACATAAACAATTCAAAGCAAACTTGAAAACTGAATACTAATATGTGTATATAAAAATAAAACCGAAAATTCAATAAATTAAATAATTAACAAATAAATCGATAAAAATTAATAAATAGCAAATAAATGAAACATTGACATATAACTTAGAATAAGGGATTGCGGATGGCGTGGAAAAGGGAGGATTTCAAGGACTCTTTGGAGATCGTTGGAGAATACAGATTTCTTATGCTATTGAATATCATGCAGCATCTATTTATCGGCTCATTAGCTGCATAAGTAGTGGAATGTGGATATTCCTTAAGTAAACAAGAGGACCTGGTGTTCCTTGCAGGGTTATTTAATACGATTTTACTATTGAGGAATTCAACTCTGATACCGCACCTAATGATGTCCGAATGTGAAGCAGGCTGAAATAATCTTTCTTCTGGATAAAAGAGTCAGTACGTTTAGTTAACCCAGACAAAACTCATAAGGAGGAAGGGTATTAAAATCGTAAGGGTTGTATAGGTCTCTCACTGCGAAAAGTAAGAATTGCTTTTGTGTGGACTTGAGTCTGTTACTGTGGGTTTCAAAAGCCAGATTCCAGCAAATGGAAGCATATTCGAGAATGGGGCGTACAAATGAGATGTATAAAAATCTTCTTACCCACAGGCTACGAAATTCCTTTGGACGTCTTTTGATGAAGCCTAGCGGTTTGTTTACACGTGGAAGTATTTTAGCATAATGCAAAGTGAAGCTGAGTTTCTCATCCAAGATAACACCAAGGTCAACAACGTTTTCAACTCGAGCTAATAAATTATTGCCGAGGAAGTACGTGTTTTGTGGGACGGTGCATTTTCGGGAAAAACTTAAAACCTGGCAGTTAGCAATGTTGAGAGAGAGCTTGTTTTCGTTGCACCAATGATCAAGTGAATCAAGTTTAGATTGGAGAAAGAGTGCATCAGATTTAGATTTAATGATGTGATAGACTTTGAGATCGTTGGCATAAAGTAGATGAGGTATATTTGCTAGGACGTCAGATAGGTAAAAAATAAATATATTAGAAAGAAGTGGGCCAAGATGGCTACTTTGTGGTACACCAGAGGTAAAAAAATATTTTTCGATCAAATTCCTTAAAATTTTATCAATTATGTTCGATTGCGAAGGTATGAAGTCAGCCAGCTAAGTAAAGATCCAGCAAGTCCAAATTTCTGAAGGTTTAGAATTAAGATAGGGTGGTCAACTCTGTCAAAAGCTTTACTGAAGTCTGTATAGACTGCGTCAATTTGGTATCCTTTATCTATTTTACTCAGAACGCGTGAGATTAGGACTGTCAAATTTGGGGTAGTTGAGCGACTTTTTGCTCGTTCATACTTGAGACAACAAGTGGGGAAAGCTTATTGTAGATAATCTTATCAAAAAGTTTCGGTATTGAAGATAAGATGTCAACGTCCCTATAATTTCCGATACAGCGTCTATTACCATTTCTGAAGATGGGTTTGACATTCGAAAGTTTCCAACAGGATGGGAAAATTCCAAATGAAAGTGATCTGCTGAAAAAAATTTGCAAGGGAGTTATAAGCTGCTCTATACACTTGCGCAAGAAAGTTGGAGGAAAAAAATCGGGTCTAGGACTTTTGTTGCAGTCGAGTTTCGAAACAACTGTATGTACTTCATCACGTGAAATTTCTGAATTGCTGACCAAAGCTGTTGGAGCAGAATGAGAGAAAAAAATGTGTGAGTTAGATGGGTCTTATGCATTCTGGAAACTATCTGCGAATAAATCACAAATCTCATTAAGAGAGGAAGAAGTGATGTTATTAAAGATTATTGACAATGGATAATCAGTATTTTTTTTACATTTACAAAATCATAATATTTTTGCGGGTCGCAGATTATATTTTTCGCGGTTGTCTTAATGTAATTGTCATAAGCCTCGTGAGACTTTGCTAAAACCGCTTTCCAACTTCATAATATTCTTCCTGAATAGCAGAGTTTCAATATTGTCTATAGTTTGATGATTTATCTTGAATTTTAAGCCAAAACTGCGTGCCACACTAGGAGTTATTTTGCCACGTTCAAATTATTACGTAATAACATTATAGATGTAAATATTAGACTTTAGATGTGAACACTTTCACTATAGAAGTAAAAACTATTGATGTGAAACGAGTAGTCTCACAAAACTACAACGTGAAGCTCTTGACGGAGACAAGAGTGTTTCTGCCTCTGAAGTTGGTCTAGTCATCAAAAACACCAATGATGTACCGAACCATTGATTCTATTGTTATCCCTCGACCAGCAAGGCACCTGGTCTACGGAAACCTCCCAGATGATTTTATTCTAAGTAAAGTTTCTTGAAAATACCTTATTCATATCTTCAATCGAAAATCTAACTTTTTTGATGACGAATGTCGTCGAATGAAAATCATTCTTAAAAATAATAGGTTCCTCATTATCATTATGAAAACTAAGGCCGACTTAACAATAAGTTTGAATAATATCAAGTCGGGTGTAAATATATAGGTTTCTCCTAGGTTTCACAAGTAAAGTTTCTCTTTTAATAAATAGCCAGTGCTGCCATTTATATTTTTGGAATAATGCTAGATTCAATTTTTTTTTAATGCTAAATAATGCTAGATCTTGTAAAATTATAATGCTAAATAATGCTTTCTTATTTAATTGAAATAAACATGGTTCAATATGTACGTGTATATGAGGATGAGTAATGATAATCGGTTATTTCCAGCCCGCATAAAATCCCAAAAAAAAAAATTTTACTACTGCATATACTCACTAAGTCAACATGAAAAAAAAAAAACAGATAAATAGGCGTCGATTCCAGGGAGCTACATTCATTTGAATACGAACAGTCGAAGAAAGAACATCAAAATGGGGAACAACGAAATTAAAGCTGTCATGATGTACCTCTGTTTGAAAAAACTGTCTACCAGAGGCGACATGGTGGAAACATTAGGGGACTCTGCTCCTCCATATTCCACCGTTGCACGCTAGGTCAAGGAGTTTAAGCTTGGAAGAACATCAACTGAAAATGAACACCGCGAGGGACATCCATCCACATCCCTCACTGAAGACAACGTAAAAAAAGTCAAGATATCGTGTTAGCATATCAAAAAGTGACTCTCAGGCATGTCGCTGAGGTCTCAGGAATCTCATATGCTAGTGTTTGGAAAATCTTTGCCAACAAACTACAAATGAAGAAAGTCTCTGCGTGTTGGGTACCGAGAATGTTAACGGACGAGCATAAGAAGAAACGAGTCGACATTTCAAGGATGAATATCGAAAAGTTCCAGGCAGATCAGGAGAATTTTTGTCACATTTCGTGACCATGGGCGAGACTTGGATCCATCATTTTGATCCAGAAACCAAAATGCAATCGTTGACTTGGAAGCGACCCTCTTCATCGACGCCGAAGAAATTCAAAGTGTCAAGTTCGGCAGGAAAGTTTATGGCATCAGTTTTTTGGGGCGCTGAAAAAATTATTATGGTGGTACATTTGGAAAAGGGAGCCACTATTTCAGGCTCTTACTAAACTGAGCAAATAAGAAGATTGCGAGAGGCGATGAAAGAGAAAAGACACAGCAAACTGCGAGCCGGAGTTCTGTTTCTTCAAAATAACGCACCGGCTCACAAGGCTGCAGTTGCGATGGATGCAATTAAAGGAACAGAATTCGAACTGCTTGAACACCCACTCTATTTGCCAGATCTAGCTCTCAGTGGCTTCTACCTCTTTTCTCGGCTCAAATAACACCTTCGGAGTAAGAAATTTCAATATGATAGGGAAGTGATGGCCGCTGTTGAGGCATTTTGGGAGAGTCCAGATAAATAATTTTTTTCTAAGGGTATCCTGGGTTTGGAAAAAAGATGGACAAAGGTATTAACTTGTTAGGAGACTATATTGAAAAATAAATATATCTTTTAAGTTTAATCACTTTAGTTTATATTCATTATCATTACTTATTGATCAACCCTCGTATGTATAACAAAAACAAATTAGAAGTTTAAAATGTACATCTCAAAATGATTCTATATCTATTACAGACATATCAGTTATATTTAAATCTTCTTCTCTTGTGTAAAGCCCATTTCTACTAATATATTTTTCAAAACATCGTTTTGAATCTCACAATCAATACAGCAACAATTATTTATTTTTAAGTGAAGAAAAAGTATTAGTGTCGGATAACGAAGATTTTTCTCCAACGTTATCCGTGCGATCACTTGCATTTGAAGCCCTAACAAAACAATTGATTCACATTATTCAGGAAAAAATATCTAACTAGAATGCACATACTTTGGTTAGCTTGAACTTGTAGATGCCCGAGGCTCCTAGGAGTCTAAAATGGATGGGACCACATCACTGAGTTTAGCATCATCACGATTTAATTGAACGTTACCATATTTAAAGCAATATAAATGACTTTATAATCTTTATATTTTAGACTTTATAATCACTATCATTATTTCAAAATCAGAGATCTGTCACTTCTAAAAAAATGCCATGAGCGCGTTTTTGTATTTTTCATGAATCCCGCCATCACATGATTCAGGAAGTTTCCTTTGATGAACACAATTGAAAGTACACGAACAGAGCTATTATTGAGAAAAATTTGATGGGCGAGATTGTAAATAGATGAGTGCCAGATTATTCCGAAATTTAAATTTAAATGCTAAAAATAATGCTAGATGCTAGCTCCAAATTTCGAATGCCGTTTTTGAAAAAATAATGCTAGATCTAGCATTCAAAATGCTAAAATGGCAGCACTGTAAATAGCTTGTAGGTTAGCTATAAGTTACTATTTATTAAGATTATTTTTTATTTTGCAAAAATTAACTTACTTCAAACTCTGGAGAGCTCGGAAAGAATATTTGTTGCTTGATAGCGAGCACCGGGTCTTGTTTTTTCTGAAGCTCAAAAAAGTTTTTCCTTTTACCTAACAGCGCTGGTTATTACTAATGTTCGAAGAAGAACATTAGTATTAAAATCACTTTGGCCAAAAATTCATATTTCTATATATATATATATATATATATATATATATATATATATATATATATATATATATATATATATATATATATATATATATATATATATATATATATATATATATATATAAATATATATATATATATATATATATATATATATATATATATATATATATATATATATATATATATATATATATATATATATATATATATTTATATATATATATATATATATATATATATATATATATATATATATATATATATATATCTCATCAAAAAATTTCAGTGAAAAAATCTCAGGAACGCGACATACAATTGAACTGAAATTTTCAGGATACATTGGTGTATATACAGAATAGTGCTAGGTCTCACAAAAAGTTAAAAATCTTTAACTCTTTGGCGCCGGAGGCCATTTTCGTGATATTTCAAATATACCTATTATTCAGTCGAAAAATAACTTTTGCAAAATTAAAGGATCTAGAATCAATTCTGAATGTGTTTTAATGTGAATATGATATTGTTTTTGAAATTTTTAACCCTTTAAGTGCGCTAGGTGCGTAAAATGAGATTGGAAAAATTCGAAAATTTTTAAGTTGCGATAACATTTTATTTGATTATTAGATCATTATGAAACTTACAGAACATATTATTGTTATTAAGTTAAACTTTTGCGTTGTTTTTGATGAACGTGCTGGCAACCCTGTAGCTACGGCAGGTTCTGAAAGTGAAAACATTCAAACCAACGAATCTCCTAAAAAATTCCTGCTTTTTACAATAAAAATCAATTTGTACACAAATCCTATGCTTTGTCTATATATTTAAAGTAAAACTTTGGAAATTTCATGTCGGACAAGAACGGTAACCCTTTTCCAATTCACCTATATTTTTAGCATCAAAAATTTCTGTTCACGGGAACTCACGAACCAATCATCACATGCAGGTGAAATTTCCAGAATACATTGAACTTAAATAGGACCAAATCTGATAAAAGCGATTGAATTGTGGAAAACTCTGTGCCAGTGGTGCTATCTTGAAAAAATACAAAGAAAAAAAACTGCTTTTTGATTCAGTTACCAGATTTTACCACAGTAGCTGAACCTTAATTTAAACCGTGTTTGGTAGAAATTTGGTTGAAAAATTCGATTGGTGCTGCCAGCTATGGTAAATTTTGTGTCTTTTATTTTGAAAATTCGCTCGCTTTTTGCCCTATAACTTCCAAGGCAGTTATGAAATCAATACGTTTAATGGAACCTATTATAAGCATCATTCAAGGTAAATCTGGTTGGAAAGCCACGATAGCGCTGCCAGCTATTCTTGGTTTTGTGTTTATTTGCACTATCTTTATTAAGCGATTTTACCGTAAAATTTTCATATGGTAATGATACTGTAGTGACAATAAACAGCAAATATTAAGTTTTCAATTATTTGAAAAATGTCGCGGCTGGTAACCCTAAATTCCTTTATACTCCTATAACGTCAAATGCAGTCATCGGATCGAGACGAAATTCGCAGGGTAGGTTAATTTCAACGTGAAGCAGATGTGATATATTTTTGGCTTTGATGCTGGCAAAAGGTTGCCAGCACGAGTCGGTTGTGCTATTTTTGTATCAATAAATGTTTGCAGTTAGTATTCATACCGGAAACATTTACAATAAAAATAAATAACCAATGTTTCAATCCCCAAAGTTCTGCAAATTTTTCGTATCGCAGCCCCAAACACCAACTTCAGTCACAGTGCTTCAGGCACTGAGCATTTTCTTCATTGATGTTATATGAGATGCTGCTCTCCAAATTTTGTGAAATAGCTAACTGATAACGAATATAATTAACCCGTGTTTTGCTCTCATAAACTTTGAAAATCATGCCAGCGGTAATATCTGAAACCTTTCCACCATATGAGTTATAATGCATTCTTGAGACCAAAGTAAAACGTGGCGTTTGAAACAGTTTGGCTGTAATAAGCAGCTCGTGTGGTAGAATATGCACTCGAAATCTGCACGATTCTTCTACTGTTCTTTGAACATTAGTGTTTCTAGCGGTTCAGGTGCGCTAGAGTTGTGGAATTGGTTTCGACGACGTCAAAAATAGGTGAGAGCATGTGTATGTTTTGATCTTGACTTTTTGGTTCATGAATGGTAAATGTTATTTGGTAAATGCACAGTACAATAATTAAGTATCAGTACTGGTCCGGTAAAATGTGATTAAAACAAAGTACCTGCATTTTTTTATGAAATTCATTATTTGAAATACTCGCCTCTTGAAGCAGTACACTTGCTAAATTGAATCAAAAGTGAGTTAAATGTATGGTTTGGCTTGCCATGCGACATTGCCTCTAGTACACACGGAGAAGCCTTTTGAATGTCGTCTATGTCGTCAAAAAAGCATTCAATGAGCTTCATTTTTTTTTAATTTTGGGAGCAAGAAAAAATAGCAAAGGCCAAAACAATGGGTGGTTGATTACACAGAATCGAATCTAGGCCAAAAATTGACGTACAATTAATAATTTGTGACAAACACTAGCTCACTGAATCGCGATATTCAGGCCAAACGTGACAAATTCTGCACACCAAACATTTTAAGATTTACAAGTATTACTACCTGGTGGTGGTTTGACCAGTTAAAACGAACTCATGCTTCTTTTATCGAAAAAATTAACGAGCATCGTCTTGATTTTGGAATGATTTAGTTTTGTGTTTTTTGCTTGTGGTGAGTTTTTTTTACTTTCGTTCCGCACTTTGGCACTTAGTTTCTAGATCATATTGAAAACATAATGTTTTGCCTTCCCTTATAATTGATTTCAGGCAGTTTGGCTCATTCCTGGCGGTTGAATGATTTCTGGTCCTCCGTCAACGTGTGTGGAATAAACTTTGCACAGACCTTTGTTTTAGTCGAATCGTTACAAAGAATGATGCAAGTTAATTCTCTGTTGATATTCAAGCCTCTGTCATCATTTTCAGTGAAGCATTGCGGATATATGTGGTGAAATTACGAAGTTTTTCGTTCATTTCTGGAGTGCGGACTGAAATTGGTCTCCTGTCACGTTTTTCATCCTCGTTCTTTTCATCCACTCTGCCATCCAAAAACCGTTTATGCCACAGGAAAGCATTTGTTCTGCTTAATAATCATCGTTGTTCATTTGTTGCGTAAATCGAAATACTTCCAACACAGTTCTATTGAGTTTTGAGTGAAATTTAATAATAGCTCTTCGTTTTTCGAACACCCCAATTTTAGACTTCAAAAATCCAGCAATTGTTAACCGGTCCCAGTAAAGTTGGTTGAGTTTTGTTTGCAAAAGTTTAAACTTTAAAACGACGCCTTCATTCAATAGATTGCAAAACTGGTTGCTGAATTCGAGCTCATCATCAGTTCGTACTTACGTTTGTGCGTGTGATTATTTATTTATGAACGGAAACAAACTGCATCAGGTGTTATTTGCTTATATGTGTCCTTGTACCACCACACGACCTAAGGAGCAGAAAATTTATGAAGGACGGTTTATATCATGCTGATTTGAAGTTGGAATTACGAACAAGTTTCATAGCTACAACGAATAATATTTTATAATTTGCCTGCATTACATATTGTACATATCGTATAAGCCAAGCATCTTAATTTATATGCCTTAAATTATGCCCTTGCTATCATTTTATTATTGAAACGATATTGAATAATAAGTCCTAAATAAATACATGTTCCCCGCAAAAATAAACCACATAAATCGTCTCATTTTCAAATATTCATTAATTATATTGAATTTGAAACCATTTCTATACACTATAGCAATTTCGACTCAGAGCAAAAATATTTGAAATTTCCTATTTACTATAGCAGAATGTAAAAAAAACAATATTGCATTTGAATTGCATGTCACAATCAATTATAACTCATTAATTCTCCACAAGAGAATGGTTTCATAAATTCATAATGAAAATCAGAATGAAATCACCAAATGATTGTATCTAATTATTAATGGATCCTTATTTGAATCAAGTTTTGAAATATTTGTTGTAAAATGTCCAATGTATGTAGGCTATAACATTGACTCTCTTTCAGCAGCAATTATCAATTCTGTTGAAAATTGTATCTCAATCTGAAATCGTAATGATCCTATGACGGAAAGCTTTCATAGGACTGAAATCACTTCAGTATTTTTTTAGATTAAATATATTAAAATTAATGTCCTTGTTGAGATCGTACACAATCTTCAAAAGCGGGAAGTCATCGGGAAGTAACGAATTTGGAGTGGCCTTCATCGTGGACAAAAAAATGAAACCGCTAATAATCGACTTCAAGCCTGTCAACGAAAGATTGTGTGCGATCTGCATTCGTGCAAAGTTTTTTAACGTTTGGCTCAACGTTCATGCCCCTACTGAAGATAAGGATGAGGCAGTGAAAGATAATTTGTATAACCTTCTGGAAAAGCTATATGATTCTCTGCCATCAAATGATATGAAAATCCTGCTGGGCGACTTCAACGCAAAGGTTGGAAAGGAGGAAACACACCGCAGAACCACCGGCCAATTTAGTCTTCACGACCTATGCAACGATAATGGACAACGACTAGTCGACTTTGCGAGTAGCAGAAATCTCGTCGTAAGCTCCACGTGTTTCCCGCATCGCGACATCCATAAAAGGACATGGGCATCCCCCGACGGCCACACCTTTAATCAGATTGATCATATTCTGATTCAGAAAAGGCGGGCCTCCAGTATTTTAGATGTGCGAACCTTCCGTGGAGCCAACTGCGACTCCGACCACTACTTAGTGAAGACTCGATATCGATGTCGAATATCAATGTCGTATGAAGTCAGAGCAAGTTCAAGACCCAAGTTCGATGTCGACAAGCTTCAAAACAAGACGATCGAAGCCGAATATAGATCTGCTCTGGAAATGGAACTAGCTTCCACCCCTAACACCACGTCTATCAACGATGTTTGGACTACTATCAAAAGCGCAGTGAACGCAGCAACCGAAAAAGTAGTGGGATATACAGCAACGCAGAAATGAATGGTTCGACGAGGAATATCAAGCCGCGTTGAATGAAAAGAATGCGGCCTACAAAATCCACATTGAATGACCGACTAGAGCCAAGAAAGAAAAATATGACGATCTTCGGAGAGTAGCTAATAGAATAATTAGACGTAAGAAATGAAAGCATTTTGACACCATGCTGAATAACATGAATGACAACTTTATGGCTAACAAAACTCGACAAGCAGTGAGGCACTTAAAACAAGGCTTTAAACCACAAACTAGCCTATGTAGGGCTGCCGATGGAAGCATCATAAGTGGCTCAGAACAGGTGAAGGAAAGATTGGCGTCCTTTTTCCAGCAATTATTGAACGGAAATGTCCCCGCACCCATCGAATCGCCATCATTAATTGGCACATACTTTGACAGTGCCTCATCTCACCTTCCTACACTAGATGAAGTCTGACAGGCCAAGGACCGCTTGAAATCCAACAAAGCACCGGGCATCCATGGTATCCCCGCGGAGCTCCTGAAGACAGGCGGGATTTCCGTTTTAAGGGCAATCCATGGATTGGTGACAGGCATCTGGCAACAAGAAACGATGCCGGATGTGTGGCGAAAAAGCGTTATATGTCCCATTCACAAGAAAAGAGATAAACTGCTATGCGAAAACTACAGGGGCATATCACTACTTTGTACGTCGTACAAGCTCTTGACAAAAATTTTAGAGTTAAGGATTTCCCATCACGCTGAGAAAATTCTCGGTGAATATCAAGGTGGTTTCAGACGTGGACGATCGACAACTGACCAAATATTTGCGGTCAAACAAATTTTGGAAAAATACTGGGAATTCAACATTGATGTCTATCAAATATTCGTCGACTTCAAACAAGCGTACGACAGCATCAATCGAACTGCATTATATAACATCATGCTGCAGTTCGGAATCCCAGCAAAGTTGGTACGACTGGTGAAAATGACCATGACCGACTCCACGTCACAAGTGCTGATTCAGAATAATATGACCGACTCGTTTTCGACAAATACAGGGCTAAAACAAGGGGATGGATTAGCTCCGGTACTCTTTAACTTAGCGCTTGAGTACGTCATCAGAAAAATTCCCGTTGACACGAGAGGAACTCTATTATTTATGACGACATCAATATTATGTCACGTTCGATCAACGACGCCAAGGAAGTATTTGTAGCTCTAGACGAAACCGCCAAGGAAGTTGGTCTTCAAATTAATGAACAAAAAACTAAAGTTATGACTCAATCAAGGAAAAGGACGCCAATAAGACAAAACATAACGATAGGGAACTATAACCTTGAAAATGTAGACAACTTCGTGTACCTAGGGACGAGCCTCTCGAAGGATGGGAATGAGCTTGACGAAATCAAACGACGGATTCAATTAGCCAATAAGACATTCTTTTCGGTGCTTCCCACTTTGAAATCTCGATGCGTACACAGGAATACGAAGCTTCGCATCTACAGAACAATCATTAGACCTGTGCTATGCTACGGAAGCGAAACCTGGACACTGACCCAGGCGTCTGAAAAAGCAATGAATACGTTCGAGAGAAGGGTATTGCGAAGGATTCTTGGTCCAATACGGGAAGAAGATGGATGGCGAGCCAGATACATAAACGAGTTGTATACCATATATGACGACCCGGAAGTCTCTACCGTCATACGACTCCAAAAACTACAATGGGCTGGCCACGTCGAACGAATGCGCGACAATCGAATCCCCAAACGATCTCTCAAGGGGCGAGCGAGCGGAGCCAGCCCAGTCGGTAAGCCACGCAAGCGCTGGGAGGATTCTGTAAATGCTGACAGCAGGTCACTTTTGGGAGCACCGAACTGGAGGACGCGGTCACTGAACCGAGACAAATGGGGGCGAAGTATTAAGGAGGCTAAGGCTCGATTCGGGCTGAAGTGCCCCGATGATGATGATGTCCTTGTTGTTCATGATCACGGCATGCATCCAGTTTTGGTTTTTACTAATTTTCAAAGAACATTAGTATTAAAATCGCTCCGCCGAAAATTCGTCATATAGATATATATATATATATATATATATATATATATATATATATATATATATATATATACATAAATATATATATATATATATATATATATATATATATATATATAAATATATATATATATATATATATATATATATATATATATATATATATATATATATATATATATATATATATATATATCAGCAAAATGGTTAAGAGAGATAAACTCTGGAGTGGCCGATCCGATTGAGCTGAAATTTTTGGAGAACATAGATGTATATAACAGGTAGGTCCATGACTTGCTAAAATTCAGGCGGGCATTTAAGTGAATTTTCAGGTGCTCCTATATTTCCAAGCAGGGTACATTTTTGTTCAAAAAAAAAGTACTAGGAATGAAAACTTATTATGTTTTAAGTTTGCTTATGATAAAGAAGTTGAAATTTTGAGCCTTGTGTAGGCGCTGAGTGCTTAAAAGTAGGCAAGGATTTTTCTCCGAAATTCGATTGGTCATAACTTCTAAGAAAAACAATAGATCATTGTGAAATTTTTAGAGCGTATTGATATATACTAAAATTTTACACACATCGACTTTCAAGTTTGTGCGGGCAACTCTGTAGCTACAGCAGGCTCCTGAACAAAAATCCTTCAACTCATCGACCTTACTGAAAAATTTTTGTTTTTTGAAAATAAATTCAAATTATTGATAAATTTGGACCTTTTTCCACCAAGTCCGCGGTAAACAAGAACGGCAACCCGTGATCAAATTACCTCTATTTTCAGCACTCAAAACTTCTGTTCACGAGAACTGACGATCGGATAATGCGATCAATATGAAATTTACAGGGCATGTTGGAATTTGTTAGGACCAGGTCTGATAGAAGTGATTTTGAAAAACGAGCGACACTGTGGCAGTGGTGCCATTTGGAAAAATCACTGAGAAAAAAAAATGGTTTTTGGCCTATAGCTTCCGATTTAGAAACCAGATTTGAACGAAATTCACGCAGTAGGTGAATTTTACCCTAAGATAGATTTCATAGAAATTTGGTTGAAAAGTTAGTACAGGGACGCCAGCTACGGCAATTTTGTCTCCTAAATATTGTAAATTTGCTCAGGAAAATAAAGATTTTTTCCCTATAACTTCCGATGCAGTGACGAAATCAAAACGAAATTCATGTGAAAAGCATATCTTGTTGCGATTGTAATTCTGTAGGAATTTTGTTGAAAAACCGTGAAAGGGTTGCCAGCTATGATGAATTTCGTAATTTATTTACATTGCTTTATCAAGCGATGTTGTCATAAAATTTCCAAATGGGAATGATCCTGCAATGACAATTAACAACAAATATTTACGTTTCAAAAATTTAAAAAGTTTGGACGATGGTAGCCCTAAAATTTAATTCACTCCTATAACTTACAGCGCAGCCATTCAATCGAAACGAAATTCATAGGCTGGGTTTAACACAACGTGAAGCGGCTATGGTGCTAGCACATGATTGCCAGCTTCGGACAATTTCGTAAATATCGCACCAACAGAGGCTTCCATTTTCTATTCATAAGCAAACCATTTACAATAAAATAAGCAACCGATATTTAAATGTTTCGAGTTTTGGAAATTTTATTGTTTGTTACTTGAATCTATAACCAAGTTTATTAGCTTATGCATCTGCATCATCCCCCTTCTATGGTAAGCATAATTTATGGCAATCGACTTCGATTATATAAAAGCACTAAAAGATTATATAAAAGCAAAGCATCTAAGTTATATATCTATGTGCTTTTAGAATCGTCAAAAATTGGTGCAACTGCACCAAATTGTTTATATAATAATATTTTATTTGAATAAAGCTCTTTGCCATATAGCCTCCAGTACAGTCATGGTATCATAACGAAATTCATATGGCAAATTTAAATTATTGTAGACAATATTCAGTAGAAATCTAGCTTGAAAAACAATGATAGGGTTGCCAGCTATGATTGTTTTTGTATTTTTTGACATAGCTTTAGTAAGCGATTTTGTCATAAAGTTTTCAAATCGTAGTGGTCTTGTAGTGAAAATACACACCAAATACTAAGATCTAGAAAGTTTGAAAGCTCTTGCGAATGGTAGCTCTAAATTTCTTTTTATCCCTATAACTTCCAATGCAGTAATCGGATCAATACAGGTTGACTTCAACGTGAGGCAGATATGACTTATTTTTGGCTTCAGTGCTAGCAAAGGACTGCTAGCACGAGGTGTTTTTGTTATTTTCGTACCAATAAATGCTTGCATTAAGTATTCACATCGCGAATATACAATATATAACAATATATATGACAATACATACAATATTTAATATATAAGACAATAACAACAATATAACAACAATATATAACAATACACTCAAAATCTGCACAAATCCTCTACTGTTCTTCGAACATTAGTATTTCTAGCGGTTCTGATGCGCTAGTTTAATTTATTTGTAGCATTGTTAAGCGGAAATATGCTTTGAAATTGAGCGCTCATTCCTAAATAATTGACCAATAAATTATGCAATTAGTATTTGATTCTTCGAAAAACCAAAAATTTCATGCATACATAATAAACATATAGAATAAATAGAATTTATGATTCTGTGAAAGGCAAGCATAAAATTCAGGGAAGCTACCACAGTTGACATAAAAATTTAAAGTCGTTGTGAGAAACACTGTCGGAGTACGATTTTTTTTCATAGCACAAAAGCTCGCATCGTAAACTGTTTCATAGAAATGATCTGCAATTACAATAATTTTAAAGCCATGAGGACTTTGTGACGACAATAGTATCAATCTACATTTTACCATACAATAAATTCTATATTTTAATTTTCTACATGTGTTGCTTATATAAATGTATAGCTTACTGGACCGACGACAGCATACATAGCCCACAGTCAGACCTCGGGTAGCAAATCTCGAATTATGCAAATGAAATTCGTTAGTGAGCATATCGCCGACTGTCGTCCAAACCAGTTGTCGTTCTCCAAATAAGCTCAATCAGTCGAATGAGCAAATCTAATTCATAAGTGCATTTTTAACGACCGTCACCCTAGTCAGTCGCTAATGAAAATTTGGCTTTAATTTTCGAAATCACCTGAAACTAACATTTACACAAGAATTTTTCTATGAGGAAATCAGCCTAATTTAATTACGATGCATACACGGCCATCAGAGATCATACATGGTAATGAGGACATAAAGTGAATTGGCGTAGCTAGAGTTATACGGGATTAATTCTGCACCTGCTGCTTTTCAAACTTTCAGATTTTTGAAAAATCACTTTACAAAGTTCGATCGATGCTAATTGTGGATTTATATATATATATATATATACATATATATATATATATATATATATATATATATATATATATATATATATATATATATATATATATATATATATATATATATATATATATATTTTAGATTCACTCGTTCCACAAGTAAATACATACATATGTACATCCAGTATACATATGTGCTCGTATAAGGCAAAAGCGAATTGCATCGCAAGGTATATTCCTTCAGATGAACATTTTATTATTAATTCTCGAAAATTTCAAATACCTACGTTTGAACTTCTCTCGAAAACTATCAAGACAGGTTCTTGTAACGAAACTTTCTACACATCATATGTGCATAGTTGCAGACTGTTTTTCGGGTGCGATGAGTTTCGAAGAATAGAGACAAGAAAAGTTGTAGTCTAAGGACTCTTCTGCAGTTCAAATGAAACCACATATGGCATCTTACGGTAGTTGCCAGGCTTAAAATGTATTTACAACGCATATCTATATATTTCGACACCATTTTTGTCGGAATAATGTGTATGTTCAGTTTTTGCTCAAGCTTTTTGAAATCGTCTCGGATTAAATTTCAAAATATGGTATGGTGTATAGTTTCTCTGTTTTTCCACGAGTTTTAGGTTTTGTCTTAAAACTTTATAGATTAGAATAAACTGTAGAATACATTTTTTCATAGACCGCATTTTATGCAGAACTATGCAGAAAATCAATGAAAAAATTTACAATTAGTAAAAGATAAAAATCTAATAATGAAAAATTTAATTGCATATACGCGGCCTAAGGTACTTTGCAATGACTCATCATCTCTTTACTGATAACACTAATTGTCTGACTCATTGCTGATATAAATAGCACGTATTTTTTCGTTCATTAGCACTTTGTTAACGGAAATTGGAAATTCATCTATAATATGAAGTTAATGAATAAATGCACGTTCCCAACTATGTCGGCTGATGGAAGCCTGAACTTACACTCCTCACGGCGGCTGCGGGCAACAACAATTTTTTTCAGAAAAAGTAGGTGAATATTTTCATGCTAGTCACTTCCAAGTTAAGTTGGCGAGAGACCGATAACCTCTAGCGTAAAATGCCTTCCAAAGCGGTTATCCCGAAACCATCAATAAGTCTCGGAACCAAATTGACGGAACCACAACGGTGACTTCGCGAACGAAAACGGCTAAACGATTTGAAAATTTTCTCATGGAACGTTAGATTGCTCTACAATGCTCGAGCTGCTCAGCAGCTAGCCGATGCCTTATCTCAATATAGGGCTGATATGACAGCAATACAAGAGATCAGATGGACAGGGAATGGACTTTTATAAAGAAAGAATATGATTTACACTACAGCTGTCATCCAAAACCCATGTGCTCAGAGTAGGCTTCCTCGTCAATCAAAAAATGAAGTCTACCATCATCGGCTTTAACGCTATAAATGAAAGACTATGCACCCTTTGCGTGCGAGACGAATTAGCAAACACCAGCCTCATAAACGTTCACGCACCTACGGAGAAATCTACTGACGTCGAAAAAGAATCATATTATGAACCTCAAAGCCTGCCCAAGACATGATGTAAAAATCATCCTTGGAGATTCTAAAGCCAAAGTAGATCGGGTTGGTATTCAAGTATTACGCAGGCACCCATAGTTTGCGTGAGTGGCAACGACGTTTGAGTCATAGAACTGGCAGTTTCTAAGAACTTAATCGTTCCGAGTGCGAATTGCTTTGCATAGAAGCTTTGCAACCGCAAACCAGGCTCGAATCAACACGAATGCCTTACGTAATCAAAATACCAGTAACGCCTTTGGTCTTGCGTTAAGACTCTTGTTAAGGTCTTGCGTAAAAGGCATAAGCCTGCTGAAGTTTAACAAAGCCTCTGGTGCCAGCTGAGTGGACTAAATGTGTAGCGCCCACATTACAACAAGCAATTCATGAAATTATATTGCACGTATGGGCGCATGAAGAGATGACTAGCGCAAAGGTATAATATGTGCTATTTATATGTGCTATGTGCAGCAGCTGCAGGGGTATACCATTTACCAAGATAATCTCTTCAATTCTGCAAGAACGGATAGACCCATACGCTAACCTAACTATCCCTAATGGGCCATTTACATTGGCGTCCATGCGTCCACGCGTCCATGCGATCTAGCGTGTTTTGCTTACACGAGTCAATTTGATTTTGTTTATATAGGCGGGTCTAAAGCGAAGGAGGTGGAGTATGCTGATTCTTGTACAATACATTTTAAAATGATTTCTTTCGCTCAGTGGCATGTGTGGATGATTCGTTGGTGATCATTTAAATATATGTTTTGTGGATGATTATTTTCTTATATAATGATGTGGATAATATATATTTTGCATCCTTACGTGCATGACTATTACGAAAACAAATTGAATGCATCTGAATATCTAGACACAAACATATATATGTAGGTATATATACTCATATGGATAAATACATACAACTTTCTGTTACCAATATATTTGTACGGAGCAAAAAAACATCATCATAAGCGTGTAAAATCCATCCACTTATCGCCTTAGCCCCGCCTTCAAAAAACTGGATTTGTGTTGACTTGACTCATGTAATCTAAAAACGCTTGGACGCGCGGACGCATGGACGCTTGTCTAAATGGCCCATAATAAATTAAAAATTGATCAGACCTTTACTCTCAGGCAGGCCACGTAAAAATTTATGGAATTCAACATTCCACTGTACCATCTATTTATAGACTTTAAGGCCGCTTTCTATAGCATACTCAGGGTAAAACCGTATAAAGCCATGAGAGAATTCAGCATTCCAAACATACTGACACGATTGTGTAGACCAATATAACAAGCCAAGTTAAAATAGTTATTCAGACTATTCAACATCTTCAATTCGCTCTAACAAGGGGATGGTCTGGCATGCTTTCTCTTCAACATAGCGTTGGAGAAAGTAATTCGAGACTCTGGCTCGTCAATCAGAAGGACTATCACAGGCTTATGCAGATGGTATAAACATAATTGAAAGATCAGAGCTAGCTGTACGAAAATTCTTCATCTAGATCAAACGAGCGGCACAAAAACTGGGGCAGTACATAAATAAAGGAAAGACAAAGCACTTGGTGGCAGCATCTGCAGAGAGAACACCTAGAGTTGGTATGAATTTGAAATAATGCCACCTTTCAACTACCCTGGAGCAGTCGTAGCAGCCGATAACAAGATGGAGAAAAAATATGCGGGTGGCTGCTTAAACCTAACCAAGCCAACTACAGTCTGTCGAGGCTCTTTAAATCTCACAATCTCACCCGAACATCAAAGCTCCTGCCATACAAGACCATGGTCTTGCCAGTACTCACAGATGGATACGAGACTTGAGTCCTCAGTACAAGGCATTAGCCGCGTTCGAGAGGAAAGTCTTTAGCAGAATCTTTGGCCCCATATGTGAAGAAGGACCATTCCAGAGAAGCTACAGCCATGAGTTGTACGCTATCTACCTAGAACCAGACTCCGATAGGCAGGACACGTAGTTTGAATGAGCCAATAGGTTTCGATCCGGAAAACACTTTGAAACATTTTACGGTAGATGACAGCGTAGGAGACGTTGGTCGCGCTGGAGAAATGGCTTTGATCAGGATGTTTGGAGCTTAGGGGTGGCCAATTGGATTACATCGGCTCGTGATCGGAACCCATGCAACAAAACTATTGATGGAGGCCAGGACCGGACTCCGGTTGCAGTGCCGATAATGATGATGATGATGATAAAAGATAACCTCTATAATCTTCTCTTACTCTATTCCAAGCTGTCAGTTTTAAGGTTTGTCAATTTTAAGGGCCTTGACATAATACTCGCCTTGCAACTCAAATTCGATCAACATATGATGCACATTACAAGTCCTTTAAACTAAATGAGTCTTTCTTTAGATATAATAAATCATCTTTAATCTCTGCACTTTTTTCCACCCCTCCTTTTCACTTTTCATTGTGCCCGAGAGTACTGTTAACAAATGTTGTAGCAAATACTTATCGTGTCACTTAGAGATCTTCAACATAACAGGGGTGGCCGAAATATTTTGAGCCAGGGTGCTTACACTAACGCTTAGTGCTCAGATACAAAAAGTGAAACATGTAGTTAGTATGTAAGGTAAGTTTTTTTATTTAACCAATTAAATTGTTAACATCAGGATGTCTAAGTCATAGAAAATACATCTAAAAAGTTTGTGTAGCGCGCTGTCTTAAAATTTTTTGTGGAAAACGGGAAAACAGCTAAGGGAATTTTTGAAAAAATGTCTGAGGTTTGATGTTGAATACGTTTATTTCAACAGAGCTAAGAACCACTGGAAGACAGCCCCCGCTTAGGCCGCAGGAGCCCGGTGGTTACGGACGGAAGCATTGCTAAGGTCAAGAAATTAGTGTTGCATGATTGCAGAATGAAAATGTGACAGATAGCTGATGAGTTGGGCATAAGCAAAGAACGAATCGGTGTTATTTCGCACACTTATTTTAGTATGACAAAAGTGAATGCGCGTTGGTTTCCAAAAATTATCACCCACTTCGCAAGCAGCGGCGAGTTCAATCTTCGCTGGAGTTTTTAGACCTACATATGTAAAGACAATTTAAAAGAAAGTCGCTTTTGCATTTTGGTCGTAAATGAAACATTAATTTGACAATATAATCTTGAATCGAAACAAGAGTCTGCTCAAAGAATCAATAAAGGAAAAAAATCGCCTTATAAATTTAAAGTGGAAAAGTCAACTATCAAGCTAATAACCACTATTTTTTGGGTGTCCGAAAGAATTTTACACATTGGCTACCTTCCGAAAAATAGTATAGTGAAAGCCGAATACTGCGTTGGACTTTTGAAAAATGTACCCCAATTCTTTGTAGAGAAGGCAAATTTGGCAAAGGACATTTGTTTTTGCAAGACAGCGCACCTGTTCATACCAAGTGATTTTCGAGGCTGGCCTTAAAAGAAACTGGCTTCGAAGAAATTAATCACTTACCATATAGCCCAAACCTGACCCCCAGCTATTACTTCCTCTTTATCAATTTGAAAAAAACTTGCAGAGGCGTAAATTTCAGGATGAAGAAGAACGAATATTTGTAGCACAAAGTGGAAAATATTTTGTAAACGGGTTGCAGGCTTTGTATGAACGTTGTAAAAATTTTATTACAGCTTATGCGAACTATTTTGAAAAATATTCTTTTATTCTAAGTGTTTGTTCTGTTTTTCAATATCCTAGGCACAGAAGTTATCGTTACTATAGTTATAGTTACTGTAATCAGCAACTTTCGATACTATAGACCCCTTTATTCTATTATGCCTAGTTCTCTTGAATGACTATCTTCTTTTCAAACTGCATTAAGACCTTTTTTCTTTGGCCGGATTTCTTTTCGAAAATCTAGACGTTTCATCACATCTTCATCTGTCTTTAGCCTTTCTTTCGCGCGAACTGAAATTTACTTTTATTCACCATTGCTGCAAATAATGGTAATGCTCAAACATTCAAAAGCATGATACTCAAATATAATATCAATTCTTGGCAATAATATTTGAAGTAGTTAAATTCTAATTACCAATTAATTGTTTTTTTTTATGTCCGGCGCAACAACCGGTAGTCTGGCCTAGGCATGTCACAGGAGTTAATTATAAATGTCCGAATTTCACGTTACTGTAGTCCAATTTGACATCCTTAGCATATCTTTGGCATCTTGGCATAGGTCATCGCTCAACCGAACACAGGACCTACCTTGGCGTCTCAACAATCTTGCCCCCATAGACTTTTCGAGCTGGACCCCCCTTGCGCCTGTGAGCTAAGAGCTCAATGCATCGCATCTTATCATAAACCAGAAGATCACGATATTCCTCATATATTTCGTTGTTTTAAAGGTGGTGGCATCGTAACTCTTCATGTCAAGGGCCAAATATCCATCGGAGGACTCTCCTCCCGAATGCAACATTTGCTCGATAAGAACCAATGTATCTGACTAATAAGAACTGTCTTGGTAAAATTTGACCTTTTTACTAAAGCACATTAAATGAAACCTTTAAAGTTTAGAAAAAGATAAAAGGTAAATGGGGTTAGTTTTTATTTTAGTTTACCTCCTAGAGATATATAAAAACTACATTTGCAACCGTTAGTGCTACCTAGATTTTTAATTTTAAATTTTTTACAAAGGCCTCATTAACGATTTTGTATGCATTTTTCCATATTTGTTTTCAAAGCCAGATACATTTTAAGCTTTCCCATTGCTTTCCTTAAGTACTTTTTTCATTTGAGCCTAGTATCGTTTTATTTGTCTGAGTTCAGGACAATGTCATGGATTGGTCTCCTTGGGAGCAAAAGTGACGTGGTTGCTTTCATAGCACTCCAGTATTGTCTTTACATAATGAGGTGATGCTAGGTCTGGCAAAAACATAACGGACCTTTCATGCCCATTAATGAAAGACACCAATCGCTCCTGCAGACATTCTTCGATGTTAACCTGGGCATTGATTATGATTTCCGCTATAAAGATAATACTTCTTAGACCACATCGACGTATTACCTGCCACACCATGTACCTTTTGTGAAACTTGCTAGTTTTCTCGACTTAATTGCTTCTTTCACTGCACTTTTTGCATCACCAGTGGAAAATTTATGGCCAGGAATATGCCTGAAGTCCGCTCTGGCATAAATTTCGTCACCTAAAATAATACAATCGAATTTTGTCACACACTGATCGTTTAACTTTTGAACCCTCGTTTTTTCTTCAGATCGATCAGGAGCTATCTGCGCCTTATATGTTCTCAAGTTGTAACGTATCTTCATTTTATCGACTATTGAATTTGATGTACCAGGAACTACTTCCAAGTCTGGAACGGAAATGTTGGGTTTGGTCTCGAACTTCCCGGAAACTTTCTTCGCTAAGTCCTTGTCTGTACTTCCAGATTTTCTACATGATCCTCTTATACTTACTACGGCTACCCCTTTCTTATAATTTGCCATTACTCGTTCGACCGAGAGAGAGTAACGTTTTAAGTTCCTTGGCAATCTTTGGAAACTTGATTTTGGAATTATAGACGTATTTGAAAATAATTTAGAGTCGTTATTTTCCTAGTTTCGACTCCACGATTCAACTAAAGATCTTCTACATGACCTTTTATATAGAAGACTACCATATGGTTTAAAGATATGGAAAAGATATATTTACGCAAATATTGACAAAGATATGATTAGGAGACTCCATGGGCCCTGGCAAGACATGTGTTTCTAAAGCATGAGTTTATATTTCTTGGAGAGATTCGAGGCAATTAGCTTTAATAGTCAGAAGAATGCTTCGTTCGCTGTCAACAAACGTGTGTTGATTTCGTCATAGGTTTTTGATGGCTGTTATTTTTCGTCAATAGCTCATGTGCTTAGCAGTTCATTCGCCAAAATATTCTCTAATTGCCAAAATATTCTCTAATTGAAACCATATTTCCCTTCTTATCTATGGAAGTTGAGCAGTGAACTATGTACCGCCTCACTCTGCTCACTTTATAGTAAAATTTTTCCGTCTGATGCGGTTGCTCTCTGTATTGCTCGAGTTCGCAACCAAGTCTTTAAGGCCAATGACACACACGGCAGTTCTACCGATGCGTTTGTCGAGAGAAAAGCCGAGTCGGCTTAGAAGTGGATTACAAAACCGAGAGGCGGCCAAACCACGGTGTGTGTCATCACGATGCTAAAGTAATGCACTACCGTATCGACTCGGCTTTCCTCTCGGGGAACACTACGGTAGAACCGCCGTGTGTGCCGTTCGCCTAAGTCTTCATGTGTGCTGGTTCTCTTTGGGACTACTACGTGGCTCGATACGTGGCATTCTTACACTCAATAGCAAGTTTGGATTCATCGTCCAACCAGTTGTTCGGTTTGTTTCCACATTAAGCAAGCTACTAAAGTGGTGGCAAACTATCAACCGACTGTCTATTTAAATAAAAATCGTCCCTTCTGGAGACTCAGGTGACTTTTGATCAATCCCCAATCACCAAAAACTCGCAAAGACCATTGAGAAACTGATGCACTGACGAGCTCCACAATCCATTATAATTAATATTCTCAAGCAAGCTATTAGAACCAATATACTAAGTGTATATTTTGCTGTTAAAATCATCTGGTAGACTTTTAACATCATGTTTGGGACAGGCATCAAGGACTTGCTTCACTCAGCCAAAAAAAAACGCCCTTTTCATCATGAACTATAAAGGAGCTGATGTTAGAGAAGAGTCTTCAATTTATCGCTGTAGAGCCGATGATCACGGGTTTCATATTCTCGCTGACTAAGAGCTGATTCTTATCCGTGTATCCTGTATATCCGGGCATAGAGTAATCCTGTTATTCCTTCCTGTCTATTGGGGCTATAAAGGCTTTCGCTTCCAAACAGGAAGCATGAAATTCCAAACTATACATGGCCGTAAGTTAAGGTATCGGTTATGGATACACTGGTTAAACACAAATACAAAACAGTGATTAATCATACATTTCTTTTACTTCCTTTGCAATTGACATCAGCTTTATTCATTCTTTTTAATATCCCTTTAAGTTTTTTCATTTCCGAAATTCTATTATGTATGTGTCGTCAGAAAAATTAATTCTGCTTCGTACTTGTTAAATCGATTAATTTTCCAAGGCTCCCTGCTTTAATACTTGCTTAGTATGCATCTCACGAAACAATTAATTTTATGAATGAGCGCAAATATCATCAAAAATTATTTCAATTCAACAATTTCAAATTATAGGTACGCTCGTATTTTCACGCCAGAGCAATTTCTTTTCTTTTCAGATAAATGGAAGAATCCAATTGCAATCATCTTTCAAACACTTTTCGGCCAATGGAAAATTTCGAATCGACAGACGAGCAGACGATTTTTCCTCTCAAAAATCATCTTGACATATTTTATCCCACAATTCAATCGAAAATCGTTCGACAATAAAATTACCAACAAACCAAAGTACACAAGAGTGCAAGTTCACAGCAAGGAACGCAATCGGCCCGGGCGAATAAGGGACTGTTTACGAAAAATGAGCAAACAAAACACGAAGAAAATTCATCCAAACAAAAACTGAATTGTTTTTATTTTTCATCGAAAAAAGGATAAAATGAAAACATATCTGGATATTTTTGTTTCCTTGCCTGACTCCTAGTTTGCTTCATTTTCGTTGTTATTTTTCACCGTTTCTCTGTTTTAACTTCATCGTTTCATTCATATGACTTCTTCCATTTTTCATTCAATCCACCACCATCCATCGTTGTTGCTTTTGTTATTGTTATTGGTGGCAGTGGTGGTTTTTGTTATCGTTTTGGGTTCGAGCGTGCAGTTTTCACTGGCGGAAAGAAAAACAATCACAAAATTGTTTCCTGGCTGATAGCCGAGAATATTTTTCACAAGCATAGTAACCAAGATAACAAGAAACAATGAAATTAAACGTGAATAGTGAATTGGAGTTAAAATAAGACAATGACTTGAATGGGGAAAGTAAGACTAGATGATGAGGACGGTTAGCTGTTTGTTGCGAAAGTGGATGATACGAACGGTAACAGGAATGTCCGGTTTCTTGGTTTTCCAAGAGTAACAGGTGGTCATGAGCAAATGAATGAGGAAGAATTGTAATACATCCGGGTAATAGGGTTAAATTATGGGGTCTTATTTGCCGTTTATACTTGACTGCTAGTTTATTTTTGGTTTTTTTATGTTTAATTTTTTTTGGGAGTGGATGTCAAAAACCTTCAATAGGTATCCTGCGAACGCTACAAGATTATATGAGATTCGGACTCACTAAAAAACATCATCCACCGACCACGTAGGTCCAAGCCGGAACCGCTTTCGGATTACTTCAACTCGGCCGTGCTACTCCCACCTGGTAGGTGTCCCATTGCCTTACTTTGATTGCTTACTTACATTCTGTAGAGGTATTTCTTCAAGCAGCCGTGGCCCGACAGGAACTGGCACAGGTAGAAGCTTATTTCACCATGGTCGCAATTGAGCCAAGGTTTTAAGGTGCGAATTAGCCTAATCGTCTATGCTCTCTTCGAGCTCGTAGCCCAGCACTCCTCCCAAAGCTCAAGGGCTTGCGCTCTTGCTTGAGCAGCCAAAATGTATCTTCCCACTTCTGCTCTGTTAAGGAACACCTCCATGCGTTCGTTTGCCAATAGATCAATTGAGATTACTCCCGCTATCACTAACACGGCGTTTTCTGAAACTGTTCGGTAGCTGCTTGCAATTCGCTGGACGCTCACCATCCTAGCTCAATACTTTTCAAACCTTAACGCAATGGCCCATATCTCCACGCCATACAGCAGCATTGAATGAGCCACCGTCATAAGGAGCTTCCCTTTACTCGGACTAGGACCGCGAACGTTTGCCGTGAGTCTCCCAAGCGAAATAGCAGCCAGTAACGCCCTATCGCATACTTTTCGGATGGGCTCTCCGTAAGCCAGCTTGGAGTCCAACATCATTCAAGGATACTTAGCGATTTTCTGGTTTCAAGTACTTCAGAGCCAACCGTCATGGGTATAATGGTTGGTATCCTCCTCTTGGTCAGCATGACAGTCTCAGCTTTTGCGATCGCCAGCCGGAGACCATGGCTTTCAACCATTCTCATTACTTGATTAAGTTTGATTTGGACGAGGTGAGGATTTCTAGACGTGCTGACAGCGGCTACATCATTCAGCATATCCCACCAAGAGCACGTCTTCTAGCATTTCGAGGCGTAAGAGACCATCGTACGCAATATTCCATAGGTCTGGCCCGATAATGAACCCTTGTGCTGCTCCAGCTGTAATGGTTCTGCGTACAGTTTCCTGATTAGTTCCATAAATCAAATGGCGATCTTTCAAGTAGTCTCGTACCATTGCCAGCAAATATTATTTAAAATTTCACTGAAGAGAATCAATATGTCTGTCCATCTCGCCGAATTAAAAGCATCACGTACGTCCAGGGTTACCTTAAACACTATGGGTCTAGCCCAATGACAAGCCGTCTCTGCGTGATCTACTGCGCTAATTACTTCGCAGATTATTGTTGAGTATCACTTATTGGAACCCATGTTGGTTTTGCGAGAGGTCACCAGCTTTTCGTATAGCTGCCTTTAGCCGAGCTTTCAGCAGCCATTCCAAAAGTTTCCCCGCAGTATCATGCATGCAGAGAGGTCTGTACGCTTATGGTGTGTTAGGATCTCCCTTTCCCTTTGCAATTAAGGCAAGTCGCGCCACTTTCCAGGGTGACGCTAGTAAACATTCAGTGTACATACGTAGTGATGTTTACGGGTGTCTCTCGACTACTACTTTTAGGATTTCTACTGAAATATTGTCCGGGCCTGGGGCTTTTCGGTTTTTCATTCTGACACTAACGCTTCATAGATCTTCTGCAGTGAACAAAGGTATATCTTCCTGGCGGAATGTGTGGTCGTTCTCTGCTCTTACGTCGTGCGCTGTGAACAGCGAGTCTACAATATTCCTCAAGACATCTGCCTTCATGGGTGGGTTGGTACCACCGCGTCCCAGCCTATCCGATACTATTTTGTAGCCGTAGCCCCATGGGTCCCGGGGCATTTCTTCGCATAGAGTTTGCCTTATTTGCTTTTTCCTCCGTTTTATAGCTATTTCTAGTTCCTTTTTTTGCCTTTTTGTGGGTGGCGGTAAGTAGCAACGCTTCTGGTCGTCCAAAGAATTGCTGTGCCTTATGACTGCACGTTAAAGCTCTTCGTTTTAGTTCCACTATCTCCTCAATTTACCAATAAGCGCTCTGTCTCCCTGGTAGTGACTTTCGAAGTGGCATCAATGCATCGCACGATCGCCAAATTTCATCCATGGTGAAATTTACAATCGCACCTATTTCCCCAAGGCCCACTGCTTTCTCTGCTTGTCCTGCGCTGACTTCGTCAGCAAAGCTGTTTCCAAGTGGCTCTAATAGCTCCCTCTTGTACAGCTTTGAAATATTCCAACCGAGTATTTTCCGTCTAGAGTTCTGAGGGGCCGGGCTTTCCTCCGACGACCAGAAGGTAATGTAGTTGTGCTCACTTCCAGTGTACTCCTCCATCATTCAACAGTCCCTTGCCATCATCGACAACGTCTGCGAAACAAGAGTTATATTGGAAACATACTCACCGAAGGCTGGTGTACGGTACATTGGTGTTGAGCCCCTGTTCACCACAACCATACTCAGGCTGGACATCATATCCATAATTAACCTCCCCCTTGTGTTTTGAGTCGGCATCTTCCATTTCAAAGCTCTTGGATTGAAGTCGCCACCTACAAACAATTTGCCAGAAAGATCTCGAAGAGTGTCTTCTAATCCTTCTATCTCTCTATTTATTGGGTCGTTTGGTGTAAAATAGCAGCTAACAAAGCTGATGCCACGGTTCTCAATCCAAACATATCCATCGACCAAACCTCGCCAATCAACCCGGACTTTCCGAGTGTCTGCAACTCATTAGGCTGCATAGCCCGAAGTGTCTGCATAACATGTTTCTGGATTTCTCCATCGATATGGTTTGCTAATCATTGCGATTTGAGCTTTGAATTCACGCATAAGCTGCGTGAGTAAGTCGTCCGCAGCTCGGTATTTTTGCAGGTTCCACTGTAGAACCCGCATTTACGCAGCAACTTTCTATTTGCATCGAGCGCTTCTCGGAAAACTTTGCATGTTTCTGACCCCAGAGCATGCTTCGCTTCTTCTAATTCACCTTTGTCGCTGCACAGCAAGCATACATTTTCAACGTGTCTCACTTATCCGCACTTCCAGCAGTTATTACTACGGTCTGGTCCTTTCCAGTCTTTTTTGGTATAGTTGTATCACATGCACTTGAAACAGTGCACAACTTTAGGTCGCATCCTCACTCTAGCGTTAACTCGGCCAAATCTTATTCGTCCTGTATAAACTAGCTTCAAAGTTTTTGCTTCCTCCAGTTCAACGACGGCTTTCCTCTGTTCCCTTGTGTTCAAGGGAAATAAGGTAATTTGTACGTTCCGAACCCACTCCTCCCGAATCGATACTATCACTTCTGTCGTAAGGCTTAAGGATGTCGAGGTCAAGTATCTCAGTTTTGGCCTAAAAGACGATCCTTTTAACCTCTCCGAAACCTGCCACAGCTGCCTGGACTGCATCACCGAATTTCGAGATGTCTTCACACTTTGCCAGTGTCACAAGTACCCCACCGTCTGCCGTCTTCCTGATTTGGTGAGCGAGTGCCCTCACTTTGCTTGGGCCTACCCTTGCCCGAATATGCTGAAGGACTTCTGCATAACTCGTCCCTTGTGTTAGCTTTATTGCCACAGATTCCTTTCATGCCGTAAACAATTTCGTTTTTTTCCGCCTGGGTTTTTTTTTTGGGTTAAGCTCTGAAATCGACTCCAAGCTCTTGGATGAACCAGGATTTGCCAACTTATCTTACCAGCCGTTGTTTTTATGTGGCTTTTTCAACACAGTCACCCATGTGTGCTGTTCGGTGGTGCCTACTTCAGTTCGTGCTCTAACAATATTTTCTTTTGTTAGGGTAACAGTCAGGCGTTCTTGCCCGTTTTTGTGCTTCGGCTTGCACAGTGCATAGAGTTTCTGCAGTATCCTTTACTCCATGTTCTCTGGGCGGGGCTCCTTCAATTTGCCTCGACTTTAGCTCAACCTTCTTTCAATTTTCTTTGCAAGCTTCTACAGCTTCCAGAGTCTAATTCAAGCGGGCAGTCACATTCATCTTTTCCGTATCTCTGTTGCACACGTACGTGTCACATTCATATTTTTGGTATCTCTGATACACACTCATGTGTTATATTCATATTTTCAGTATCTCTGTTACACACGCACGCACTTGTGACCTCGTACTGTAGTCAAGTTCAGAAAGTAGCCTACAATGCCAGCTCAGAAGTGCAAGCGGACTGAGTTTACGCTGAAAGATATCACCAAGCTCAATCAGTCTAAGCTGGCCAGAAAAATAAGTAAGAAATGGGGCATCTAAATCAAGAGAACCATCGTGAAGAGCATTCTCAGTAATGAGAATGCAATGGTGGCGGCCATCAAAGTTGGAGTTCCATCGAAGTTGGAGTTCTGTGAAGCTAACGGAAGCTCCCAACGCGAAGGTCGATGAGGGCGTGCTAATGTGGCTGAAACAACCAAGAGAGCAGAATCTGCCTGTTAGCAGCGATCTGATGAAGGAGAAAGTAATTAAACTAGCCAAGCTGATGCACCGCCCGAAACTCATGGGGAGCAATGGTTGGCTGGACGATTTCAAAAAATGCCAATGCGTCATGTTAAGGACAGTGCAGAGCGAAGCTGGGGCGGTAAATTCGCAATCTCTTATTGAGTGGCGACAACACGTTCTCCGACTCTTGTTCAGGAACTCTTCTGGCAGTTGCTTTCGAACGATACCATGAGTTTCAGGGATGAGCGGTACACTGGAGGAAAGTAAGTAAGCAAAGAATCACTCTTCTAGTTGGAGCAAATATGAGCCGCAGCGATGATTGGCAATTCCTACAAAAGAAGAAATCTAAAAGGAGCTAGAGAATGCTGAGCTGCTTGAGATCTGGGAAGCTTTGCCCGCCGAGGAAAAGACACACAGCTAACGAGCGCCTTGCAACTGGCTGGTCTTTCACGCTAGAGGAGATAGCGGAGGAGGTAGTCCAAAACGAGGAGCTGGTGGAAAGTAATAACAATGCGGTAACTGTCGAAGAAGAAAATGTTTCGTTCGCAGAAACCCAGCGCGCATGGAACACTATCCAAAAGTTCATGCAGCAGAGAAGCGGAGGTTCAGTGCCATCCAGGCGTGTGATCGGCTAGATAACGAAATGCATGAAATCTGTAGAAAGAAGTTGCGTCAGCCCACAATTTTTGAGAGCTTCAGGCTTAACTGATAGCAAACTTGACAAAGTGAAGCCGGATAATATGTATCGTCTTTCAGTTGTGTAACTAGTGTAACTTTGTAATGTTGATTTGAATTTAAATACATACAATGATAGAGAAATATTAAAATTTTTTTAGTTTCATTCAATTTCAAAATATTTACATACTTTGATTCGGAAAAGGCAGTTCGTTGAGACCTTTTTCCTCAGCACTATGCCACTCGCGCTTCTATGTCACTTTCGCTCGGTCCCGCCGAGTACCGTGTTAGCGAGATTTGACTGTAATGATATATTACGAGTGTTGAGCCCTGCAGCCCTGCAGTTTTATTCACACAGAAATAATAAACTTCAAGATAACCTTTCTATTCTTTTCGTTGCAATGGTACTGCAAAAAAAAAACTTTATTGACGGCCGGACAGCCGATCACTTGAATTCTTACCACGACTCGAGCATATCACGTGAGGATCTTATCTTGATTTATCTTGATTGCCCGAAAAATTTGCGGAGTCAAATTTTCCCTCTTCTCTTTCGTAGTTAAGGGGGAAAATACATGTAACTGCTAAAAAAAAAATCGATTTTTTTTATTACATCAAAATGTTTGAAATGCTCTTAAAATATACCAAAAAAAGTTTTGAAGCTATATTCGTATTAGTTCTCGAGTTAAAGTCAGTTAAAGGCAGTGCGGCGTTCCCCAGGTCGGTGGAGCTTTAAAACTTTAAACGCGTTTTTCTCAAAGTAGTACTTTTTCAACTGCCGTACAAGATATCTCAAAAATTTTTGAATTGATCCGGCTCAGATTTATACCGCATCTACAAAAGAGTATTATCTCCTCGTTGAATCTAAATGTTATTGTAATATCAGAAAATTAATTTGTTTATTAATGTTTAAAGTGTGCTTTTTTTGAAAAATAATCGATTTTTATGTTTAATCTAAAATTAATGTAAAAATTTAAAATATTTTTATAAATTTTATTGGTTCACCTAGGAATTACATATTTCATTAGCATATTTTTTTTCTCTGAATGTTGCAAGTTCCCCGGAGTTGTACGAGGCAGTTTTTGATGTGTTTTTTTCATTCGCTCACATCGCCGCCATTTTGTGTTGAAAAATTACTAAAAAAATATTTTCATTTACAGTGAGACATGTATTTTAAGCATTTAATATTAAAAATTTTCTGAATGAACAATATATATATTTTAAATCAATCTGAAATTAGCAATTTTCTTTCGATTTTACATGTATTTTCCCCCTTAAACTACCACACACATGACAGATACTTCAATAAATCGAGTGAAGCTTTTTCTTTTTAGACTTTGCTTGGCCTGGTGAAGAGTGCGCCTTTACTGCGCCTTTCCGTGAAGAGTGCGCCTTTACTAGCAAACGCACTCTGTTGCGACTCGGCTGAATCTGAATTGATCCTATTGTAGGGTGCCCTGCTAATAAGGACGAGGGACTTTCACTGTTGTTTCTAGGGCACCCTGGTCTAAGAGCATAGATTGTTTTTTCGTCTCGTTGATGGGTTATCACCATCACCTTATGGCAGAGTCTCTTCTGGACTACGATAAAATCGCTACGTATTGCCCAGTGAATAGCTGTATAGTAAGTTGTAACATACCAGCTAGACAAATTTCTGTTCTGTAGCAGCTTGATGTAAACATGTCGCACATGAGTCAAAACTTGAGAGCTTCATTATGTAATAAACGTACATTGAAAATATGAAATCATGTGAATGCAAACAAGTACTGGCAAGGATGACATTTCTTTCGTAATATGCTCATAAAACAGACAGATATATATTTGTATGTACATTTTTCGTCGCGCCATACAAACATGCATTGACAAACAGTATCGAACGCATCGGAATGAAATTCCTGATAAGATGCTTTTTCCATAACATACCATTCATCCTTATTGTCAAGGTCTGCAACTTCAGCACGACTTCGCCTTTGAAATACATACATAGTACTGATGCTATTCCAATTCCTGTCACATTTTTCGAACATTTTTCTTTCAGTGGCGTTATTTATCACACAGTGTTCAGTGTTTGAAAAAAGTAGAGCAAGCATATCAAGGAGACAATTTCGGGGTGGGTTAGAACCGACCTCTAGAATTTGATCTACGGAAGTCGTAAATATGCATATGAAATCATTGGGTCGCTAAACAAAACTCTGAAAAATAACAAATAAAACATGTCTTATATTATCTGATAGAGAATATTTCCCAACAAGGTACAGTAATCATGACGCCATTGAATAATGCCTAAATAAGCAAGTACATAGCTACATAATTATATACATAACATAATTACATCTTAATTAGAATAAAATCCTAATGATTATGCTGGGAAATGAATGAACATTTCGTAGTAGAGCCACCAGTAATGCACACCCAATTCCATTACTGGCAATCTCATTGAAGTTGAAACCTTGATAAAAAATACTGCATAATCGTTTCATTTTAAACCATAAATGACAAAAAACAACTAAACAGACAAATGCACCAATTTGTAGAAACCTGTAGGAAACCTTTACGCTCAACTGACACATTCACCCTACCAAAGTGCAGTTTTCTAATATAAATGTAAATAAACGACTAACTAAGAATTCTTTCAACTTCTATTACATCTCTTCTTAGACCTCAAACATCCAGTCAACACAATATGACCGCCACTAAACTCCGAAGATTTTCTTTGACACCTAATTTTAAACTTATCACTAACTGCACTTTGTTTTGGTCTGGTCTCTGTCGATTCCATGTCAACAGGATTTACTCTCCATCGCCCCCAGCTCACGCTTCGATCCGAGCTGTATAATAGAAACACTTGACATGAACTTTGATGAAAATATAAGAACTACGGCAACTTAAAGAAACTACACTGATACACAGAGTCCGGAAAAACGACAGAGCTAAGGATGCTGGAAGAGGACGGAAAACAGTTGAATACTTGTTCAAGTTATCACTTCTTTCTTACTTATATGAATTTTACGTCTTGTGTTTCAGCCACGCTGACGTTAAATCCAAACTATAATATTTTCTTCTCTGGAAAATGTCTAGATGAGATGGATATTGCTGAATGGTAGCGCACGATTCTGAAAAGGATCAATGTTCAGACAAAGTTTAATATAAAAAACCGAGCAGAAACAAGAATGGAACGAATAAGAAGCGACGGCCTAAAAGTTTCCTAGTCATCTTTTTTGTGTTCGGAAAAAGTCTGAAATCCTTTTCTACCAAGTACATTTTCCCTATTTTTCTGTAATAGCTTCGAGTAAGAATGTCTAAAATGAGCGAAGCTAGTGATATTCACCTACAGACTGGTACAGGGTGAAAAGTTTTAAATGTTAGCAGGATTAAGCTTTTAGTTGGGTGACAATTTCGAAGCTTGTCAACTTCGACTCTAAAATTTTCAGCTGTAGAAATCAGAATTAGATTACATTAAAAAGTATAACATTAAAGGCACATGATACATATGCTAAAAATTTTACCCTTTAGAAAAATTTCAACCAAATATGAACATTAGCAAAATCCATTTTGGTTTTGACCTTTGTTGCACATCACCCTGTCAAATGAAGTCAGAATAACCTAAGGAAAACGCGAAAAATCTACAGCCGTCTTACGTTGATTTGCATAAGATTCTCAGTTCCATCCACATGTAGACATTGCGTCCGTTTAACATGGAAAATATTGGCATTTTTGTAATACATGAAGAATGCATACATTATCGAATCGCAATCTTTCGCCATAAGCTTGGCACCATTTCATTGAAATCAGGCTTCAGGTTTTGTCGGTGGTTTCGGGTTTGGGTTGAGTTATGGAAAGCTTGAATAAAAAATGAATTTTCGAGTACGCTTCCTACGAACAGTTTTCAGTTTTATTTGATGGTAACGTCTCCAAAAAAATCATTTTGGATTTACAGCATATTGCATAAATAAGAGAGATTCATGGATGAATTGCATGAGTAAACGTTTTGTTTGTTTTCGTCATTTTTGTTGATTCGAATATTCGAAATTGATATCGTTATTGCATTCAAATTGAAAAATGCAATAAAAGTTCATATATAAAGAATATTTTTATCAATATTAAAGGAAAGGTTTGCCTTTTTTTGCAATCTAAACAATAATATAAGTTTTGCATAGTTTTCTTGTTATAACTTATTCAAAGAACGTCGGTTTAATTCAAACTTTTTTTCAATTATTTGTTAGAAATATATTTAAATTTTTAATTTGAAATTAAACATGGGTTATTTTACATATTTATTCAAATTGTATGTACTTCCAATGGCATATTGTAATATTCCTTCACACCATTTAGAGAAGCTGACTAGTTTGAATAGTTTCTCAGCCTTTTAGACAAATACTTTGAAAGCCGCATTCAAATCCAGTGTTTTTAGGTTTCTAAAATTGAAAGAATATGCATATCTTCTTTTCAGTAATAAGTGTTAATACTTTTCAAAATGTTGCACTTTAAGGGGGAAAAAAATAATAAGAAAATGGAGCGAAACTAATGTTGAGTCATCCTAAATGAAACTTTGATCCTGAGTAGCTTCTACATTACCAAAGACAGCTATGGCTTCTTAAAGCGGTAGTGAAAAGAACATTGAGATACATTCATAAAAAGTTTGAATGTACTTTAATATTAATTTCTGTTTTCTTCATTTAATTATTTTGTATAGTTTTTTATTACATATAACATAATATACATGTAAAGAAATAACCACAAAAGGACAATTGAGTTTTTTTTTATATCACGGCCATCACTTTCCTTCAGCTACTTTAATCAGGATGCCATCTAGTTTTGTTGAGAAAACTATTCTATTCCCTTAAAACAAAAAAAAACTCTACAAAAATTTAAAAAAAATTCATCAAAACCACTAGAAAACTGATATTTGAACAAATTGTCTTTGAATGACCGAAAAATGTGGAAAAACATAATATACTTTCTTGTAGTATCCTATCAACTAATTTTTACCCCAAGCAACAGAAACCATTTCTCGACTATAACATAAATGATGAAAATGTTCAGTGCTGTCAGCACTTTTCCAACCAACCAGCAATAAGTTTACCATAATAAGCTCATGTTAAAATCAACATATCCTTTGAGTTTCGTTTTCATTCCAGGATTTCATCGAAAGTTTCAGCGACTAAATGTTGTTTGCGAAAAATTTTCAAAGCTCGGAAAATTAAACCATTAGTTCCTTATTTTCATTGTAATTGCTTTGCATATGAATACATAATGGAAGCATCAGTTGATGCAATGTTTATGAAAATGTCTGGTGCCGGTAACCATGTGTTAGTAGCATAGCCAGAAATATAATAAATCTGTTTCAAGTTAAGTTAAACACAACCTGTGAATTTTGTTTGGATTGAACAATTGTGCTTGAAGTTAAAGGGGTGAAAAGAGTTTTAACAACATTTTTCCCATACTTAAGGCAGGTGACCCCATTTGTATTTCCAATTACCGTCCAATATTGCTTCTACCTTGCTTTAGCAAGCTACTTGAGAGAATTGTCTACAACAGAATTTATCCTCTACTTGAGCCTTTCCTTGCCAACGAGCAACATGGATTTGTCAAAGGTAAATCCACTGTTACCAACTTGTTATCTTTCAGCAAAACTCCATCGATCAGCAAAGACAGGTGGATGTTCTTTACACTGATTTCTCCAAGGCATTCGACTCTGTCAATCAAGTGCATCTTCTCTTGAAATTAGAGAAATATGGTTTTTATGGACCGCTGCTCTCCTGGTTTTCTTCTTACATTTATGAACGTGCTTGTGTTATTACTGTGAACTCCTGCTCCTCTGCTCCCTTCTATCCTACCTCTGGTGTTCCGCAAGGATTGATACTTGGCCCCTTGTTGTTCTTAATCTTCATTAACGATCTGCCAGGTCTCCTAAACTCCTTCTCCCTTCCGATCTTAAAATATTCAGAGTAATCGATACAATTGAAGACAGCTTTCAGCTACGAAATGATCTACAATCTCTGGGCATCTGGTGTAGTGCAAATTATCTTACTCTGAATGTCTTAAAATGTCGCCAAATGTCGTTCACGCGTAAAACTAACCCTTAAGTGTTTTCTTATTGCGTTTCCGGTACCTCTCTCGATGCTGTATTCTGTTTTAAAGACCTGGGAGTTATTTTCGACACTAAACTCTTATTTGAACAACACATATTGCATATAACTGCCAAAGCGTCCAGGCTCTCGGGCTTTATACTTAGATCTTCTAAGCATTTTACTAATATCTCCACCTGTGTACACCTGTTTTGCTCTTTTGTCCGCAGTATCCTTGAATATTGTTGTCAAATATGGTGCCCACATTTTCAAGACTTAATTGATGCCGTTGAATCTGTACACCCGTTCTCTGCTTTTCAAATTCAATTTGAGTTACTGTGGGTATAGCGCGAGACTTACCATGCTAAAAATTCCATCCCTGAGATCTCGTAGGCTGTCCTTCGCTGAATGCCTTCTATTTAAACTACACCATCGACTTGTCCCATCTGACCTCTGCAACCTGGTTTCCGTCCGTGTATTGGATCGGTCATGTAGATCAACTTTAACGTTTAATGTTCCATTTGCACGGGCTGATACATATTACTTTTCACCGCTGCTACGTTTACCTAGGCAGCATAACGAACTCAGACTTGGTTCCCTGCCACCGACCTTGATGCTTTTCAAAAACATGTTAAAAGATAAAGTAATTACTTATTCTGTTTAATGCATGCTCATCTTGGCTAATTGCATATTTAAATTTTGGTTTCTTATTTTCTATTGAATTATGATACTCTTGTTCGTTTTATATATATTTTTCTTTTTATTTACCATTGTCTATTTCGTAATTGGACTTGATTTGTTGTTATAGACATTAAATCAATAAATAAATAAGTAAATAAAGCGGAAAGATGAAAATTTCGGAGCATTTCAAATCACAAGTAAGTACAATGCATGAATCCTCCTAGCAAAGAGCATGCGCTATTGGAATTTTCTATGAGCGTCACAATCACTCAGCATGCAAAAACCACACATGCTGAGATACGATCGGCTGCCGGCCAAAGATTTAATTTGTATTCACCGTAGATGACGGAAATGGGAGAATACGATGTCGTACTTTCCAAAAAGCTCTTATACATAAAGCTACAAGGCTAAAAGCATAAGTTTCCCCTTGTATAAATCTTCCCAGCCTAGGACATGCAGTGTTAAAAAGAAACAACATGTAATGGTCCGGTAATGCTTCCACGCATTACGCGAAACGCTTACCGAATTTACCCATAAGCATTATTTTTCCAGTTGGGGTGCTCTGTAAATTTCATACTGATCGGATTTTCGAGATGTCAGGTCTCGTGAATAGAAGTTTCGAGTGCTAAAAATAGAGGTACTTTGTTGAGGGGTTGCCGTTATTTTGCAACTTTCAATTATGAAAATTATAAATTGGCAAGGTGAACAAGAATTAAAATTTATCAATGATTTTAACTTTATTTCAATACGCAAAAATATTTTAAGAGGGTCGACAATTTAAAGGGTTTTTTTCACGTGTCTGCTGTTGCTACAGCGTTGCCCACACAGTCTTGCAAACCCATGTGTGTATAGTTTTAGTCAATGCCAATATGCTCAGCAATGTTCACAGTGTTCCAATGTTTCTGTTAGAAGTTATGACAAATCCAAATTGTGGAAAAAACTCCTGCCTACTTGTAGGCACTCAGTGCCTACACAGGGCACAACATTTCCAATTCTTTATCGTAAACAAATATAAAACATAATAAGTTTTCAATATCATTCATTCCGTTGAACGAAAATGTAAAAAGTTTTCATTGATTTCGGGAAATGTACCAAGCATTTCAGACTTGCTATATATGTAGTGTATCTTCTCCCATCGCTCAATACTCAAATTTTTATATTCATTTTCTAAATAAAATTACCACCGTAGCTACCGGGCCAACGAACCTGTTTATTTTAGGAGATTTCAATTTACGCAATCAGAATTGGACGCACAATAATTGTGGTTGGTACAATCCATATAATAATTATTCTGTAAATAGAGGACTGTTGATGAGTTTAATGTTAAATTTTTACTTAAATTAATATTATGATGTTCTTAATCGCTTTGGTACCATATTAGATCTCATTTTCTATACTTACCGGCTGTTAAAGTGGAAAAAGTGTCTTGGGTAAACTCAACGAATACCACCCGCCTTTAAATATAACTGTATCACTTTCTGCAAACCTGTTCTTAACTGTAATGTCACGTATGAAATCAATCTTTTTTAAGCCTTATTTTGATGCAATCAGCTCAGTGCTTCAAAAAACTGATTGGGTGGAAAATTTTCGAATCTGCACTAATGTAAATAATATGAAAGACACTTTTTACTTCTGGGTATCTGATTTGGTATGAAACTACACTAAAAAAATCATCAAGCGGCTGCCCGAGAAAAACAAATACAGGCTCATGTACAAAAACTATTGGAATCCTTTAAATAAACTGCCTTTTGACTTGCTCAAAACCCTTTGTGGGAAGTTTTTAAAAAGCTGCCATAAAATATACCTGTTTGACTTTGAAAATAATATTTCAGCAAATCTTGAGCTAACATTTTCGAGCAAATAGTATTAATCATCGTGCGACAATGTATTTGAATGGAAGAGCGTCCTCCGATGGATCTTTTTTGTGTAATCTTTTTGTATCACATTTTGTAAGTGCCTTTAACGCACCCTTGCGAACAAATGTCGAGTCAGAGACCTCCTTGCATCATATCAACCTTTCCACTTAACGTTTCGAATCTGAAGCCATGTTTAAAAAAATTTAGCTCACCTGAACCGCTGGAATACTAATGTTCGATGAACCATAGACGAATCGTGCAGATTTTGATTGCATATACTACCGCACGTGCTTCAACCTGTCTCGATTCCAAAACCACTTTGATCTTAACAATGCATTTAAACTCAGAGAGTAGAAAGAATTTCAGGACTTCCACTTGCATGCATTTCAAAATTTAGGAAAGCCAAACACTACAAAACTTTTAAAGCAGTCTAACATAACATAAACAAAGAAAATGCTTGAAAATGCTTTGAGGACCAAAAGTTTTCTAGAACTTAGAAAATTTAAAAATTTGTAACTTATTTTTATTCTAAATGTTTGCGGTATGAATACATAATGTAAGCATTTATTGATACGAAAATAGCAAAACAAATGCCTGGCGCTGGCAACGCATCGCTAGCATCAACGCCAAAAATATATCACACCTGCACACATTGAAATCAACCTATCCTGCGAATTTCGTTTTGATCCGATGACTGAATTGGAAGTTATAGGGGTACGAAGAAAGTAAGGATTATTTCCAGTTGCAAAAGTTTTGGAATTTTCGAAAACTTAATATCAGTTATTTGCCATCGCTACATGATCCTTACCATTTTAAAACTTAACGATAAAATCACTTAATACATATTTTGCAAATAAATACAAAACCAACAATAGCTGGCAACCCTACCATGGCTTTTTAACCAGATTACGTCTCAATAATGCCTAAAATAAGATCCATATATGGTATGAAATTTGTTTTGATTTAATTACTGCACCGGAAGCTAAAGTGCAAAAAGCTTTATTTTCCTGCGCGAATTTTCAAAATCCGTCATTATTTTGATAGATAGGGATGAAACTGATCTCTGGGAATACCCATGCAAGCACCGTGTAACTTTCTGTTGCAGAAAGCTTTGCATGTCGCAAATTCCACCGGGTTGTCGAAGGCAAAGCAGCTTTTGAGGGTGCACTCAGTGAGGTAGTAGAAGTGCAGATGACATCGACGGTATAACTTTCCACCACTAGCCCCTTCAATTCTCTCGTGCACAAAGTATGTTAAAGCAGCATTTCCGCTATTTTCCACTAAATGTCAAATTGGAGGGGAACTACTTGGATTTGACCAGATTTGATGTTTAGTGGACAAAAAATTACTATCATCCCCTTCAATGTAAATCTTATGGGCAACTTATAGCCCGCAAACAAGTTTTTTGAAAATCGATTTACGTCGTATCAAAAATCTGCAAAATAAAAACAAAGATTTTTGCAAATCCCTGGTTTTCTGTTTGCGGAATGGAACGTACAGCAATCTTCACACCAAAGAAGTTTTTAGTAGTATTTTTAATATTATTGTATGAAAGTAATATTTTTGTTTGATGAATATTGAGCAGTATGTATTTGAGATACTGATTACCATTTATTAGGTTTCTAATGAGTAATAAATAGTTTCTTTGTATTTCATTGGTTTTTTTTATCACAGAGTGTTTATTAATAGAAAAATGTGCATGACTGACATAGGTGCGCCGTAAGGGGGCCAGGAGGGGGGCTGGGACCCCCCAGACCCTAGGTTGGCCCCTCCCAGAAAAATAAATATTTCCAACAGCAGACACTTAACTTTTCGCCTCTTAGGTAAGTTTAGATTTGACTGTATAAATATAGTATCAAATTCATCAATCATTTGCATTTTATTCTAACAGCCGATTGAAAGATTTGTGTTTACGTACTTGTGGTAGCTACAAGGTTGCCCAGACATAATTTAAAAACGACAGAAACTTATTTTTTATTCCCATTGATGAGTCTTGCAAATTTTGTGATGATCTGATGACTCGGTGTGAAGTTATCACAATGCGAAATTTTCCATAGAATTTCCATTGTCACCAAAAATACACAAAAACTTCAGCTCAACCAAACTTTACGATCCGGATAAATTATCCGGATAGTAAAATTTATGCTCAATGTGAAAACTCTAATAGTACTTGGAAGACAATAAATAATATGGTGCTTGAACAGTCTTGGAATATTGCCAAGATGAACCGAAATTATCTGGAAAAGGTTATCGACCTTACAACGTGTCTCAGTCGCCAAAGACGTGCTTTCAGAGGACATGATGAAAGTGGTGCCAGTGATAACAGTAATTTTTTTTGGAATTTTGTGCATTATTCGCGAAGCATGGTTCAACTTTTGAAAATAATTTTCAAAACAAGGTTGCGAATTACTGAAGTGGCAAAACACAAAATGAATTGATGAAAATAACTGCCGAAATCGTTCGCGAGGACAATACAGCTGAAATAAAAGAGTGCGGACTGATATCCATTATGGCAGACGAAGCAAGGGTCCACAAAAGGAACAGCTCTCCGTGGATGTCAGATTTGCTAAAGAGATAGCAGTTGAAGAAAGGTTCCCAAGCTTTATAGACTGTTCAGGAGCTAGAAATGCCTCGTATTTAGCATATATAATTTTGAGCCTATTAGACAGCTACGGACTTAGCGAATTGCCTGTTGTTGGACAGTCTTATGATGGTACTAGTGTCATATCAGGACAAAAAAGTGGTGTATAAATCTAAATTAAGATGAAACATCCTGCAGCCACATTTGCACACTGTCTAGCTCATAAAATTATCCTTGTTGTGATGGACACATTTTTCACAATCGAAACGTGTACATCCTTTTTCAATGCCATCAAATTCCTTTGCCTACACTTTTCGAAGCCATCACAACACGAATTGTTGAAGCAGCTTGAAGAGGCAGTTGGTCTAAACAAAAGGCGTGGAATGAGAAGTTTAAGCTCGGTTTGTTTGAGAAGTTTAAGTTTAAGCTTGTGATCGATAGTAACGGGACTAGAAAAGAGGCTTTAGAAAAAGAAATGAATGAGGGAAAATACAACGACTCAGTTTATTCATTGGGGATCTTTCAATCAATCAGTAATCCTAAATTTGTAGTAAATCTTTTCATTTTTCACTATGTTCTTCTTACAACGAACATGTTAAGCACATATTTCCAAACTAAAAATGCAACTCTTAGGGATGGGATAAATCTTATGAATGGAACAGTTAAAACACTACTAAGTGAGCGAGAAGACTTGTATGTAGCTTGGGAACAAGTTAAATCATTAGCTGAAAAGGACTGTCTGGATTTCATATTTACCAGAGGATCGGGAAAACGGAAAACAGCAACAAGCACTAGTTTCAAAGGTTTTGCTGTTTCATCTAGCCTCGGACACGCAGTTAGGGCTACAAAGATATTCTTGCAAACCAAATGGCTCGAAAAGAGTAAGTTATAACACTTTTTATCTTGCCAAATTATTTTCGCTTTTTCTAGGTTTTCTAGGTAACAAATATTTGAAGCAAGAGATCAATTTCTTCCTTCTTAGTTTAATATATTCTAATTTCTTCAAAGATAATTTGAAACTAAGCTATTCTCTTCTTCAAGTATAAGTTGAAATATATTTATCTTCTAAACGAAAAAAATATTCTTACATTTTTAATTATTTCCATTCTATTCCCGTGTAATTCATACAAGCTTTCTTTCTTAGTGGTCATTGATAATTCATGTGTAGTTCATACCTACCATTCACATTATATGCATGTGGTAGTAGGTCATATGTATTCACAGACAAGAAGTTTATTTGATAATGCATTATGCATTAGCAAATAACAAAGAATAAATCAGCAAATATAGAATGTATTAGTAAATTATATAAGTTGTATGAACAGTACGTGTAGAATCAATAACAAAATCATCGCATGTCTTGAAACTTTCAGTCCCTGGCCCCTGCCAGATTTTAGGCCACGGCCCGCCTATGATGACTGGGTCTCTGCCTGTTCACTCCTTGTGATAAATATCAGTTTGTCTAATTTATTTCAGTGTCAGAAAAATTTTCACATCGAAGATACTGCACCACAAGTTTTCACGTGGCCTTGGCTACTGATGAAAGGGTTTCAAAGAAAATATCATGTTTCTATTTACAAGGTAAAGTGGAAGCTACTTAACAATGGAACATTTACCTTAAATTATAATTGTAACACATAAAAAAATACGAGTTAATGATAATTATCCACTCAGGAAGGCTGATTTAATACAATCTCGCTTCAAATCAATCTTCCTTTTTCTTATCTGATTGTGGCAAAGACAAATAAATAATTAGTTCAATACTTTACTTAATAGGATCAATAAATTGAAAGAATTCAAGCTTTAAAAAACTACAAGAAGAAACTAAAATAATCTCTAACATACATTTACCTTCCAGTTTCATTACATTTAGTGAGCTGTGCTTCGAAGGCATCAAACTCCAATGAAGCCATGTCACCTAGATAGAAAAGTTGATTTCATCACTCAATTACAGTACTTCATAAACAGTGATTTTGTGAAGTTGCAAGTCACCTGCGGACAAACCGTAACAGCGTTCGAACAAGTTTTATGCCAAACTAACTTAATTCGATTTGCTTTATAGGTGCTGTTCATCTCAGTAAAACTTATTTTAAAATTAGCAGCACAATTACGAAGTCTATTCACGACATAAAACCTTTCATCACCATGTTTCCACTTTGTATGCATGTAGTGACTACAAAGTAATTTTTCATATGGTTTCGTAGAGGAGAGAGGGCAATGAGAGGACATTAGGGAGAAAGTTGGTTGAAAGAATATTGAATACGAAATATTTAAAATGTTTCATGTAATATTAAAAAAACTTGTTAGACAAAATATGGACGAAAATCATATTGTATTTAATAACAAAATACTCTTTGGTTTGAGCCACAATCAATTCTCTTAATTTCAAGTACTTGAGCACGAATTTTTTCCAGTTTTCCACTTTGTCACCTCTTTCCTGGCTAAGTTTCAAACTCTAATACTTTCATCTGCCAATTCTTCCAGCCATGTAGCTTCATCTGAAATAAAACTTCGAAGGTGAATAATAGTGCTTGCTGTTTTTGCTGAATAGTGTCTGCCAAAAGGTGAGTAAGTTGCGGGAATGTGTTTCTCACAAATGAGAATGTGATATAATTAACCATCTAATTACTTATAAAAGTTTAAATTACTTGCGAGACGTAGAAGTGCGAGAATCCACCATAGAACCATGACAACGTTTTCACTCTCTATCTCTATGGAACAGTTTCTTTTGCAAATGTAGTGCATATTAAAGGTAAATACAACAGATAAAACGCACTAAGCATAGTCTGCTCGCGTGAACATTCATAAAGGCATGTGCGAAGGATCTACGCTAATGTGAGTTTTAATTGGAATTGTGTTTTTGAAAATGGAATACGAAATGACATGGAGCTACTTTCTGTCTATTAAGTCTACCTGATGTGGAAACTTTTGCGAAACTTTTTGGTTTTAACAGATCCCTACCACTTTATTTTCTATTCGAAGGGCTGCTTTCAATATTCGATTACTTTTTAGCATTAAGACTCTCCTAAATAAATAAGCCAGCATGTACCTACCTATAAGGAAGCTTGCATGAAACTGAAAAAACGCCAATGTTCATCACATTACATCATGAATTTTTAAAGATTCAGAAAGTCCTCGTAAAACATTTGTTTCAATACAAACTGCCCCAATCCTTCCAACGTCAGCCAGTCCTCACATAAATTGGAAATATTACGAAGCTTCATGACACCTTAAGCATCCAAAGACGAAAATTGATGTGAACGAATGAAGGCGTAGTGACTTAAGAGGAAGACGCTCAAGAAGTAATCATGTCATATCCCAGATAGGTACTGAGTTCTGTGTGGGATCCATTGAGCGTAGCCATTTAGTTTTTATCCAGAAAATTGTGATGACTTGGCGTTACGAGGATATGTCGTGTCATTGACAATCAATTTTGTTACTTGTCACAGCCTCAAATTGAAATAAGATGGAAGTTTTTCTCTTTTTGCCTTGCTCGATGATATGTACATGTTTGCCAACAGTAATTACTCCGTGCTGCTGGTGAAAGAAATCTGTTAGGATTGGAATGTGGTTGAAGAAAATGCTTTGTGATAGTGGTTTGCTATAAGGTGGATATGAATTGGTGTTTTGCTTCTGTCATGTATTTTCCTTCCTTTCGCAATTTTCTAAATAGGTTTTTTTCGGTGTTTTGTTGAGGTTTTAAGACTTTGTACCTCGTATTGTTGCAGAAAATATTGAGCATATAATGGAAATATAAATAGTGATCGGCTCAAAAACGCCAAACAATTCGCAAAAAACGTCTGGCTGTAAAAAACGAACGAATAGTTTTTCCAAACAGGGACAGTTTCCCAAAAAGGAACAGTTTTTCTAAAACAAATAGTTTTTCGAAAACGAACCGTTTTTTTTAACAAACATTTTATCTTAAATGAATCGTTTTTCTAAAACAAGCCGTTTTTCTTAAACTGACTGTTTTTCTAAAATGAATAGCTTGCAAAAACGAACTATTTGGCAATGAAAAACAGTTTGCGGACGAAAAAACTATTTCTCAGCGGCAAACTGTTTGGTAGAGAAACACTATTTTGCAGCGGCGAACTATTTCATATCGGCAAACTGATTTTCAATGACAAACTGTTTGGCTATGGAAAACTGTTTAATTGCGGAAAGCAGATTTGCAGAGGCAAGCTATGTATACCAGGTTGTTCAATAAGTTTTGTCGTTCGATAAGAGAGGGCGTTGCTACTAGCCAAATTTTTTTTTGTTTTGCTGGTACACTCTTCATATGAACGTATGTGAAGTTTCATTTCAATCTGTCAATTCATTCTTTGTTTACAAGCCATTTAGTGTCGCCGTGTCTCAGTATTTTTTTACAACGGAAAAATTGAATATCGTGCAGTGATAAAATTCTTATTTTTGGAAGGTGTGGCACCAAAAGAAATTCACGAACGACTGTTAAAAGTGTATAATGATTGTTCACCTACAATTAGAACAGTAGAAAGATGGGTTGGTGAATTTAAACGTGGTCGTACAAGTCTTGAAGACGATCCACGTGAAGGACGTCCAAAAAGCGCATCAACACCAGAAATCATAGCCAAAGTACAGGATATGGTTTTGGAAGATCGTCGATTGACTGAGAGAGATTTAGTAGAGGCTCTACACATCTCATTAGGCAGTGTGAGCCATATTTTAAGTGAAATTTTGGGTTTTAGAAAGCTGTGTGCACAATGGGTGCCGCATTCGCTAACAATGGAACAAAAACACATTCGAATGCGACTTTCTCAGCAACATTTGGAGCGTTTTAAAAAGGATAAAGTGGATTTTGTGCGTCGATTCATCACTATGGATGAGACTTGGGTCTATCACCATGATCTTGAATCAAAACAAGAGGCTCAAGAGTGGTGTGAGCCTGGTTGTTCGGCTTCGAAACGAGTTCGTGTCCGGAAATCGGCCAAGAAGGTTATGGCATCAGTTTTTTGGGATGCGAAAGGAATTTTGTTTGTGGGTTACTTGCAAACTGGTAAAACAATTAATTCTGAATATTATTGCAACCTTTTGGACCAGTTGAAGAAAAAAATTCGTGAAAAAAGACCCGGTTTGCGGAAGAAAAAAATCATTTTTCATCAGGACATTTCATCACAAGAGCATTTTGACAATGGCTAAAATCCATGAATTAAAGTTCGAATTGTTGAAGCATCCACCGTATTCACCGGATTTGGCCCCCAGCGACTTCCATTTGTTTCCAGAACTCAAAAAATTTATGCGTGGCAAGCGTTTTTCATCAAATGAAGAGGTCATAACGGCTGTTGAAGCGTATTTTGCAGACCTTCCGGATTCTCACTTCAGGGATGGGATCCACAGAATGGATGATCGTTGGAGCAAGTGTATTAATGTTCAGGGAGATTATACTGAATAATAAAGTTTATTTTGAACCATAAAATTGTGTTTTTCTTATCGAACGACAAAACTTATTGAACAACCGTAAAACAAAGTTTTCAGACTTATTAAGTGCGTATTTTTGCGTTTTGGTGAAGAGCTGGTTAGGGAAGGTAGCATTGAAACAAAAACAATCCTGCCTCAAAAACAATCCTGCCTTTTCAATCCTTTTCAATGCTGCTTACTCTTACCAGCTCTTGATGGCATATGGCCAGGTATGTTGATTCTTTACGATCATGTGTACTGATTGATGTATGATTATACAATTGATCAAGTCGATAATATATTTTATGTCAAATTAAGACCATACAAGTATCAATGAATGTTGATGATGCTATGGTGGCAGGAAGACATAATCCATAAAATATATAAAAGAAACACATAATACGCAAAAATTCATTGTACTGAATTGATTGAAGATTATTCAACCTATGAACGATGTTTCTTAATTGAACTTCATATATTTCAAATAAATATTTATATTATCGTACAGCATACAGTTTTTTCTTGTCGTTAATTCAAACTGTCTTTTTAAACAGTTTTAAAAACAGCTGTTTTTTTTTTCAAAAAAAACCTGATCGTATTCGTTTTTTGAAAACAACAGAAGCGCCCATCACTAAACATAACACACTTAAGCTATGTTTTTGAGGGTTTTCTTTTCATCAGGACATTTCATCACAAGAGCATTTTGACAATGGCTAAAATCCATGAATTAAAGTTCGAATTGTTGAAGCATCCACCGTATTCACCGGATTTGGCCCCCAGCGACTTCCATTTGTTTCCAGAACTCAAAAAATTTATGCGTGGCAAGCGTTTTTCATCAAATGAAGAGGTCATAACGGCTGTTGAAGCGTATTTTGCAGACCTTCCGGATTCTCACTTCAGGGATGGGATCCACAGAATGGATGATCGTTGGAGCAAGTGTATTAATGTTCAGGGAGATTATACTGAATAATAAAGTTTATTTTGAACCATAAAATTGTGTTTTTCTTATCGAACGACAAAACTTATTGAACAACCGTAAAACAAAGTTTTCAGACTTATTAAGTGCGTATTTTTGCGTTTTGGTGAAGAGCTGGTTAGGGAAGGTAGGATTGAAACAAAAACAATCCTGCCTCAAAAACAATCCTGCCTTTTCAATCCTTTTCAATGCTGCTTACTCTTACCAGCTCTTGATGGCATATGGCCAGGTATGTTGATTCTTTACGATCATGTGTACTGATTGATGTATGATTATACAATTGATCAAGTCGATAATATATTTTATGTCAAATTAAGACCATACAAGTATCAATGAATGTTGATGATGCGATGGTGGCAGGAAGACATAATCCATAAAATATATAAAAGAAACACATAATACGCAAAAATTCATTGTACTGAATTGATTGAAGATTATTCAACCTATGAACGATGTTTCTTAATTGAACTTCATATATTTCAAATAAATATTTATATTATCGTACAGCATACAGTTTTTTCTTGTCGTTAATTCAAACTGTCTTTTTAAACAGTTTTAAAAACAGCTGTTTTTTTTCAAAAAAAACCTGATCGTATTCGTTTTTTGAAAACAACAGAAGCGCCCATCACTAAACATAACACACTTAAGCTATGTTTTTGAGGGTTTTTTTTCCAAAATAATCACTCAAATATGTCGAAATTCAAGTATATATAATTGCATTTTTATTAGTGTGGCAACGTTGGCCATACGTTATACACGCCCTGTCTATTATAGATGTTTTAGTTTGACAATTTTGGAGGCATCCAGCTCATTGTATAGTTTGTACAACTTATTGTTGTACCGGATACAACATCCCCGAAAATCCGCCGAAAAACTTTCCGTTCGATTGTTTCAATCATAGAGCGTTTTTACACGACTTCCCAATTTGGGATTGGGAATATACCGTAATTCGTGAGCTTTAGCCCGATTTCCATGTATGTGTGCGCAGACTGTGTACGTGCACGGAAGCTCCTCATGAGCTTGATTTCCGAATACCGGTTTTGTACGCAGCGTTTATATGTGTGTGTGCCGGATCAAATTCTATGGCTACACGAAGATCGGATTAAAACCGGTTTGAAATCCCGATCTCGTGTAACCATAGAAATTTGAGCGGCGATCTGGTTTACAAACACATAGATTGTGATTTGTTTTCAATAGGGCGTGTCCAAAAGGGAAATTTCTAATATCGTGGCTTCTGGCGGCCGCTGTTCACTTCTTCGATCAGTTTGGTGGCCATCCACCAAACAGTATGCATCGGAATGCAATATCATTCCGAAAATGCCTCTGAGCGGAAAGCACGTGCGTTGTATCTGAGCGTTGAATAGAGTTAACTGTCGTGGACGAATTGAAAACAAATACTGTTTAAACATTTTCACTTTTTATTTATAATTTTGAATATAAAAAGGATCTTCCATTGATCTTGTAGTGTGTTTTGAATAATACAATCAAATTGTCATCGTATCGAATAAGTACACGGCCTTTTTTCACACAAATCACTTGTAACATTCTTACTTGTTTGTTTACTTATTTTGTACTTTTACTTCACTTGATTTTGCTCAGTTTGAGAAAACACTTGATACACACTTCTTCTTTTTCTGATCTCCCTCGATCTGATCTTCTTGATTTTATAGTGTTAGGACTACTGTGGTTGCAGAAATTGCTAGATGCGATTTGTGTAACCTGATCTGTGCTTATTTCGCTTTGATCTTAGAATTTTTGTTTTGATAAACATATATGTTTATCTGAAGGTTGATTTGTTTATATGAAGATTGATTTATTTTGAAAGGTATTGAATTTCTTCATTCTACCGTTGGATAAAGATTTAGACCGGATGTCGGTACTTGAGAGTTAGGTGCTGACGGTGCCATAACTATAGTTATCTTTATCGTGGTCGTTTAATAAAACAGTGTTTTTTGCTTAATCACTTTAACATATTTTATTTCTTTATCAGAACTAATTCTTTACTTATAACGTTGAATATATATACTAGTGCTAATTCTTTTATTAAATTTGATTAACTTGTTTTAACTGATCTTGATTGATTGAAACACACTCTTGATTGATTGAACCCACTCTAATCTACTTTCTTCTTGATTGGATATTAGATAATAGAACTGCTGTGGTCGCAGAAATTGCTAAATGCGATTTCTGTAACCTGATCTGTGCGAATTTCGCTTTGATCTTAGAAATAAACATTTTTGTTTTGAGCAGATATGTTTATATGAAGATTGATTTGTTTATATGAGTATTGAAATGATATGATAGTTGCAGATGAAAAGTATTGAATTTGTTTAGGAAAGTATTGAATTGATATGATGGTTGCAATATTGAATTTGTTTATATGAGTATTGAATTGATATGATGGTTGCAGATGAAAAGTATTGAATTTGTTTACTATTCGACTATTGGATAGAGATTTAGACCGGATGTCGGTACTTGAGGGTTAGGTGCTGACGGTGCCATAACTAGAATGCTCTTAAGGATTTATTTTAAGTGTAGGGTGAAGAAATTCTGCTGTTGATAGCATACAAGCAAATGGCATACCATATTGCCTACCGATTGGCTTGCATACACATCACTAAAATCCACTCAAACTCATATATAATACACATCAATGTGTCCCGTAAGTCTACGAAATGTCTGGTGGAAGCACAAAATATTATTATATTTTTTTATGTCTGATCAAAACAGAACTGTTAAAACATAACTTTCATACATTTATTTCCAAAATGGCACCAACTTAGCTTTGGTGTGACAATTTAATCAAATTCACAAATATTCAACGTTGAAATGAATTAAACGTTATCTATAATGGAATAACCGCAATGTTTTCTCTATTACAATTCAATTTGTAGACAAAATCTATCATAAATCTGAGAGATATTATTTTGTGTGATTGCTTCGTGGCAACTTGAAGTTCGAACGAAATCCAGAGCCTCGACTTTTTTTCGTTGTCCGCTTCACGTGAAATGTCCCTTATTTTAAATTATTAATTTAAAATCTCTCATAAATATAATTAGAAATTAAATCAAACACTCGCTCTGCCCTGATTCCCATAAACTTTCTTTCAAAATTTTGCTCAATTTTGCGTTAGTAATACTCGAAAATTACATACTCTACTGCAGCTGTGGGCAAACCTAATACTGGTATGATCGACATTAATTTTTTTAATTTATGCGCGATCAACTTCGAAAAATGGGTTAAATTAAAAACAAATAAAAATTAAATTAAGGTCTTTATTGATATTAATATGTTAAATACATTGTATTACTACTTTGTGCAATGTACTTTATTAATAAATATTTTGGTTTAATTTTTGATGTATATGAGTGACTCTCCATTTCATCAAAAAGTATTGTAGAGTTAGGCTTGTAAGCACTGAAGCACAATGCTAAATTTGATGAAATACCCTCGTTATCGAATTCTCTAAAAGGAATAAATTCAAAAATCGGTTGAAGGATATTGAGATTTGCAAATCGTCTCTCGAGTTCTTGTTTAAAATTTTCCAGTTCAGGACAAAACATTTCAATATTACATGCACCAGTAGGTTAGGTTAGGTTGTACCAGTTGGCACAAGGCCACACATGGACCTATTGGTACATAGTGCTACGAGATAAATGCGGCAGGAGAAAAAAAATCAGTCCAAGCGGCCATCGAAAACCCCGGACTCTTTCGCGAACTGAAGAATGTCTTTCAGCTTTCAGCTAGATTCACCAGTAAGTTTAATATGTTTTTCAAAATATGGAAAATATTTTAAAATTTTGCCTATTTAATTGTGAAGCAAAAGGTTTTAATTTTACTTAAAAAACATTTACCGAACTCAACGTTTGATTTTTCCTTGTAATTGTAAATTTAGCAAGTTGCAACGGCCCATAAAATCCGTAAGAAATGCTAATATCTTTAGCCATACTGGATCTTCCAATTGTTCATGTTTTTCTCCCAATGTGTCCAAAAATGCAATAATTTCAGGCAAAAGATTTAGAAATCTTTGCAAAAATCTTCCTGAGCTAAGCCATCTAAAGCTTAGTACTGTTTTCGATTTCACGTTAAATTTTCATGCAAATTTTGACGTGAAATTTATTTCGGCGAAAATTTAGCTTGAAAATAAGCAAAAGTTGTACTCACTTTTAAGCGTGAAAAATTGCTTGGAACATGCATTCGCTTTGAAAATGCAAATAGCTTTGGCACATGTCTCCAATCATTTCACACCAATTTAGTAGGTGCAGTTCATTTTTTAGGCTAGTACTGAGTTAATCGTGAAGCTAAATTTTGACATGTCTCCATTATCTGGTCATTCTTTCGAGCAAAAATTTTGAAAATGCAGAAAAGCGGGGACACTTATCATTTCTGACAGATAAGATGTCAAGAATTTTAATTTTTGAACGATTTTATTATTGAAAAGACATTTACACAATTCAATTTTTAAAATTCAAACACCAAATGTCACTATTTAGCTCGAAAGAATGAACTACACAAACTACATTGGCGTGAAAATATTTTTATTTTATTTTATCTCAAATTGAGATTAACCTTTGTTACGAATCGCGATCGACCGTTTTCCCACCCCTGCTCTACTGCATCATTCTGCTAAATTTCAAATACTTATCTTTTGTGGAAGTATGCTTAAATCAATATTCAAAAATGACCTCTGTTCTTGATCTCCTGCTAAAATTGTGTGCTGTATGGTTATACAGCTAACTTAAAAAAAACGAAAATATTTATTTATTTACAATACAAATCAAAACACAAATCATCGAATATCTCGAAAGCGCTAAAATGTGCACAGAACATCCGATTCACGGCCGCGGTGCCGCCAAATGCCTACACCACATAACCATCATCGCAAATGGTTCATGTCACGTTGATGCATAAAGCGGCGACGTCGCTGTTCACCAGACACGCACCAACTAAGTGAACAGCACTCGCCAGAAGCATCAATAAAACAAATTTCCCTGTTTCCACGCGCTTCAACGAAGTAAACGGTGAATTTCAGAAGCCGCCACATTGGAATTCCCTTACATGAATACGCTTCTAATGAAGTGAACTGCACTCGTCAGAAGCCGACATGTTAGAATTGTGCCCGTTTGTACACGCTCCTGCGAAATGAACAGCATTTTTCAGAAGTCGCCATGTAAAGAATTTCCCTGTAGGGAAACGCCCTTACGAAATCAGCACCAATCAGCAGAAGCCGCTAGGGGAAATGTTCTGCACGAGCATGCTCGCACGATGTGAATAGGATAAATCAGAATCTGCCATATTGGAAATCTGACTACACGGACGTGCTGACACGAAGCAAGCAGCTTTGGTCAGAAGCCGCCATATCGGAAAGCTGCGTCCATGCACATGCTCGAACGAAGTGAACAGCAGTAGTCAGATGCCGCCATAATGAAAATCTACGTGTACGTACACAGAATTATCGTGTACACACAAATACAATAACATGCAGAGAAAGCTCACGAATTTCGGTATATTCCCAATCCCGAATTGGGAACAGCTATAAAATCGCTCATAGAGCGTTTTTACAGCGATTCCCAATTCGGGATTGGGAATATACCGTAATTCGTGAGCTTTCTCTGCGTGTTATTGTATTTGTGTGTACACGATAATTCTGTGTACGTACACGTAGATTTTCATTATGGCGGCATCTGACTACGGCTGTTCACTTCGTTCGAGCATGTGCATGGACGCAGCTTTCCGATATGGCGGCTTTTGACCAACGCTGCTTGCTTTGTGTCAGCGCGTCCGTGTAGTCAGATTTCCAATATGGCAGATTCTGACTTACCCTATTCACATCGTACGAGCATGCTCGTGCGGAAGATTTCCCCTAGCGGCTTCTGCTGATTGGTGCTGATTTCGTAAGGGCGTTTCCATACAGGGAAATTCTTTACATGGCGACTTCTGAAAAACGCTGTTCATTTTGCAGGAGCGTGTACAAACGGGCACAATTCTAATATGTCGGCTTCTGGCGAGTGCAGTTCACTTCATAGAAGCATATTCATGTAAGGGAATTCCAATGTGGCGGCTTCTGAAATTCACCGTTTACTTCGTTGAAGCTCGTGGAAACAGGGAAATTTGTTTTATTGATGCTTCTGGCGAGTGCTGTTCACTTAGTTGGTGCGTGTCTGGTGAACAGCGATGTCGCCACTTTATGCATGAGCGTAACACGAACCATTTGCGATGATGGTTATGTGGTGTAGACATTTGGCGGCAGCGCTGAATGTTCTGTCTATATTTTAGCGCTTTCGAGATATTCAATGATTTGTATTTTGATGTGTACTGGGAATATATGGAGAGTGCATATTTAAATATTGATTTTAGCATACTTCCACAAAAGATAGGTTTTTGAAATTTTGCAGATTTATGAAATAGAGTATGTCGTTTTTGAGTTCGGTGTTAATTCAAAAATGTAGATAGAAATGCAGATAGAAAGTTTGTGCAAATCAGGGCAGAGCGGGTGTTTGACTCAATTTCTGATTGATTATTGTGAGAGCAAATATATTTGGAAGATGCAAGCAAGCACATTTTGATAATTTAAAAATATATGCTTCAAAGTGTTCGCAGAAGCTGAGCAATTTAAAAATTGTGGTAAGTTCGCAGGCATACAGCAGATCATTTTATGGTATGATATTTTGTTTCGAAGTCGAGTTCTAGCTTGGCAAGAAGCAATCACACAAAATGATATCTCTCAAATTTATGATAGATTTTAACTACAAATTGAATTGTATGAGAAAAACAGTGCAGTTATTCCATTTTTGATAACGTTTCATTCATTTGCACGTTTAATATTTTGTACTTTGTACCTTGTTCTTGTCTGCGTAAATTCAATAAACCATAAATATAAATGGCTGGATTGTAAAACACCAACCACAGTAGCGATATTACTCTCGTTCACGGTAGTTGTAATAAAAAGAAACCAGGTTAAAAATAGGGTAATTTTTAATCCTTCCCTTTTAAGTAATTTTAGAATGTATAGCATATAATATTTTGATTTGAAAGAGTCATCAGGTTAAACAAATAAACAATAGGCATGTTTTTTGCTCCTCTATCCAGCAGAGAATAGAGTATACGCATTGGAAACACTAGTACAGAAATTATATTCCTCATTTGTAGTTCACGTGCTGAACTATAGAATGTGCTGATAGAAAAAAGAAAAGCTCATGAGAAGTTGTTTTTTTCGCTGTGAGGTGGCTTTGGGTTTTTCATTGTTATGTTGAATGTTTTGGAAATTAAAAAAAGCCCTCATAATATTTAGAAAGTTAAAAGAAGTAATTTTCTGTTAGTTCTTTTTCTATTTGCAATCGATTGTAGTAGTGTATATTAGTTATTTTCTCCCCTTACTTTGAGCTGTTGTGCGTTACCACAGCTAATACAGAAACCTATGTCAGTCTTAGCGAACGCACTGCTGTTTTATACTTGATCGTTGTTTCGCGGCATAGTTATATTCTGTTTTGTATCGCACTGGCTCATGGTGTTAGGAGACTACCACAATTTGGCTCAAGTTTATTTACTTGGAATATCAGCATACTTATTTATTTTATTGAACTCAAAATTTATACAAAAGACTCGCAACTCATCGTAATGTATGAAAAAGCGTGTTTGTAAACTAAATATTAAGCTCTTAATTATGAATACCGAACTAAAATTAAAAAATTCACAAATTTTCCGGGGACTAGTGCATTTACCATATGTAGAAACATGTACGGCTTCCATGCCTTCCTCCGGTTTTTATTGTCAAACGACAACAAAAGTCTAATCATTTTCATAAATTTACACAACCATAATAGCAAATGGTCCATGTACTAACGGCCAGGGCTCACAGTTTACTCAATTTGAAGTAGATTTAATTAATTTTTATTTTGAAAATGATAGCTACTTCCCAACTTCAGTTTCTTCGGATTCTACTCCATTTTCGCTTCGAATTGAATCAAAGAGAGTTTTTCTTTTTCATATTTTTTTTCCTGCATCGAGGTTCGACAGCAACTCTTTTCTAGTCTAATGCTGTTTCAATGCAAAGAACAGCTTACTGCAAATCACTAACGCTAAACGTAACTCAAAAATAATGCTGTTTCGCAAAGAAATGCTGTAGATTGCATATATAATTATGTTTTGTGTATAAAACTGATATTATGCTTTAATTGATTTTTTTAATAACTTCTAATTTGAGTTTTTGACGTTGCTTTCCGTTATAGTAAAATGATAATGTCCACCTAGTTTATATGAAAAAATAAATAATGCTTTACATTAAGTGACCCCAATCGTTCATCTACTTAATTTCTTTCTACTTAAAATCTACTTCAATTTATTTTCAGCTTCTACTTCAAATGTTGTTCACGAAGTGTGAGCCCTGCTAACGGCAGCATAAAGTACCCAGGAAGCAATTTAGAAAGTGTTTTCCACAAACGATAGTTTATCGACAATCAACAGACATATCCCTCATACGAAACCGAGCTTGTTCGCAAATATATCAGCAAACAATAATTTTCCTTACGATTAGCGACAAATAATAATAATGCATGCCATATGTATGTACCCTATGGCCCATGCAACTCATTAAAAGGCAACATTACCTAGATATTTTCCCTAGATTGTTTATAATGTTACGATGTTTTATGTTCAACTTTGGCAGCCTTTTTTGCTTTATTCTTCCAGTCTTTCAAATTCACTCTACTATGCGTAAATAATTTTAACTTATTTTCAAATCGCAAAAGCAAATTTATTTGAAATCGTTAAAACTATCGCTAATAATTCATAAAAGTGTCACTTTTAACGAGTATATAGGTCATATTTACTCGCTAAAACCGCATCTTCTTCAACTCATTAATGAATCGTTACAGGCTGCCTCCATTAGCAATTTCCCATGGCATAGCATTTTGAATTACCAATGGAGGCGGCCTATGGTATGCCTTATTTGATGGCATACCGTAAATGGTAGGCAATATGGTATGACATTTGTTTGGCCATCTGCCTGGCAATATTTTGACAGTTCTTGATTTTCATGCTCCGTTTCCTATAAGAAAATGTAGGGATTCTGAATTCATAGGGATTTTAAGATCTCGTTGAGCAATACAAATAGTCTACAGAATATGAAATTGTGGGAAATAACGAAAAAGTCGAATTTTGATGCGGAATAGTGAAATTATGTACTTATTTTATTTAAAATAGAATGACTTCTATAGCATTCCCCTTTGTACCCTAGCAAATTACATAATAGTCACATTTTCTTTTTAAATTTCACCCGCTTATCCAAAAAGTGATTTATCCTGCATGTGAAGTATTCATCAGCAGCAGAATTTCTTCACTATGCACCTAAAATAACTTCTTAATAGCATTTAACGCTTAGATACAGCGTGCGTCCTTTCCGCTTAGATGCATTTTCGGAATGATATTGCATTCCGATGCATGCTGTTTGGTGGATGGCCACCAAACTGTTCGACGAAGTGAACAGCGGCCGCTAGAAGCCACGATTTTAGAAATTTCCCTTTTGGACACGCCCTATTGAAAACAAATCACAATCTATGTGTTTGTAAACCAGGTCGCCGCTCAAATTTCTATGGTTACACGAGATCGGGATTTCAAACCGGTTTTAATCCGATCTTCGTGTAGCCATATAATTTGATCCGGCACACATACATATGAACGCTTCGTACAAAACCGGTATTCGCAAATCAAGCTCCTGAAGAGCTTCCGTGCACGTACACAGTCTGCGCACACATACATGGAAATCGGGCTAAAGCTCACGAATTACGGTATATTCCCAATCCCGAATTGGGAATCGCTGTAAAAACGCTCATATATTCGGAAGCTTGGGTAAGGGTCCATATTTTATAGCCATAGCACAGCACAGGTTTTATGGTTATTTTATAAACGCAGAGCTTTGTTTTTCTGCGCACATGTTTCGATTTCATTATGGGGGGGACCGAGAAAAAGTCTTATTTGCTAGTTGTCGCTTGTCTCTTGATTTCGTCAGTTTTATCGGTGTTGTTCGACAGATTGTCATCCAGGTAAACGAAGTTGTTCACGAATTTGATGCTAAGGTCCCCTTTGTTGATGGTTGAGAGCGCTGGCGCCCTTATTCTAGATTGCATCATAATCTTCGTTTTGTTCTTGTTGATTTGTAGTCCAACTTCTTTTGCAGCGGTATCAAGTTTAAGCTGAAGTTTTTCTGCATCGGTCAGATTTCGAGTCATGATGTTAATGTCATCCGCGTACACTGCCAGTCGTGTCGATTTAAAGAGTAGCGTGCCGCTGCTGTTCAGATTCATTGCCCAAACAGCAAACTCAAGTTCCAGGTTGAAGATCGTCGGCGCTATTCCATCCCTCTCCTTTGGGCCAGTCAAAAAGGATCTGACAAACTGCTCTGGATCCAAACCCTCGAGACGGAGTTAATATTTATGAGTCTCACTAATTTGGTCGGTATACTAAATTGCAGCATGATTTTATATAGTGCACCTCGGTCGAAACTGTCATATACTTGTTTAAAGTTGACTAAGATTTGGTATACTTCGACGTTGTATCCTCAGCACTTTTGCAAAATTTGCTTGAACATGAAGAGATGGTCGATTGTGGAGCGACCAGATCTGAAACTGCCTTGGTACTCGCGAACGATTTAATTCTATTCTCCAAGATTTTCGCCAGAATTTTCTAGGCCGTACAAACTGAAGAGATGCCTCTGTAATTCTCACACTGCAGTTTACCTCCCTCTTTATGTATGGAACAGATGATGTTTCTACGCCAATTGTCTGGGATCACTTCGGTTTCCCATGTTTGCAGTAGCAGCTGATGTAGCACGCTTAATAAGCCGGCTCCATCAGACTTCAGTAACCCAGTTGGTATCTCGACAGCGGTCGGCGCTTTGTTCTTTTTTAGTGATCTAGTGACTATGATCACCTTTTCCTACTGTCGGGGGCTGTGTGGATGAGAGATGATCAGCGGTATCATCACGGAGGTCAGCTTCTGATGCCAGGATATTTAATGTTGGATTCCGTCGTTTGCTAATACTTTCGGTGTCACTGAAAATACTTCCATCTTCATCGTTAGAAAGGCTAGTCCTGGGTTGGTAGCCGTTTTTGACAGTATTTACTAGTCTGTACGTCCTGGTGTTTTTACTAGCTACGTTAGTGTTAATATTCAGCAACTGCGTACCCCTCATTATTCTACTGAAAAATCCCGCTGGATGCGGATATGTAAAGTGACTTCGAACGAGGTGGCTCAGTAAGCGGGAGTTCTTATTGGCGGAGTTCTTGGACGAGGAAAATAAGGAACTGTGGTGATAAGGAATTCTACGCAGTGACCGAGTAAGGAGTTTCGAGCGAGAGATACATCAGTTTCAAATAGATTCTGTATTTAGTGCTCTGGCATGATAGAATAATTAGTCATAGAAAGCTATCTAAATGAATATCAACGTAGATCTGCTTAACACTTGTATGAGTCATACTTGATTGTGAAAGAATTCCGCACAGCTAACGAATTACGGAGTTTTGAACAACGACGGATAGTACTACGTACGTGGATGGTCGAGGATTTCTGAGAAGGCTGTGTACGGAGCAATAGCGAGGAAAAGGGCCCCAACGACCAGGCTAGCTAGATGTTAGAATAGCTTAGTGTTTAGTGGTTAAATTGATCAGTGTAATTTGGGCGAAAAGTGCCGTTGTTGGTTTGTAAGAATTTGGTAGAGGATAATATAGTGTTCAATAAAAAAACGCAGTTGAGATATTTAACTCGTGTAGCCGTGACGACTTCTCGTTTCGCGGTGGTGGTCGCGATAGAATTGGCGGTTTTGGGCCTGAAACAAGTGACACCTGAACTTACCCCTTCGCGATGAGCTTAGCCACCCGAAACTTCCACCTTTGATCGCCAGAGGCGTGGGCCGAATCGAAGGCGCTTTGAATCGGTGGTAACACGCTCGTCAAGCTTTGTTTCTCACGACGTTTTCTGCAATTTTCTTGATTGCATTTTGGAGTTCTTCCCAGACACTGAGAACTTATGCGTTGCTGGAGTCGCGTAACAACGGTGAGATCATTTCCTCAAGCGCGGTCGTATATGCCTGCGCCGTATCATCGTTCAACAGATTCTCAATCACGAAGATTGGTGGTCTGAGGAAAACTCAACTGGTGCACCGAGGAGATTCCGCACCGGCAAGTTGTTTTCACCAGGTAATGATCGGAGTCGCAGTTAGCTCCACTGTGAGACCGAACATACATCACATTTGACGTTTATCTCTTGCTGATAAGGATGTGGTCGAATTGGTTGAAAACAAATGTTGATTAGACTTACTGGGGATATCACATTAAAAAAAATGCACTTTGTACTCCACCTCGAAGGTGGTGCGGAATGGAGTGCACGGTTAATGAGAAATATAAAAGTTACCAGTTTATATATCAAAATATCTCAAAAACTGTTATCGTAACAAGAAAAAGTTAGCAGAAATTTTTTGCAGGAAATTTTCATAGCTGTACTTTTGTACTTTTTTATATAGCGCAAGCTGAAGATTAAATACAAACCGCTTTCCCGGATTCAACGTGAAAGTTTATCCCAGGAGTGATTTGACCGCTCCAAAAGTGTATTTTTTTTTTTAATAATACCTTTATTAAACTGTATCCTTCGTATAAGAAGCTTCAGTTAGTTTTAAAATCTTACATGCTAAAACAAGTGATGTGCACTCCTCACAGTTGAAGACGTGAACATTTTGGACCCAAGTTACTTTATTGACATAAAGTCACACAGCAAAGAGCAAAGCTATGATATGTGTTATAGAATTACAGTGTTCAATGTTTGAAAGAGTTTGAAAAGCAAAGAAATTGGCTACGCAGGCTGTATTTTCTACATTAAAGATGGAAGGTCCAACGGGTCAGTTCTTTTCAATCGCTGAAATTTACGATGAATTAGTATTTTTTTTGCCAGCTTGTTGGGATGATGAGCGAGGGCTGCAATATATTTTCCACTACGGTTCTTAATTTCTTCTGAAATCGTCTCGATTCGCAGGTCTTTATGGAGATTGGCGTTCCGGAAGTACCACGGGGCTCCGGTGATAGATCGAAGTATTTTTGATTCGGTCCTCTGGATGATGTTGATGTTTGAAGGGCGGGCTGCACCCCATATTTGTAAGCCATATGTCCAGATTGGCTTTAAGACAGACTTATAGACGAGCACTTTAGAGTCGAGAGAAAGTTTTGACCTGCTATTGAGCATCCATTTGAGGTTTATGAATTTGAGCTTCAGTTGTTGATTTTTAGCTTCAATGTGCCGTTTCCAGGTGAGCCTCCTATCAAGGTGCATTCCGAGATACTTTACTTCGTTACTTTGAGGTATAGGTACATTGTTTAAATATACTTGAGGGCAAGTCAGTTTTAACGATGTGAAAGTAACGTGTATGCATTTGGTTTCGTTCATTCTGATTCTCCATTTCGCTAGCCATTCTTCAAGAAGTGAGATGTGGCCTTGCAATGTACGGGATGCCGTAACTGGGTCTGAATCAGTGCATAGTATGGCAACGTCATCCGCAAAGGTAGCTGTCGTTGTTTTGTCGCATATTGGGAGATCAGATGTGAATATAGTGTAAAGTACCGGTCCCAAAACACTTCCTTGTGGTACACCAGCATGCACACGATGTTTAGCGGTAGAATAGCTTTTGTATCTCACCTGGAATGTGCGGTTGGTCAGGTAGGAGGAGAGTATTTTGTGGAAGCTTTTTGGAAGCTTTGATTCAATTTTGAAGATCAACCCTTCGTGCCAGACTTTATCGAAGGCTTGAGTTACATCTAAAAAGATTGCTGAGCAGTACTTCTTGTCTTCGAATGCTATTTTAATGTCCGACGCGATTCGATGGACCTGTTGAATGGTGCTGTGAAGTCTTCGAAACCCAAATTGCTGTTCTGGAATTATTTTTGCATCTTCTAGTATCGGTAGTAGCTTTTTCAACAGAACTTTTTCGAAAACTTTGGAGACGCATGACAAAAGACTAATAGGTCTGTATGACTTCACTTGAGAAGAGTCCTTACCAGGCTTAGGGATCATTATGATCTCACCTGTTTTCCAAACTTCAGGAAAATATCCGATTCGAAAGATAGCATTGAATAGATTAGAAAGTCAAGAGAATACGATCGGCGGCATCTGTTTGAGCATAGCATTGGTGATGAGATCAATTCCCGGAGATTTTTTTGAGCATGTTTCCTGAATAATGATATCTTGCACTTCCTTAGCCGAAGTCTTGATTGGTTCTGAGTCCTGAGCGTTGACATTAGTTGGAAAGTCACATGTTGCCGTGGTGAAAGGTGTGAAAACCTGTTCTAGGTGAACTGCGAAGGCGGTGGCTTTCTCTGCGTCACTTTTGGCCCATTGCCCGTTGACAGTTCTTAGTGGGGCTTCCCTGATGGTAGGTTTGTTGATTTTTTTGACTGCTTTCCACAGTGAATAGTCGGCATTTTTAGTGGGACTGAGGCTCTCTAAGAATGAATGGAACTTTAACTCGTTGTCTTTCGCAAGTGCCTGTCTGAGCTCACTAGAAGCTTTGTTGAGTAGTGTTTTAGTTTGGGGAGACCGGTGCAGCTGCCAATTCCTTCGTGCGAGTCTTTTTTTCTGTACTAAGATTTTTATTGATGAGGGATTTAATTCCATTTTAGGTGTCGCGGTGTCAAATGCCTCCAAGACATGCTCGTTGAAAAGGATAACAGCGGAATTGACATCATCCGGTGATTTGAGAGATGCACTAAGAGATGTTGAGCTGGTGAGGTGTCGTCTAAATGCACTCCAGTTGGTTTTTTGTGAATATCTACGCTTACAGCAAGCAAAGTGGGGTGACATATCCAGAGTAATGATAACAGGAGAATGATCTGAGGACAAATCAAAAACTACTTCTGATTTTGCGGAGTTTGGAGGTATTCCCTTCGAGATTGCGAAGTCTATGAGGTCCGGAATTTTGTTGATATCAGACGGCCAATATGTTGGCTGGCCGGTTGAGATATGACTCAAACCATAGTTTTGTAATGTATCGAAGAGTGCTTTGCCCCTAGGTGTTATGAGACGAGATGCCCAAAACGTGTGTTTCGCGTTGAAGTCGCCAGCCACGATAAATTTGGTTCCCAGCGATGAGAAGAAGCTTTCGAATACTGCCTTTGAAATGTTGTGCCTCGGTGGACAGTAGATGGACGAAATTACAATCTCGCTCGACTGCTCACGTAGGCAAATGGATGTCGCTTGCATGTAATTTTCGCTGAGTTCTTCCAAAGGATGATGGAACAGATGTTTTTTAATAAGTATTGCAGACCCGCCTCTAGCCTTACCATCTGGGTGTTTGGTATCGTAGAAGATGTAGCCTGGGATGTCGAATTTATTATTTTTTTCTGTGAGGTGCGTTTCCGATAACAGGAACACATCAATGTCGTGGGTTGATATAAAGCAGGTTATTTCCGCTTTATGCTGGACAATGCCATTCGCGTTCCAATGGGCGATCTTGAATGAGTTCATTTGCTGTTAATGAGAAATTGGAGCAACATGTTTTGATTTTTAAGTAATTCTTGCATCATGTTAGTCATTGTCGTCATGAATCGATTCATGTTGTCTGAGAGCGTTGACAAAATCGAAGAGAGTTCGTTGTTGGAGCTGCTTTGAGCAGTGGTTTCAGCAGAGCAATGTGCGTTTTGTTTGATTGCGTCGGAATATTTGATACCAGGAGTTACAAGTGATGAAGGTGCAAAAGTCTCCGGCATGAGGACTGGTCTATTAGCTGCAATATTTAGAGCCTGTTGAGCATGGTTCTGAGGCGGAAACAACTTTACTTTCAGAGATTGGAATACTGGGCAACCTCTGTAGTTTGCAGTATGGTTACTACCACAATTGCTACATTTTTTAATTGCAGGATCTAGTTTACTCTTGTCACAGGACTTGGTAGCGTGAAACTCGCATATAACACACACGCTAGAGAGTGAACAATAGGTTTTGGTGTGGCCATATTCTTGACAATTTGCACATTGCACGGGGCCTTTACGTTTTATCGGCTCTTCGACGGTGATTCTGCGGTGCATAATATATCGCAGGCTATAAATTTTGTGAGTTTCACCTCTTTTGGGCTTGCTGGCTTCGGGCTCTAGTTCCACTTTGAACAGTGGCTGGGGCTGTTTGAATTTATTAAATATATTTGTGATAGATTTAACTGCAAAACCGAGGCTTTCGAGCTCCTGTTTTAACTCATCAACATCAATATCAGGTTCTATGCCTTTAATTACCACCGACAACCCTTTGCAACTTTTTAGTTGGTAAGTATAATATTGACGACGCTGTGAATCAAACTCTTTTGTAACCTTCCTGAAGTTTTCTTCAGAAGCAACTTGTATTTTGGTCTCAGAAACGTGACCACGTTTTAGCGGTGTGACATGAAAGTTGTTTTTACCAGCAATTGATACCAACATGTTGACTAAGCTATTGCTTGTTTTTTCTCTCAGGTATATTTGCGGAGGCTTAATTTGCTTTGGCAACGAAGCAATTTCGGAGTCGTTTTTGGTTGCAAGTAGTTGGTAGTAGTTCCTACTGGTAGAAGCTTGCTGATCATCGGGCTTAGAAATTTTCTTCTCGTTTCCAATTTGAGACGAGTGGGGACTTCGTCGTCTTTTGACAATGTTGAAGTATCGGTCCAAACCCTTTTTCTTGTCCGCATATGGAGGCCTCGCATCTACGTTAGCATTAGATGCTCCATTTTCATTAGATGTGTTCCCAACCATGTCATCCAACTGCTTACGAGACGAGATAGCTCCGTTTGTTTTTTGTTGGATGCTCTGTAGGTAGCTGTCTTGGATTGAGTGGATATCAATTTGTTCTAAGCTACTGTACTGTCTCTGATTTTTTGTAGACATATCAAAGACAGTAATTAGAATGGATCATGCCTCGGATGTGGAATGTGTTAGCCAAGCACAAGTGTCCCAAGCTGGCGCTGCGTGCAATTATTCCACGTGATACAATTACTTTGATTTCAACTTTAGAATTTTAATTGTGTATTATTTTGGAATTTGAATTGAGAATTTTATTTATGTAATTGAAATTTATTTTAGAATTTTTAAAATCCGAACAACACTTAACAAAAACTGAAGCGGCGCTGATGGGGGACGAACCGACAGCTTTTGTATCAGAGATCCGAGTACGTACCCACTTCGCTTTTGTTGGTGTTGAAGGTTAGAACAGCAGAAAAGTATAACAATGTCAGGTTGACGCGCACTTAGTTTACTGAAAAAAAAAATAACCGTACTTCTTGAGTTTCTTTGTTCGATGATGCACTTTCACAGCTTGAAAGAAGGAAACAAAGTGTGTTAGGAGGTCAGATCGTGAACAAGATAAGCGATGTACAACAAAACAGCCAAGTCGACCTTTCGGAGCTGTTATGCTGACGACACGATAGACACGGCGTTACGCGGCTTACGACGGCCTTCCCTTTGGGGGATTCCCGAAAACGAAGATTTATTTTTTCGATCAAGATTTTAAACTGTAGATTAAATGATTCGATATTGAGGAATGGTATCAAACGATGCCGAGAGAAGTAATCACAAAGTTGAACACTTTTGATATGTTGATTTGCACTTTAGAACCTTGTTACTAATGTTCGAAGAAGAACATTAGTATTAAAATCACTTTGGCCAAAAATTCATATTTCTATATACATATATATATATATCATCAAAAAATTTCAGTGAAAAAATCTCAGGAACGCGCCATCCGATTGAACTGAAACTTTCAGGACACATTGGTGTATATGCAGAATAGTGCCAGGTCTCACAAAAAGTTAATAATCTTTAACCCTTTGGCGCCGGCGGCCATTTTAGTGATATTTTTAATATACCTATTATTCCGTACACAAATAAGTTTGGCAAAAATAAAGTTGACGAAATAAATTTTGAACGTGTTTTACATGTGAATCGGATAATGTTTTGGAATTTTTTAACCCCATGTGTGCGCTGGGTGCCTAAAAACAGAACGGGAAAACTTGAAAACTTTTAAATTGCGATAACTTTTGACAGAGCTATTCAATCATTACGAAATTTTTAGGACCTATTGGTATTATTTAGTTGTAGATCTGTGTAGTTTTTGATGAGCGTGCTGGCAACCCTGCAGCTAGGGCAGGTACTGAAAGTGAAAACCTTCAAATCATCGTCTCTCTTGAAAAACTGCCGTTTCTTCAAAAAAAGCCACTCATATGTAAATCTTGTGCTTTGTTTACATAGACAAAAAAAAAAATTTGATATGGTATAACGGGCACGCCTGGTAATCCTTGCCCAATTTACCTATATTTTTGGTATCAAAAACTTCTGTTCACGGAAACTCACGATCCGATGAATAGAATTGATTGAAATTTGCAGAGTGTATTGATCTTAAATAAGACCAGGTCTGATAGAAGTGATTTTGAAATGCGGGCGATTGTGTGCCAGTGGTGCCATCTTGAAAAATCACTAAAAAAGATAACTGCTTTTAGCCCTATAAATTCTGATTGAATCGTTCGATTTTGACGAAATTCACACAGTAGCTAGATCGATTACTTTAAACCACGTTTGGTAGAAATTTGGTTGAAAAATTCGGTTGGAGCTATGATAATTTTGGTGTCTTAAATTTGAAAAAATAAAAATTTGGAAGTGAAAACATTCAAATCATCGAATATCCTAAAAATGTCCGTTTCTTACAATAAAACCAATCTGTATACAAATCGTATGCTTTATCTACACGTTCAAAGTCAAACTTTGGAAATTTCATGTCGGACAAGAACGGTAACCCTTTCCCAGTCAACCTATATTTTTAGTATCAAAAACTTCTGTTCACGGGAACTCACGAATCAATACTCAGATACCATTGAAACTTACAGAATGCATTGGACTTAAGTAGGACCAGGTCTGATAGAAGCGATTTTGAATTGTGGGCAACTCTGTGCCAGTGGTGCCATCTTGAAAAATTACAAAGAAAAATAACTGCTTTTTGCCCTATGAAATTTGAATAAGTTACCAGATTTTCATGAAATTGACACAGTAGCTGAACCTTACTCTAAACTCTGTTTGATAGAAATTTGGTTGAAAAATTCGATTGGTGCTGCCAGTTATGGTAATTTTTGTGTCTTTGGATTTGAAAATTCGCTCAGGAAAATAAAACTTTTTGCCCTATAACTTCCAGTGCAGTCATGAAATCAATACGAATTTCATACAATTAATGGAACCTACTATAAGCATTATTCAGGCCAAATTTGGTTGAAAAGCCACGATGGGGTTGCCAGCTATTGTTGGTTTTGTGTTTGTTTGCAATATCTTTATTAAGCGGTTTTATGTGTGACAATAAAAAGCAAATAATTAGCTTTCCATTATTTGAAAAAACTCGCTGCAGGTAATCCTAAATTTCTTTATACTCCTCTAACTTCGAATGTAATATACCAGGGGGAGCAGATGTGATATATTTTTGGCTTTGATACTGGCGAAAGGTTGCCAGCACGAGTCGGTTGTGCTACTTTTGTATCAATAAATGCTTACAGTTAGTATTCATACCGGAAACATTTACAATGAAAATAAATAACCGATGTTTCAATTCCTAAAGTTCTGCAAATTTTTCGCATCGCAGCCCCAAACACCAACTTCAGTTACAGTGCTGCAGGCACTGAGCATTTTCTTCATTGATGTTATATGAGATGCTGCTTTAGAAATTTTGTGAAATAAGCAACTGATAATGATTATAATTAACCCGTGTTTTGCTCTCATAAACGTTGAAATTCATGCCAGTGGTAATATCTGAAACCTTCCACCATATGAGTTATAATGCATTCTTGAGACCAAAGTAGAACGTGGCATTTGAAACAGTTTGGCCGTAATAAGCAGCTCATGTGGTGGATTATGCACTCAAAACCTGCACGATTCTTCTACTGTTCTTCGAACATTAGTGTTTCTAGCGGTTCAGGTGCGCTAGAGTTTTTTTTAACTAAATTTCCACGCAGAGATTTCCGCTTCAGTCATTCCGTTTGACGTTCAAAATGACATAAGCAAAAAATAGCAATGGGTTATTAAATAACAGTATAAACTAGTGTTTGATCGAAGGATTTAAAAAAACATCCATTTTTTTACAAAATGGCGGACATTCAAAGTTAATGGTTCGATTGTCACTTTAAAAAACGGTCGTCTTTTTGCTATAAAACGGCCATTTTTTATCAAAAAGAAAAAACCGAACGATCAAACACTACATTTTTATGTATTGAATAAGCTTGTCAAGTTTCAAAAAGATCGGCTCAATAGTTTTTGAGTAATTTTGGTCACCGATTACAAAAATGTCATTTCAAGAAAAACGCGTTTATAAGTATAAGAAACGGTTGTTTCAGTAACAGTTTCTTCTATTTCAACGCTCATATCTCAGTCAATTATGTTCGGATCGACTTGAAATTTGAAGGACGTATTCTCAGATAGTTATACTTAAAAAAAATGCCACAACAAAAAATACAAATATATCAAAGTTACAAGTGGGGGTAACCCCTTAAGCTCTTTCCTGCACTCTTTCCATAAGGTGGTGATTTCAACATTGTACAGTGGGATCTTGTCACTCTATCATGTTTTGGGTGGGTTACGCTTTGCCTTGGCTGTTAACTTCATAGTACTAGCAAGAGAGTCAGCCACTTGATTCGTATCTTCCCTTTAGACAGTTTCAGTGGATTGGTGTTTCATCCAGTCCGTTCTTCTCCAATTAATTAAAGGTTGCTTCTATATAGGTGACAATCATCAGAGTGTAAACACTCCTGTATAACCATCCAATCATTCAGGGGAGGTTTATGTCGCACGCTTAATATGGCAACATCAAGAACTTTCTTCCGATTTGAGGTTCAGAAAGTAGGTTCCTTGCCTATACATTCGCAATGGACGATGGATGGTAATCAAAGGGTGGTTCACCAAGACCATTTGCATTTGAGCTTCCCGACACTTCGTCATGTATATGAAAATTTTACTTATTAGTAAATTTTACTGCCAAGCTTTTTTCGAAGATTTGACCCAAGTCAAGATACAAAGAATATTCGCGATGAGATCAGGTAGGAGCTGTTAGCCTCTTCTTTTAGGCTATGATTTTATTACAACCCATTTTTCGAACAGTTTCGTAGTAGTATAAGTCAACGTAACGTAAGCCAGTACATTCAGAACCACTGAATTTTCAGAGCCACTCCTTCAGAGAAGTACAAAGGTGCTCTTAGTAGCGAACCCTTGAGTAAATAGAGCGCTGAGCACTCTTTATTTATAAGTTGTGAGGCGGAGTGGCGGTAAGGTTAAGATTCTAGGCAAGCTCAACAACGCTATATTATTACAGCGCCACTAGTAGCAGCACCGTATCAGATTTAATGATCTGCGTCTTATGATACTAGAATGCTTGCATATTTGATCCTGCAAAGCCTAGTTTTTAAATATTAATTTTAATCTATGATCCAGTCACCCAGTTTTCTAAATAAAAGTAGTTTCTATTAAATTAAGTGAGCGATTCTTTTTGGTTGACACACTTCTTGGCACCTCATTTCTAGTGTTACTACGTTTTCGGTTGACTGTTGATCACAACTTTTAAGAATCTGCATCATATAGAAAACTTTTTAGAAAGATTAAAGTAAGAAATCATACGCCAAGATAGTATAAACTAATCTAAACATTCAGCTATGAAGGTAACAGGAGCGACGTCAAGTTTCGGATCCTTGTTTACGTTAAGTTTAGCCATGGCTATCACTGGCTCTTCTCTAGTTGAAATGATCTTATAAGTGATGGTAAGTGGGAATGTTTAGGAAGATAAAGCATTGAAGTGGATTGAGAACAAGAACAAAGTCTTGAAAGACGGAAGATCCTGAGCTAATTTCGTCTAATGTTTACAAAATCTAATACCTTAGTAGGAAATCAAATTAGATTTTCGCGAAAGATGTCCACCTAGTACTGACTTGCATAGCAGGACTTTGATAGAAATTAGTATATATCATTGATTGCATTCATTCTTGATATCATCACTGACATCAGTATTAATTTTAATTATTTAATAAACTGTTTTTACTAATGTTCGAAGAACATTAGTATTAAAATCGATTCGGCCAAAAATTCATATTTCCGTATATATAAATATATATATATATATATATATATATATATATATATATATATATATATATATATATATATATATATACCTGTATATATATATATATATAAATATATATATATATATGTATATATATATATATATATCATCGAAAAATTTCAGTGCGATAATCTCGGGAACGCGCCATCCGATTGAGCTGAAACTTTCAGGATACATTGGTGTATATGCAGAATAGGTCTACGTCTCATTAAATGTCAATTATTGTTAACCCTTTGGCGCCGGCGGCTATTTTAGTGATATTTTTAATATACCTATTATTCCGTACACAAATAGTTTTCGCATAAATAAAGCTAACGAAATAAATTTCGAACGTGTTTTACATGTGAATCAGATAATGCTTTGGAATTTGTTAACCCTATGTGTGCGCTGGGTGCCTAAAAAGAGAATGGAAAAATTTGAAAATTTTTAAATTGCAATAACTTTTGACAGAGCTATTCAATCATTACGAAATTTTCGGAACATATTAGTATTATTTAGTTGTAGATTTGTGTAGCTTTTACTGAGCGTGCTGGTAACCCTGTAGCTAGAGCAAGCACTGAAAATGAAAACCTCCAAATCATCGTCTCTCTTAAAAAAATGCCGTTATAAAAAAAAAGCCATTCATATGTAAATCTTGTGCTTTGTTTACATAACCAAAAAAAAAACAAGATATGGTATAACGGGCACGCCTGGTAGCCCTTGCCCAATTTACCTATATTTTTAGCATCAAAAACTTCTGTTCACGGAAACTCACGATCCAATGAGCAGAATTAATTGAAATTTACAGAATAAATTGGCCTTAAATAGGACCAAGTCTGATAGAAGTGATTATGAAATGTGGGCGATTCTGTGCCTGTGGTGCCATCTTGAAAAATCACTAAAAAAGATAACTGCTTTTAGCCCTATAAATTCGGATTCAATCGTTCGATTTTGACAAAATTCACACAATGGCTGGACCTTACTTCAAACCACGTTTGGTAGAAATTTGGTTGAAAAATTCGGTTGGAGCTGCCAGCTATGATAATTTTGGTGTCTTAAATTTGAAAAAATGAAAATTTGGAAGTGAAAACATTCAAACCATCGAATATCCTAAAAAATGTCCATTTCTTACAATCAAACCAATCTGTATACAAATCTTATGCTTAATTGACACTTTCAAAGTAAAAATTTGGAAATTTCATGTCGGACAAGAACGGTAACCCTCTCCCAGTTGACCTATATTTTTAGCATCAAAAATTGCTGTTCACGGGAACTCACGAACCAATAATCAGATACAACTGAAATTTACAGAATGCATTGGACTTAAGTAGGACCAGGTCTGATAGAAGCGATTTTGAATTGTGGGCAGCTCTGTGCCAGTGGCGCCATCTTGAAAAATTACTGAGAAAAAAAACTGCTTTTTGCCCTATGAAATGTGAATAGGTAACCCGATTTTCATGAAATTGACACAATAGCTGAACCTTACTCTAAACTCTGTTTGATATAAATTTGGTTGAAAAATTCGATTAGTGCTGCCAGCTATGGCAAGTTTTGTGTCTTTGGTTTTGAAAATTCGCTCAGGAAAATAAAACTTTTTGCCCTATAACTTCCAGTGCAGTCATGAAATCAATACGAATTTCATACAATTAATGGAACCTATTATAAATATTATTCAAGCCAAATTTGGTTGAAAAGTCACGATAGGGTTGCCAGCTATTGTTGGTTTTGTGTTTGTTTGCAATATCTTTATTAAGCGGTTTTATCGTAGAATTTTCAAATGGTAATGATATTGTAGTGACAATAAACAGGAAATATTAAGTTTTCGATTATTTGAAAAAACTTGCTGCAGGTAACCCTAAAATTCTTTATACTCCTATAACTTCGAATGTAATATAACAACGTGAAGCAGATGTAATATATTATTGGCTTTGATACTGGCAAAAGGTTGCCAGCACGAGTCGGTTGTGCTACTTATGTATCAATAAATGCTTACAGTTAGTATTCATACCGGAAACATTTACAATGAAAATAAATAACCAATGTTTCAATTCCCAAAGTTCTGCAAATTTTTCGGATCGCAGCCCCAAACACCAACTTCAGTTACAGTGCTGCAGGCACTGAGCATTTTCTTCATTGATGTTATATGAGATGCTGCTTTGAAATTTTTTGTGAAATAAGCAACTGAGAGCGAATATAATTAACAAGTGTTGCTCTCATAAGCTTTGAAATTCATGCCACTGGTAATATCTGAAACCTTTCCACCATATGAGTTACAAGACCAAAGTAAAACCTGGCGTTTGAATTAGTTTGGCTGTAATAAGCAGCTAATGTGGTGGAATATGCACTCAAAATCTGCACGATTCTTCTACTGTTCTTCGAACATTAGTGTTTCTAGCGGTTCAGGTGCGCTAGAGTTTTTTTTGTTTTGGTTTCGTTGATTGCTATTCAGCAATTTTACCTCGATTTCAATTCTATCTTTGTGGAAAAAAAAATTGATCAGCGCCAAAATTAAGATGATAAAATAATGGTACGAATGATTAACCTTTTCAATGCAATCAGTATTGCGGAAATCATAAACAAGAGAACTATTTTACATATGGCAAATAAGCATATCAGATGCTGATGGGTCGAAGGTAGATTACAATATTTCGATTCTAATTAATTGCAATGTTTCATAAAATCTCGAAAATACATTTAATAGGCTGTTGCTTTTTCTAAGTCATCTAGTAAAAATAAAAACTTATTTAAATAACGAACAGTAAATTTCCGCAACCTAGAAATATATTGTATACCATAGAATAGTTGCCATAAATAGTATACATCCGAGTAAACTTACAACTTTCATTCTGTTTGCTGGTAATATGAATGAAACACTGGCAATACAACTGTCGTAGAATTTCGCAGCAGCTAAGTATCCTTTTTCCCAGCCTGTATACGATTTTTAAAGCTATTATTTGACTTTTAATTGCAAAAGTTTTTTAATAATACTACAACTCGGAACAGAATCCATTTCCCTCCTTACTCATCTTCGTGGCAACTTCCGCATAGTCAATACAAGTTGCAATCCATACCCCTGTACCGGTTACGAGAAACTCACGTTAGTGATGTCTGTTGTAATTTCATCGTTCTCTGCCGAATCCGATTGGCAAAGAGGAGAAAATATTCAAGGCAAAGTCACGTCGAGTTTTCAACGCGCAAGGAAATGCAGTTGGAATAGCCATCAGAATTTTTTCGAGACACCAAAGTGGAAGACTACCCAGTTCAGTTGAGTTGCGATGCATTGCGTTTGCCATAACTGCAGGGCGCATTAAATATACTTTTACAACTATGAAACCTCTTTGAAATTTCAAACTATTTTTTGTTGTTGTGTGATGTTCACCCCTTTTAGCATCTTTTACAATATTTTTCGTATAGTTTTTTTTGCCACTTAAGCAACTAGCTGGCCTCTCTGAGAACCGTTTGAGTTGAATGGATGAACATTTTCTGCTTTTCTGAATTCCACAATCCCAGCTGAAATTAAAATGGGAAAAATGTAGTGGAAGCAGACGTTAACGAACTTTCTGACAGAGAACTCTTACGAAATTTAAAAGAGTTGGCTGCAGGCGGAGCGCAAAAGAGTATCCTTTAGCTTTGCAGATGAAATCAAAAGTTTTCGATTTCCCTGCGAGCAGATGATTTTTTCTTGTCCAGGTTCTTTTAGAGAATCCGCTACAATTTCAACCTTCATTTCATCTACGGGCTTAAAATGGGCTCGTTTTTCGATGCAGAGAGCGCAGTAACGATTTCTTTTCCAAGCATTTGTTGAATTTAAATTGATTTCACAAATTTTACTGAGCTGCTAACCAAATCCGGTTAAGCCAAGTAGGACCACTCACGTAGTTAGGTTAATTAACACTATGAAGAAACATACTTGCGATTTCCTGCAAAATATTTTCAGTAATAAGATAAAGCTTTTCAGTATCAACGGCTCGAGAAACTGAATCTAACTATTATAAGCTATTGATCAGGTAGCGATTTAATCCCTGTTCAAACGCAGAATCTACATATCATTTATTCTATTGATTGAAATTTCATTGCATCTCAACGTTTCCCATGCGACTTCAATCCATTGAAACGCCTTGCACTGATTCATCCCTCTATTGTGCTTGTACGAAGTAGACAACTTAGTCATGGCGCTCGGGATGATTCCAGTCAGCCATTGTTGCCGCTACAGTTACCGTTTTGCCACTTCCGCCGCGATCAGCCCCGTTGCCGTCGAAGGTATATCATGAATGCAATGGAAAAGTTATTTTTCATTTATGCATGAAGGGCTTCTAACTGCCGAGTTGATTTGAAAACTTTTCCTGTTATATGGGAATCATAGCAGAATCATGGCAGACAACTAAATTTTGCATATCACTACCAATCGTACAGTCAAAAATTGTTCGGATAACTTTCGAATATGCCATCGATAAGTTAGTTCTTCGATGCTGCAACGTATTGATGGATCGAATAAGATGACGAGAAATTTACATTTATATGCAAAGCCGTCGTAAGGATTTCGATGTGGTTTTCAGTTTTTAGATGCAGACGACACTATGCGAAAATGCTATTGATAGTGACTAAGCTGCCAAACTAAAAAGTGATGGTTGGTGCATCAGACTTCTGAGGTGAAATGTAGCGGAGTATATAGTTTTGCTATGTCGTCCTGACAGAAGTCTTGGATAATGGGGATCGGCTATCTATTCGGGTCGGTTAAGGCGTTAAGGTGTCTGTTGTCACCGCAAGGACGCCATTCCCATTAGTCTTGCGACCCATATAAAGTGGAGAGGCTGCTGTCTGATTGGCGGCAAATACCCTGCTATAGCAGGAAATCAAATTCCTAGTCGATGTAGTCTTGACACTATTTGAAGGATTGTGGTCAAGATTTGGTGTATAATCTTGTGTTCACAGGGTTATGAGAGTCCTGCGTTGACCGTGATAGCTTTGTGCTGTTAAAGAATGACATGAACCCGTGGACCAGAGGATTGCTTAAACACTAAGTTTTAGAAGTTTGTACGAGGTGTACATGCCTTTCGATGAAAGCGGAGTAAGGAGATCTATACGGACGACTAGTTTAAAGTGACAGAGGAAATCTGCGCCTAAAATGGGCCTAGAGACATCGGCAGTGATGAAGTCCCATGAACTCACGACGGACTTCCAGTTCCAGTTTAATCACCTTTCCTCCATAGGTGCTCATGGTTGACTGATTTGCCGTGGCAAGTTGCATACCAGAAGGTGGAAGTCTTCCGGTTATAGGTACTGAAAGCACTGAAATATCTGCGACCGTATAAACAAGGTTGTGTCGTTTAGACAAGTTGTCGTGAATTATGAGATGACGGCAGGGTGATAAGTCGGGTTGTCGTGCCGTCCGAAGAAAACGGAGACTTAGTTTTTTAGTTCAGATGAACCAACCTTGTAGGCGCATGGAGGAATCCACTTAAGCGCCTTTGTGCCATATTCTAGGTGATACCAGCAGACTTTTGAGTGTTTTCAATCGTGTTTTTGGTTGCGCGATTGCAAGCGAGACCTTTTTTGAGATTTGGAGCACGATCGAGTCCGCAATCGCTCTTGAAAAAGTCTAATGAGGGCGGCGACTGTACTAACCTGAGCTTGTACAAAAACCTCAACTATTTTGTCAGCCGTTTCCGTCAACTTACCTGGGCTGGTTTCCGGAAAGCAGCCAGTCTCTACTGTCCGCCTAACTATGGCAACAACGCTGGAGAGCAAGCAATAAGAGTTGCTGGGCGATGGCACTGATAATGCTTCTGGACTTGTGGGTCAGCCGTGGTCACGAAGAGGTAAACAGCTACCTGTGCCAGAAGCTACCGTAACCGTTCGCTGTAATGTTGGTATTGTGTGGGTGAGTATTTTGATGCAATATACTCTTTACGGGTACTTGGTTTGCAACGTTAAGGATTGATTTCGAGTCCACGATTGGCTTTGTCACACCAGGGTCAATCATAGAAGCGATGCTGCGTAATGAGGATAACTGGCTCACAGTTGCAAAATATGTTGAGAAAATACTGGGCGCAAAGTGGGAGGAAGGTTGCTTTACTAGTGCACAAGCTTTGGTGGCTTCTGAAGTACCGATAGGCGAAGCATGGTTGGTTTGAAATAGCGCGAGAACGGCCACCGACGTGGGTCGTCGTGGCTTGTTGATGTGCTTTTTTTAATAAGTAAACAAATCTTAAAAATATACCCGGGTTCCCAAACCATGGGTTAAATTTGAAATCCCGGGTATCATTTAAAGATTTTGTTTTGTCATCTGCAACGAAAAACCTGAGTGATGAGCTGCCTAATGCAGTGCTGGAAGGTTTGTATACCTAGAACTTTTTCCTTCGACACTATGATACCTCTCTTTTGGCTCGACCATTTCACCTAACTCACCTTGAATCTAAAATTCGATTTGTATGTCACTTAGTGAGGGAGCTCTGCAGTATACCGCTGTTGAAGGTTGGGGAATCTCTTGTGAAGATGAGCTATTGTGTTCTTCAGTTGTACTTTGGTACAGTTAGCGTTCGCGTCCCGTCTCTCGTTCAGTCTATGTCGCGTATGTATTGTCTCAATTCAAATTTCTCATTGCGTGTTAACATTCCTTACGAACTATGAACTTCTGAATATTATGATAAGAGCAAAGTCCTTGGCATATTTGAAATTCTTCTATGTCTTGTAGGTGTGATAGATGCCACTGCTACCTTATGTTAGCATGGGTCATAGAATTAGTTTGTAAAGTAGTGTCTTCTTTTTCATATTCAGTTTGTCTAGTTTGGTCGTAATATTTAATCGTTTATATTTTGATTTTGATTTGCGTGGTCCGTAAAAATCTGCCGTCCGATTTCAGTTTCAAGTATTTGGCTGCCCGTTGCCAGCTCAGATTAGAGATTTTTAAGAAAATGAAAAGTGCAGTGAAAATTGAAGCAAATCAAATTATTGGTCTATGGGCAAATTTGACAAAATGGCCACCGTATGCACTGGAATAGTAAGCAATATGTACACAAATTTGACAAGCTACAACCTAAAGCTCGTAGAACTTAGGTAGCGGAGAAACCAAAGAGAATATCTGAGGTAGTAGATCTCTCAATTTGTTCTGTTTGTAGATTTTATCTTTGTAGTGAAATTGCTTCACTAAAATTCGTATATGCATTGGCTTGTTTCATTTCCTTAAATCTCTCTGTTCTGAAGTTGCCAGTCTTTCATCTCGTTGAAAGCTCTGCTCTTGCCTGAGGAAAGGTTGTTAAGTTGTTTGAAAGGTGGTGGGGTTTTATTTGCATGCGATTTGGTCAAATTAATTCCAGGACAAGATGAATGTTACTAAAAAAAAATAAGTATAAATTTGTTTACTTAGGTGCAAAAACGACAACAAAATGTAACGTGACTAAAATGCACATCACTAACAAAACTTTCTACTTTCGTTTGGACTATAGTGAATACCATATACAGGAAAACAAAGCTCCAAATGTATGAGTCAATAATAAGACTAGTGCTGTGCTATAGATGAGAATCATAGATTTTGACACAAGCTTTCTCAAACATCTTTAACGCCATTGAAAAACGGATCCAAAACCGAATAATTGGAGCGAAACGGGGGAATGATCATTGGTAAATTAAGTTTATCCACGAGTTGAACGAAATATTTGACAACTAAAAGGTCACCGCAACCATCAAACTGCGGAAGCTGCAAAAAACTGGTCACGTGTACCAAATAAATAAATAAATAAAAAGGTATTCCTAGGGCCTAAGGCCAGTGTGAAAGCCTAGGAAACGCTGGTCTGACTATATCGATGAAGACTGCGCGTCCCTCCTCGAATTTCGTAATTTGAGTGTGTGGTCGTAGGACCGACAGTATCGTATGCACTACCTGGAAGAATTCAAGGCGCGAGAGGAGTTGGGCTCTGCAATTCCATGTGCTAGAATACATGATACCTTGGCCATAGGAAATTCCATAGAAAATCAACCAATTTTTGGAATTTGGAAATATTTTGTTATTCAGAAGGGCTAGTGAGCTTATTATAGAAAATGAAATATTTTTGGTATACATATATGGTATATTTGTGGAAATATGGCCTCTTGAAGTTTTTGAAAAACGTCGGTTCGTGTTGCATTCAAAAAATTGTATAAAATCTTCTACTCTACGTAGAGAATTTAAATATAGCTTGTTGGAAAGGGTAAGATGTAGGTATCCCGGGAAAAATAGTGCGAAAAACATTCTAGCCAAAAAGGATAAATAGGATCATTACAGTGTCCTTTATCCTTGAATATTTCAAAATACACACCTTCCACTATCTTAACTTATTTATATATTGTAAACAGTTACATAAAATTTCAAAGTGGAGCTCAGAAAAGTACAGTCGTAAGAAATTTTTAAAAGAGTGGAATACTATAACCGCTAAAGAAAATTTATAGAAAATAGTACCGAACGAAGGTAAAATTTACAAAATATGGTACGAAAGAATTTTATATTTTAAAAATAGATTTAAAAACTGTTTCGCAATGTTATTTAAAGCCTGCAGAAGATTCTAATCTAGTTTCTAACGTAGAACGATCTGTATAAGTCTATTGCTTATAACTAATACTAACATACTGAAGTAATTTCCATCAATTTTTTTTTCACATGTACTTAGAATAACGGCTGATCCAGGGCAATCCTGGCAGCTACCAAAATACCAATATATTTGTAAAGTCCCTATAATTAGGCGAGCTTATATCAAAACCCTTTGTTAGAAAATTTATTTTTGGTCTTTTAGTCATTAATTTAACGTTTTGATTTATAATGCATACACAAACAGAATGTATCCTCCATGTTTCCGCTAAATTGAAGTATTTAGGCAGTCTGCTGTTTGCATTGCTGCAGTAGAATGATTTTGTGAGACCAGCGACTTACGGATCTATACTTCTTCGCCTTTTCGGCGAAGTATAACCACGTCTAATTTTTTTTAATCATATGTGGGGTTGCGTGAGGAAATCCGGGCACTACTTTGCTAAGTGATCAATTCGTTGGTAAAAGCGATAAAAGTAAACACTTTTGTCTCCTTTTCTTTAGCTTTTGAATATTCTTCTTTGATATTATTTACTATAGATAATTCATTATTTCTTTTTGTTTCTTCTGTGGGTAGTTCTTGCTTTATTTTAAGTACATTTTTGACAGTACGCTAGTAAAGCTATTTAACTTTCTTCTTAGAATGTCCATTTTAAACAATTTTTTGTCTATATAAACCCACAACTTTCCTTAACTTCAACTACTTCCGATCTACACCCTGAAAGTAACTTTTTGGAATAAATTAAACTACAGGTGATGTAATTAATCCTAATTTTAAGTTGTAACAATATGCAAAATAGACAAACAAAGGAAGTAATTAAAAATATATGTACAGTATTATTATGTGTGAGACACCCTAGATGTAGGGAAACGCAAAAAAATCCTAATTGTTCATGCCGCTAGTAAATGAAAAGCAATTTGTTTTCTTTATCTTTGTTTTATGATTGAATGAATTTTCTCAATTATTGCAAGCAATTTATATTCTAGTAGTAGGTCTGTTAGTTACAGAAAAAATCGAGGGAATCATAAAAATAATTACCCATAACTGAGGAATAAAAGACCTTGATTTTGCAAAAAAAAAAAACGCAGAGCCGCCATCAAGCTATTTCATATGAAACGTATTTGTAAGTTTCACCTCTTGTCGGTACCATTTTCTTTAAATTTTCTTTGGCGGTTATAGTATTTCGTACTTTTAAAACTTTCTCACAAATGTACTTTTACGAACTCCACGTTGTAATTTTGCACATTTGTAGCTTATACAACTGTTTACAATACATAAAAAAATCAAGTTGAAAATCAAAAAAAAAGTTGTGGATTTTGAAATATTCAGGGATTAAAGACACTGTAATGATCCTTTTTATCCATTTTGCCCAGGATGTTTCTTCACTTTTTTTTCTAGGGTACCTACTCCTTACCCTTTCCAACAAGCCATATCTAAAGGCTCTACATTAAGTAAAAAATTTTATCCAATTTTTTGAGTGTAACACGAACCGAAGTTTCTCAAAAACCTCAAGAGGCCATATTACCGCAAATATTAGATATTGTTAAAAAACAATTTATTGGTGCACACAGCTCAATTAATTATATTCACAGTGAAAATTTGATTGAAATCTGATGATAGCGATCAAAGACCGTTGGTTGATTTTCCGTGGAATGACCCCACATCAAAGATTGTAAAGCACGCTGATTTTCTGTCACTAAACCCTGTAAATATGTGGTACACCACTTCTTCATATAATGATTACAATTTTCAAAAAATAATAGCAATAAGATAAAATAATTCTTAAATAAAATGTCAAGCAATTAAATTAAATTAATCAAATTAAAAAACAGTAATAAGAAAACAAACAAGAATCACTTTTTGTAATAAAAATACACAAAAAAACTATATTTTAAGTTATAAAAGTATAGTAAAAGTATAAATGTAAATATACAATGCAGGCATATTCGAGTAATGGAAGGAGGGGGATGACTATGATGAGAGAGCCTTGATAAAATATTTATAAAGGTTTTTTAAGACATCGAGGGGAGAAGTTCTGGTTGATGCTATTGAATAGCTTGTAGTGGCTTCAAGCCAAACCGTTCCTCTGGTATGATGGATTTGTTTTCAACTATTTCATTTCGGCGACTAAGAAGAAAACATCCATCATTTTTTTTATTCGAAAGATAGCGTTATATAAATAGCTATGAATAAATTCCAGAACCAGCTGGTTTTCGCTTATTATTTTCGAAGCTTTTTGCTTGGATTGGGTCCGCTCACAAGTTGTTTGACTTCTCTAAGGCTTATTGTTCTGATTCGAGAGTCTAATGTTGACGTACTGGTGACATTCTACAGATTCAGAAACTTCTTCCATCCCACGTACTCGTACGTCAATCTCTTTCTTGTATCTTGCTAACATTAAAATATACATGGGGTATGTTTATAAATGTCCGCAGATTTGATTGGTATGGACTCACATGCTGGAAGCTGTTACTTTAACAGCTTTACTAATCAAGCTTCATAGTTCAATTGAACTTGGGGCAGCCCCTGGACACGGACGGTATAACTTTCCACCATTAGCCCCTTCAATCCTTTCGCGCACAAAGTATGTTAAAGCTGCCTTTACGCCATTTTGATCTCATTGTCAAATTGGAGGAGAACTACGTGGATTTGACCCGATTTGACAATGAGTAGCTAAAAAATTACTACCATCCCTTTCATTGTAAATCTTATGGGCATGTCCACTCCATTTCTACTACCTCACTGACTTGGGGTGTGTTCAATGTGCATGCTATAGCTGCTTGAAGAGCATAGCATAGCATCACTTTAGCAGGTGTCAAAATTTGAAGTAGCTAGGAGAAGCAGCTATGGATATTGGACAGCCAAGAGCTGCTACGAAGGTCATCAAATTCAAAAATACATTTTCAGATTTTTTTTTTAATTTTAAGATTTGGGTTTTCGTGGATTAGTTCAATACTTTCATTGCACATTGGAAATTGTATAAAATTTAGGAGTTTTCAACACACAGCTGCAGAAACCATTAGAATTTTCCTAATATATTTAAAACGTATCACTTATTTCCGGCTTTTGACAACATATACATATGTGAAAAAGAGCAAAAAATAATCGTTGGAAATTTGATGGCACATGAATCAGTGCACATGGCCTTTTGCGCTTCATGCTCACCTGCTAAAAACTCAAGATGAGCTGCACTGTGTGAAAGCCAACTTAACTCGAGTTGAGTTAAAGTGTTTAAAAGCCCGTATTTAATTTATGCTGTCATTATTTTCAAATTTATTCCTCATCTCCTGTGTCACAAAAGCGCAAAAACTTCTTTTCATTTCAATTTCCAATTGAAAATGATATTTAAACTGCATGTCAGCTGTGTACGCACGGCCATTTTGCCTTAGCTACTTTCTTGCTATCCTTCAGACTGCGAGCAGCAAATAGCTGCTACCTTAGCAGCTATGCCGGAATCTTGGACAGCCCGACTGTCAAATAGCAAGCATCAGAAAGTAGCTATTTAGTGACATTGGACAGCTAGAGCTGCTAAAATAGCAGCTAATAACTGCTATAGCATGCACATTGAACACACCCTTGATAGTTAACTCTTAAAATACGTAATATATATGTGAAATCTTCTGTCTGGAGAAAAAAAATCAAAAGTCAAAGACTACAATCTTCTCTACTCGCATATAAACATAATATTTTCTAGTCTGCCGACATTACGCACACCCTTTACTTTACTTATTTCGATTCCAACTTAAAAAATCTAACAAAGAACGACTGAATATCCTCGAAACTCATGTTTACAGTCTTTTAGAAATCACAGAGCTTCTAAGTGTTATGTAATAAGAGTATATATATTAATAAGAGTATCCGAAATTCTCGAGAGGATTTTCTTTAAATGGCTTTTCAAAGGAAACGCTTCGAGTGGTGGCGGATGAAGGACTAAAAATGTTGTTCTGTTCGTAGAAATGTGCATATACATATGGTGTACACAACATGCATCTGTGATTTTGTATGTTCCCCGACGAAACTCTTTCGCGAGAAGTCAGAATAACTTGAAATGCTTATCATTGTGTTTTGTTGCTTGAGAACATATCCAACAAATGTTTACTGCTGCATCTTTCGAACAGTTTCTATCTAAATATTTACTTGAAAAAAAATTTTACATTAATTTTAAAAGAAGCGGAGACTACTAATGAGTTCCCTGTATGTAGTAATGTATGATTATGATCGCTGTTGTTAAAGAAAAACTTTGATTTTTGAAAATTGTGTTTGATAAAGGAAACGTCATTTAAATTTGACGTTTATAAAACCAATTTCATGATTATCTGAATCAACTGCGGATCTAACACACGGTTTGCTTTCGGTTTCAAACTAAGAGAATTGCAAATAAACCGCCTCTCATTACAGCATTGCAGCTCATTACTTGAACGGTGCAGATCGAGTCTCACACAATCAAAACATTTGCATAACCATCCGCTTTGCATCAATTCGATTGGCCCGTGCATAATTAACATTATCGTCGGATGTTATAAATTATGTATCCGAAAACTGTTTCGTATCTTCGAAACCAATAATTTCGCATCTCATTATATTATCTACGCTTTTATTTAGGTTCAGCTCGAAGCTATTTGCTGCCAAGTATCTGTCACCTAAGAGCAGGGGACCGCATTCAGCAGTAACATGAATTTGTGCACCTACGCTCATTTGCAGATCAGATGCTTCAGTGCGCCCAGTTGTAGGTGATATTTGTTAGCAGGTGTTGGAGCTTAGGGGCAGTTTCATTCCTATCACCGTCACCAGAGATACGACAGCGTTCTAATTAAGCTGGGAGCTTAGCTATTGTATTATGCCAGACTTACTGGTGAAGGGAAGGTGAGGGCTGGTTACGACCGTGATCTCTGACATATTAGTTAGTCATATCTTGAGACTTGCGATTAATATGAGAATCTTTGAATTGGCAATGAGTAGAGTATGTGCATATCATTTAAATATGAATGTTAATTGGCATTGTTTGTAATTTGGTGAAGATTAATGTTATATGTTCATAAGAATCAATACAGTAGGAGTTATGTATATTTTCTATTGATATTTTATATTAAAATACGAAATTACAATCATTCTTGCAAAAAACAGTCATAGTTTTTGTTCTATTGAAACATATTTTAGAGCAAAATAAGAGATGTCAGCAAAATGAAGGCAACAACCTTAGCTCCAATGAGTTTAAATAATCTTTAAAAAATTCAAGTTTAAGCTAACCTGAAGTAAAATGTAATTTTTAGCCAATCCCTAAAAAGTTCCGTCTAGTTCGCACACTACTATTTTCATAATACAGTAGAACGCCGATTATCCGAACGCCGATTAACCGAATCGCCAATTATCTGGATCGGTCCTAAAGCCTAGTTCGCACTAGGCTAGTAATTTAGTAGAGTAGCGAGTAATTTAGTAGCTAAATGTGTGCGAACCACAAAAAATTAGTCAAGTAGTTTAGTGAATGATTTAGTCGAGTCGATTCATTTTACTCTATTTTAATCGGGCGAGTAGCGCCTCCCACCACACGTCCGTGCTCACTGGCTCACCGACTAAACAAATCCGAACCTGTTGATTAGTCGAGTTCTTTAATGGTCGCAAAAATGTCGTTTCGCTGGACCGAAAAAACAACTTTGAAATGTGTTTCTAAATATGTAGATCATGAATGTTTGTGGAATGTTAAGTCCCCGCATTATAAAAACAAACAAATGAAACTATCCGCATACTTGGATTTAGAAAATGCAATGAATATACCTGGATTTAGTGTAAAGGAAATCAAATTGAAAATTAAAAACATCAGGTTAGTGCATAGTTTTATTATTTTAAGTATTTCAAAAGCATGTTGTTATGATACAATAAGCTGTTAATTATTATTACTACCTATTGTTTTTAGAAGTAGTTTTACCTAACGAGATCCATTTCTTTTTAGATCGACCTACTCGCAGCTGTGCAATTATTCAGTTATTTAATCTTACCTTGATAAATTCCATTAATGATTCATAGATTGCTTCACAAACTTCGATGATGAATTCGGAAGTAGTTGATTTTCCGAGTCTAAATATATGTGTGAGTGTCCTTAAAGTACATCCAGTAGCAAGAAAGTATAGAGTTGCTTGTAATTTTGTAATTGCAGGAATCGCACTTCTCAAAAGGTATCTTTACGCTGAATTTGAGAGTGTATTTTCGTTAACAGAAAATTCACACAACTTTCGGACATTCTCAAACTATTGAAGTATTCTTTGGGATCTTCCAATGCTAATTCCTTCAGAAGACAATAGGTAGCTCCTAGTTGATCTCTTCTACCGATCCATTTTCGTACCCATAACTTTTTTTTCTTAATCACACAAATTTCCTCATCCACCTCTTCTAAAATAGCCAGTACGATTAGCTTAATCAGTTTATTCACTCTATTGCGTTGCAGCCCGTTTATCTTACAAAACACTTGTGTACTGTACTGGACCGTAATGCGAACGATTTCTGTCCAGTAGCGAGTAGTTTAGCCACTAAGTTACTCGCTACTCTACTAAATTACTAGCCTAGTGCGAACTAGGCTTAAGCGTATAAAACCAAGTAATTTTTCTTTTGTTTTGTTGTAGCAAGTTGGAACTCGGATATATTTCAAGTGTTATAGTTGAAAGCTAGAGGCAAGACACTATGTACATACATGTTTTGCGTCGTGCGGCTTCCTTGAAATGGAAGGTTGGAACGTTTGTTTTTTTTTTCAACTCAATAATGCTGAATTACTGTCAGTGAGCTCCTCCCTCTCCTAACCGAAATGAGTGCAAAGCGGAAACGTCTCGTCCTCTCACTAAAGGACAAAATGGAAATAATCAATCAGTTAAAAAAGGTGTGGCGGGAAAGGTACAGGCAGATAGATTTGGTGTCGGAGCGGCTACAATAACTGATATTAAAAATAACAGTGAAAAATTTTAAGTTTTATGACTGCGTTGGAAACTGTTGATGAATGTTCGTCACGAAAAGTAATGAAAAAGGCAAAGGATGAACAGCTTGAGAATGCTGTCTTTACTTGGTTTCTGCAGCAATGATCTATTGGACAATCGATTTCAAGACCGATTTTATGTGAAAAGGCGCGAAAGTTCAGTGAAAAAATTGGTGTAGCTGGTTTCAATGCAAGCATTGCATGGATCCGCAATTTCAAAAATAGGCACGGCTTTTGGGAACTGGATATTGCTGGTGAAAAACTTTCTGCTGATAGTGAAGCTGCTAATAAAATTTTGAACACCTTTAAAAAAGAAACTGAAAACTACAACCCTGATCTTGTTTACAATGCTAATGAGACTGGTTTGAATTGGAAAGCTTTGCCGAGAAAACCCTAGCATTTAAAAGAGAACAAAGTACTTCCAGCCCCAAAGTCAGTAAAGATCGCGTCACCATAATGGTCTGCGCTAACTCTACTGGTACTCATCGCCTTCCTCTATTATTGATTGGCAAAGCAAAGAAGCCGAAGGCTTTTAAGAACGTAGCCAAGTTACCAGTGACCTACACAAATCAGAAGCATGGATGGACAGCAGTATTTTTTTGGAGTGGTATGATATAACCTTTATTCCTGAAACAAAAAAGTTTAAAAAGGAAACAGGAAAAAAGGGAAAAGTTTTTCTAATTATTGGCAATGCACTAACACATCCATCACTTAAGCTTCTCGTGAGAGAAGACGGGAAATTTAAGTGTCTCTTTTTACAACCCAATGTCACAAGTCTGCTACAGCCCATGGACCGGGGTGCTAACAGTTGCTTCGTAAATGGCTTCTGGCTGAAGAGAACGACGAAGAACGGGTTTTGGATTTGTACAAAAAAATCAAACCAAATGCGACGGTGTACAACTTCCTGCCGTCCGGTGCCTGCGTGACCTTGCCGCACGGAAACGAGCTCCAACGTCGAGGCAACTTACTCTGATCGAGATGTTCAAGTGACAAGATATCGTAGAACTGTGTTTGTTAAACTTAATAAAGTTTATTCTATGTGTGACAGTTCGTTTTTCTTTATTACCAGTCTATGTCCGATTATCCAAATTTTCGATTATCCGCATCGACCCCGGTCCCAATTAATTCGGATAATCGGCGTTCTACTGTAAATCCAAATTAGCATTGCAGCCAGAAACAACGAGTTCTGTCAACCAGCACTACCGTTTCGGGTAAAATAATTTACCATCGCTGTAAGATGCTAACGCCATTGATCAAATGCTTTGGAGTGATCTTGGGCAACAGATTGAATTTTGAGATAATCGTTGGCTGCACAAATCCAAAAGTGAAAAAAAACACAAGTCTATAGAAAAATATTGCCAAACTTGTGATTGGTGTACAAACTCGGTCATCCTCTTCACTATTACCGTAAAATCACCGGGTTAGAGCCTCAAATCCGAACACTGCATCAGTTTGCTGTCGATCAGGACTCTAAGCGGTTTTAACCTATGTATAATTGCTACCGGCAGATGAAATGAAATGATTGTATGATTGGCACGCCATCGAAGACATATAAAGAGCATCATTTATAGTTACATAAAGCGTTAAGTACATGGTATATTGAGGTATAAAATATGACAAAAAGCCAAATTCTCTTTTACTATGGGCTTTTCTGCTGTGCAGCATAGTCTAAACTTCTCTGTAACAAAGGTTGTAACAACTATAAATATAATATCTGCACATATATATAAATAAAGAAGAATTTATATAACAACAGCTTTCTAATAAGCTTGTGTAGCTTAGTGAGAGAAACGGTCACGAGTTTGAATTCTGGTTGGAGCAGGATTTTTTTAAGAAATAACATTTCAGTAATGTTAATAGGAATTTCCACAACGAACAATATTCAAAATACGGAGATCGTCTTAAACGGTGACAAGTTTTTTTTTATCCTGTTTATCATGACGTTGGGGCTATTATAAAGGGTAGTTTTTTACATGTGCCACATTTTGAAACTCACCACTATCAAATAAACTGATAACAGCTGTCCGTATTGCAGTCATTTTGGTTCAGAAAGGCTTCACAAATTGTCATTGTTTGACAAATTGTCATGGACGCAGCAGCGTCTACAAATCGTACAATTTTACTATCGAAATAAGTGATAAGTTTTGCAAACTCAAAGAATGCTTCGTGAGTTTTATGAAGCGCACAATCTGGAATTTGACCCCCTGTTCTACGGGAAAAATTTTTTTACAATGGCGAGGATGTTTTCTGGCTCAAAAGCTACGTCAGCACGCGAATGCGCCACATCTGAAACGAGAAAAATCCTCGTCAAGTCATGCAGATACCACTGCATCCAGAAAAATGTACTGCAAGGTTGCGCACTGCATACTGGGAGCATCATGGGACTATATACTTTTTCAAAGATGAACTCGGCGAGCGCGTTACTGTCAAGGACGATCGGTATAGAGCGATGATAAACCAAATTTTGTTCTCGGGTTTGCGTCACATGTATTTGAGAAAGATGCAGTTTTAACAAGATAACATTACGTGCGATAGCATTAGCCGTCGATTTATTGGAGGACTATATTACATGGCGTGGAGGGCTATAAGCATAGCGCCTGCTCCTACACGCTGAAAAATCATTGTTCTACCTTTAATATATTTTGCAGCTAATATATTTATATTAAAAACATTTCTTAACATTATTATATTGACCTAGCAATAACATAATATTGCCAGCACATAGCATTCTTAAAATTTTATATATTGACATCCGTGTGGTGAATTTGTCTGTTACAATATTATATTAGTAGGCCAATATTAAATTGTAAAATGGCAATAACTTATATTAACATCATACTATTCTATTGGTATACCAATAATTAATATTAACATACCAATATATTATAGTAACATGGCAATAAGTTATATTAACGTCTTACAATAGTATATTGGTATACCAATAATTAATATTAACACGCCGTCGACACGATTTTTCCATAGTCCCAAGAGGTCCCCCATCTAAGAACTAACCGCACCCAACACTGCTTAACTTCGATGATCGGACAAGATTAGGTTATTCCAGTGTGCTATTGCCGTATTTAATAATAACATCCTAACTAACAATACTAGCAATGTACTTTGTTGTATGCCCAACAATTTCACCACCCTTGGTTAATACATTTATATTGGCATAGTAATATATATATGTTAAGATGTTAAAACATTTATATTTACAGACGACCTTAACATAAAAAGCTAACAGCTTAATATATAATGTTAAACTGCAAATATAATATTGTAACTTCCTAACATACAATATTAACCTATTAAAATTATGTATTAGGGACAATGCTGTTACTATAAGAATTTCTCAGCGTGTATGTATTTTTCGCCATGTACTATGGCGTGTGGCGCTATATTTTATCACAATCCCGAAATCGACGATTTACATGGGGCCAGAAGTCTATAAACTATGGCGTCTGGCGTTATGTGTTTTTTCAGTGAATTGCTTCCCGCAAAATCTTTAATTTCCTTTTTCCCTGAGGTCCAAGGAAACGTTTTTTGACCAAGCCCACATAAACTTTTACGCTGAAACCGGTGCATTTGATTTCCCTTAAGACATAACGTATTATTACTCTTTGTGGAGGACTATACTACATACTATATTACATAGCTTGCTGACATTTATACGTCCCCTCACACAGTATGGCTGCGAGCTATAACTGGAGTTATCTTACATTATGAAATAAATAAATTGTCAGCTAGGTTCTTGCTTAAGCTAATTCTTTAACTAACCTCCCGGGTGTCCTTGGGTTCGATTGCAAATTGAAAAGAACTATTTTATCACAGTAAAATAAAAGCTCGACTTCAAAACAAAGCACTTACCTCAATTCATCCGAATCGGTATGACAACTAAAGCCATATTACATGGCTCATGGTACTATGTAATGTAGCGTGTAGGGCTATAATTTCTGCGCCATGTAATTATGGCACTGGGAGCCATACTGCATAGCTCAGGGTACTATGTACATAACGTGTGGGACCATAAATGCTGCGCCATGTTACATAGGACCACGCGCTACGGAGATTATGACATTATTGCGCTGGGTGCCACTTTGCATAGCTCAGAGTACTATGTACATAGCTCTGGGCGCCATATGGGTTTTTTTCAGTGTGGAAACGAAATTCTGAAATCGCATTATCTCGAGAATTGGGCCCGTCAATTGGGCACCGAGATCGTACGTTTTGACTCCGTTTGATTACTTCTTGTGGTAATATGTGAAATTGTTGATATAAAGTGACGAATTAGAAATAATTGATGCTTCAGAAGCCAGTATAACTAACGTCATTGCCGATATATGGCCCCAGTTGCTTCAAAAAGTGGTCGAAAATTAAATGTCTAATTTTGGCTTTTTGAGAGGTAATCGCGGCTATCATTTTCACAAGATCATGCTAAAAAGCAAATGTAAAGAACCAAATTTAACAACACAAAAAGCAATCCGGTTAGCTCTTTTTCATTTGGAATCGAAACTGTCTAAAAAAACATCCCTTACATGACATTTAAGGTTCATTTTACCTTGGGTTCACTGAAATAACATAGTACCTACTACTATATTATTGTGTCAGGCGCTATGTTTCATCGAATTCTCTAAATTAGCCATATATATCAATTACAGTTCTAAGTTCTTTCTTAGCACTGAAATAAAACATCGGCTAACTTTTCGTTCTCCCCAAGGGCGCTAAAATACTGGAATAAATGAGAAAATCAATGCGACATTTGATCCGGAAAATTATTCCTTAATACGAAAGGTTGTTTCTGGGGCTCACTTTATAGATTTGAATATAAGAGCTTACCAACATGGCACAGCTATCAGATAGCAAAGTAGGTTGCAAGATATGAGATTTTCATTTACCCTCTTTTTTTGGGACCTTGCGTTACCACTGAATCACATAGCTTAGTTTGAGATATACTACGTTCTAAAACATAGTGGAATGAGGTTGTTAAACTCATCATCTATACTTTAACCAAACTTAGAAAAATGGAACACACCAAAAAAGAAGCTGACCTTTTTGTAAATTCCATGAAGCTCGACATTGTCAGTGAAAATTTGAAAAAGAAAGTAGAAGAAATAATACCTAAAGCCAGTCCCACAAGGGAAATGTTGAAAAAGATAAGGTTAATTTGCCTTATTCGTAATTACGCCTAATACGTCCTACACCGCCTGAAAAATAACAGTTGCAACGCTACTCCTGACAAAAATATTGAAAAGGGAAGTTTTTTTCAACTTTTTCTGTAATAGTTTTGCATATTTCGTAAAAACATTCTTATCATTTATTAAAGTATTTGTGATATACCAACACGTATCTTTGTAATTCCAGCTGTTTGACTCGAGGCAAGTTCCTAAAATGTATTGGTACGATTTAGGTAAACCATTTTATATGACTTTCTTGATAAGTTATACCGGTCCGTAGGCCCCCACTCACGAGCAGTCCAAATGGCCTGAGTCCATTTGGCTTGAGTCCGTTTGGCTTAAGTCCAATTTAGCTCGCCACTGACGATAGAGCCTCGATCTAGTCAGTCCATTTCATTTTCTGTCATTAATTTAGAAAAAAATATAGCTAAACTTGAAGAAAACATTATTTTTAATCTAGTAATGGATCAGAAGCATATGGAGCATCTACATAAAGCAACGATTGCCAAAAAGGAAGTGGCGAAAATTGTAAAATTTGTTAAATGAAACTCACACTTGAGTCTTCTGATTGGCAAAATTATTTAACAATGGATGATACGACACATAACACGTTGCTGTAGTTGGTCACCCCATTTATCAAACGAAAGGATACAAATATGAGTCAAACTATCACTCCTCACGAAAGATTGACCGCTACTTTGCGGTACTTAGCAAAAGGTTGCAGGCTTTGGGTCAAGTAATACACTCTAAAAAGTGCGTCTAAAATTAATTCTTTGATATAAGTAAATATATTCATTTTTCTGTTTAAAATAACGAATCACATTTTTTTTTACACATTGGATGTGCATTTTTTGCTTTTACGTCATATCAGCTGAATAATAAATAGTGTTTTGTAAACCTTAGCAAAAAGAGTGTAAATTTACTACTTCGCTACTCTCATTTACACCAAAGCTGTAAAATTGTATAATTTGCTCGAATTTGACTTATTATTGATGTAACATTGTGACGAAAGACGGTGATTTGGCTAGACTGAACGAGTCTGATATTTCGTGATCGTTGCTTTGGATAGCAGCAGTTAAGTGTCAGTCTTTTCGTGTAATAAGTGTAGAAGTTTAGCTATGAGTTAATTAGAAGTGTAGCTATAAGTTAAATAGAAGTGTAGCAATAACTGCTATAAGTTAATGTGCATAATGTGTATATAGTGAATATATCAAATTAAAATAAATTATGAACTCAAAGGAATTGCAAAAAGTTTTTGTATTTGGCAAGAAAAATATTTATATTTTTTTTACTTGATTTGATAGGACTCTCGCCTTTTTTAACATTTAAAGTTACCTATTTAAAGGCTTTTGTTAGTGATATTTAATTTTGGGGTAATATTTTATGTAATGGCAGTTACCTGTCTTGAGGGGTTGACTTTTGGATCATTAAATTTTTTCAATGTTATTGAAAATGAAATTTATCTAGAGGTTAGCTAAAATTCCTGCTTCAGTAATGTAAACTTCCTAAAATTGTTCGCAATAGACACCTTTTGATGTCATTTGTTTGATAAATCATTCTTTAGGTGCGTTTTGGCACTCTTGGGTAAGTTACCTAAATTTACCTTAACTTACCCTGCCCAAGAGTGCAAAAAACGCACCTTTTATTATCGTTTTTTTTAACATTTTTATGGACATTCACGAGCTAATTGCGTTTATTATCCTAAAAGACTAGTAAAAAGTAACTTTTGATACATAAATTTCATGCGTTTTCGTCCTAAATTTACGTCTTTTTAGGGTAAAATTGCACAATTCGCTGGTAAATAAAATTACACATTTAAGACGTATAATATTCTTTGTGCGCACTTTTGTAAATTTACATCTTTAATAAATTTACATCTTTAACATAAATTTATATCTTTAATTATAAGAGTAAAGTTAAACCAAATTTTTTTTTGAGTGTATAATATACATTCATGTGACCTATACTATTCGATAGTTTCCAAAAACAAATCATGGCCACCACTATCCATTATGCTGAATTTTTCGATTAAATAAAATAATCGCAGAAACAGTCAATGAGCTTGTCCCAGGTCAGCGTGCAAAGCAAGACTGTCACGTTGTTTGGACTGAGGCTTCAACACACACGACTAGTCCATTTTATCGATTGTCCAAATTCGCCTACTATTTACCCACACACGGCCGAGCCAAAAAATTGCCCGATGGCCTGAGTCCATGCACTTTGGACTGATTGGAAATCTAATTTGGTTCCATGAGTCCTTCCGAGTTCTCCCACACACGGTGAGATTTTGGCCTGGCCTCAGGCCATTTGGACTGATGGACTGCTCGTGAGTGGGGGCCTTAAAGCAACGATAGCCAAAAATAAAGCAACGATGGCCAAGAAAGAAGTGGCAAACATTGTAAAATTTGGTAAAATAACTTGAGCCTTCTGATTGGCAAAATTATTTAAGAATGGATGATACGACATATAACACGTTGCTATAGTTGTTCACCCCATTTATCAAACGAAAGGATACAAATGTGAGTCAAATTATCACTCTTCACGAAAGATTGACCGCTATTTTGCGGTACTTAGCAAACGGTTGCAGGCTCTGGGTCAAGTAATATCATATACATTCATCTGACTTATATTATTCGACAGCTTCCAAAACAAAATCATGGCAACCACTATCCATCATGCTGAATTTTTCGATTAAATAAAATAATCACAGAAACAGTCAATGAGCTTGTCACGGGTCAGCGTGCAAAGCAAGACTGTCACGTTGTTTGGACTGAGGCTTGAACACACACGATTAGTCCATTTTATCGATTGTCCAAATTCGTCCTACTATTTTCGCACACACGGTCGAGCCAAAAAATGGCCCGATGGCCTGAGTCCATGGACTTTGGACTGATTGGAAATCCAAATTGGTTATTTCAGTCCATGAGTCCATTCAAGTTCTCCCACACACGGTGAGATTTTGGCCTGGCCTCAGGCCATTTGGATTAATGGACTGCTCGTGAGTGGGGGCCTGCGCAATAATTTATACAAATCAAAACCTTATTGTTTTTATTTTCAGAACAAAATGTCAAAAAAATATTATTCTTGGTGCAAAAAAAAAATGGAAGAAGCGATTAAGAAATATCAAGACGGCACCTAAAAATTTACCGAAGTGTGTTTTTATATAATGTACCGAAACCAATATTAAGAAAATATTTGGATGTCCGAAACATTTAACTGACAAAATAGAATCCGAGCTGTTCAAACATGTTTTCCTGCTGGAATCTAGGGTTTTTGGTTTGACCATAACCAATCTATGACGCTTAGCTTATCAGTTAGCAGAAAAATACGGATTGAAACATAGATTCAAAGAGGATTTGCTGTTGACCGGATGGAGATGGTATTATCAATTGATAAAGAATCACCTAGAATTATCTTTACGAATTTCGAAACCAACATCCATAGGTAGCTGCAATGGATTCAACAAAGAAACAGTTATTGCGTTCTTTGATAAATATGAATCAATCTTATATATAGGCTAATTAGCAGCTGATAAAATTTAAAACATCGACCAGACCGGTTTAAGCACAGATAGCAAGCCTTCTAAAAATGTGGTTCAAAAAAGGCAGCACCAGGTTAAAGCTGTCACTAGTGGCAAACGTCGTGTGAACGCCCTATGTGTTTGCTGTACGAATGCACCCATGCTCATATTTATTTTATTTTATTTACTAACCTAATAAAACCTAATAAAAGTTACTAATAAAAGTTACAAAAACAATGCAAAACAAAATTGAAAACTAATATGTGTATATATAAAAACACGAAAAATTAAATAAATTAAATAATAACAATTGAATCAATAACAATTAATAAATAACGAATAAATAAAGCATTGATATATAGCTTAAGATAAGGGGTTACAGATGGTTTGGAATAGGGAAGATTTGAAGGACAACTTGCAAATCGTTGGAGAATACAAATTACTTAAGCTATTGAATATCCTGCAGCATCTATTTATAGGCTCATTAGCTGCATAAATAGTAGAATGTGGACATTCTTAAAGTAAACTAGTGGACCTGCTGTTTCTTACTGCGATATTGAAAACCATTTTACTATTCAGGAATTCAGCTCTGATAACACCTCTAATGACGTCGAATGTGAAGCAGGCCGAAATCATCTTTCTGCTGGACGCAAGTGTTAATAAGTTTATATGACCCAGTTGAAACTCATAAGGCGGAACGGTATTAGAATCGTTAGGGTTATATATAATTCTCTCGCGACAAGTAAGAACTGCTTTTGTATGAACTCGAGTCTTTTACTGTTGGTTTCAAAAGCCAGATTCCAGCATATGGAACCATATTGGAGAATAAGGCGTACAAGTGAGATGTATAAGGATCTTGTGACCCACAGGTTACAAAATTCCTTGGTACGTCTTTTGATGAAGCCTAGATGCTTGTTTGCTCAGGAAAGTATTTTATCGTAATACAAGGGGAAGCGGAGTTTCTCATCCAAGATTACAATAAGATCAACAACGTTTTCAACTCGAGCTAACGAATTATTGCCGAGGAAGTAAGGGTTATGTAAGACCGTGCATTTTCGGGAAAAACCTATAACCTGGCACTTAGCAATGTTGACAGCAAGCTTGTTTCCATTGCACCAATGACCAAGTGAATCGGGGTTGGATTGGAGAAAGAGAGCACTCGATTTAGATTTAATGATGAGATAGACTTTGAAATTGTCTGCATAAAGTATATGAAGCATATTTGCTGGGACATCAGATTGGTCAGAAATAAATATATGAAAAATAAGTGGGCCAAGATGGCTACCTTGAGGTACACGAGAATTAGCAGAAATATTTTTCGATAAAAGTCCTTAAAATTTTACCAATTGTGTTTGATTGCGAAGGAAGGAAATCAGCCAGCTAAGTAAAGGTCCGGCAAGTTCGAATTTCTGAAGCTTTAGATTTAAGTTAGGGTGGTCAACTCTGTCAAAAGTTTTACTAAAGCCTGTACATATACATTTCACACAGAACGTCTGAAATAAGGACTGTCAGATTCGTGGTAGTTGAGTGAACTTTTCTAAAACCATGTTGTTGCTCGTTCAGACGGTAGCTTAGCTCGCTAACGCGTCCATCCGAAGCAGCGATCTAGTGTCCGCGGGTTCGAATCCCGCCATGCCCATGGCTGTATTTGTTCGTCTTGCGTTGTCTTAACAGTCGGCGCATGGGCATAATACCAGCGCTCCATTAATTACATGCCACATTAAAGCTTTAGTAGCGACTAAGCATAACACTAGCGCCTTAGAAAATAAGAAATAAGTGTGGCACTTAAATGAATAATGAAATAATTTATATCGGCTTCTCCCATATATGTCTCCGCACCGCCATCGCTAAGCATTCGCTTCAAAGGGCAATCCCCTGAGCTTTGGCATTATCATAGAAAAAAAAGTCAACAAGTGGGGAAAGTTTATCGTAGACAATCTTTTCAAAAAGTTTCGGAACAGAAGATAAGATTGCAATGCCCCTATAATTTCCGATAAAGCGTCTATCACAATTTTTGAAGATGGGTATGACATACAAAAGTTTCCAACTGGATGGAAAAATTCCAGATGAAAGTGATTAGTTGAAAAAAATATGCAAGGGAGCTATAAGCTGCTCGACACACTTGCACAAGAAAGTTGAAGGAGGAAGATCGTGTCTAGGATCTTTGTTGCAGTCGAGTTCCAAAAATTTTTTATATATTTTATCACGTGAAACTTTTAAGTGGCTGACAAAAGCTGTTGGAGGAGAATGAAGGAAAGAAAAGTGTGAGTTAGATGGATCTGGTGCAATAAAAATATTCTGGAAACTATCTGCGAATAAATCACAAATCTCATTAGGAGAGGAGGAAGTGATATTATTAAAGAACATCGACGATGGATAGTCATTATTTTTTCGCTTCAGATTTACAAAATCGTAAAATTTTTTCGGGTCGCCGATTGTATGTATATACGTAGTACGATTATTCAGAAAGTAAATGGATTCTGAGTGCATTATTTATCAAATGGCACGGCAAAAATTACAAAAAAGTTCACTTCCTCTCATCTTATGATTCTCCATGGACATACGAATACATGGCTTTAAATACTGTAAATTGTGGCCTAGTAATCGGTTTGAGATCAGTACGAACTCAGAAGAAGGGTTTAAATTGTCCTTTTCTTTAAAAGTTTTTTGCAATTGTTTATCTCAGAAGTTTATAAGATTTACATACGTTAAATGTGATTAAGTGAGTTATAAAATATTACCAAAAAAAAGTTATTTAAGGTAAAAAATAACTTGTCTTTGTTAATTTCGAACAAATAATTGTTTTTTCTTATGGGGTACGAATTAGGCAAGTTTACCCTATGTATGTTGTAATACGTAAAGCTTAATACTGTGTTCGTTTCGGTGAAAATTTAGCTTGAAAATAAGTAAAAATTTCACTTGCTTCTTAGGACGAAAAATTGCTTAGAAGCTGCTTTCGCTTTCAAAATGCAGATGACAATTACATATGTATGTCTCCAATCATTTCAAGCCAATTTAGTAGAGCAGCCCATTCTTTCGAGCTGAAAAGTGACATTTGGTGTTTGAATTTGAAAATTAAATTGTGCACATGTTTTTTCAATAGCAAAGTCGATCGAAAATTGAAATCCTTGACATTTTATCCGTCAGAAATGAACATTGTCTCTGTTTTTATCCATTTTCAAAATTTTCGCTCGAAAGAATGACCAGATGATGGAAACTTAAAATTTAGCTTCATGTTTAACTCAGTACCAGCTTGAAATGTTTCGAGAAATCATGGATAGCAATAGACTGGGCTATAATATGTGGGAAGGTTTTATGCTGCACAAAACTCAAGTATTACAGACCACTTATATTAATCATTTATACATATGTAATATTTAAGATTTATATAAATTGTCAAATATTAATTGTAATTGTTTTTTTTTGTACACCTTGTTCGGTTGAAATAAATACATAAATATACCGTTTGGGCTGATAATTATCGGCAGGATACATTTAGTACATTTAGTAAGATATAGTTGCCAAAATTGGCCACAACACTAATAGGCTAAAACCAAAAAAATGCATAATATAGAGCATGCAACTTCTATAAAAAAATTCAATAGGTTTAGTGCTTTTAATGACAAAACAAATCATTTCTTGGTGTATAGAGCATAGACTATGCAACTTCTATAAAAAATTCAATAGTTTTAGTGCTTTTAGAGACAAAACAAATAATTTCTTGGTGTAAAATTCCAAAATAATTACATTACAGACAATCGTCTTTCGCAACCATACTTGGATTAAATTGAGACTCGGAGATGCAAATAATAGTAAAATCTGAAAGTAAAAGTAGTACAAACTATTGCAACAGTTTAAATCCTAGGATCTGGTGGGTTCTTCTTCAGTTTACAATAGAATATTTCTAATATTATAATTTCTATACTCTATTGTATCTGTATAGAATAAACATTTAATTATGGAATATTATGTATGCGGAATCATTTCAGTTTTCAAATATGCATTCACGTGTATGTATGCTTATTCAAAAACGTCTTCTCGTAATACATTTAACTCTAATTACAGTAGATAAGATCATCATCAGACACCAAGATAATTATATATGTTTGCTTTTATACCCAGAACTCAACATCAAGCTAGTGTGGTACTGCGTTTAGTCTTGTACTCTCTTGACTTGAATCTATGTAGGTAATATGTTGGCATATTCAAGGGGAGCTTAAGGATTGTTTAGCATATTCATGTGTTACTAGACTTCTGTCACCAATCACGATCCGGTAGTCGACAACTGATTATTCCACCACCACCGCAGAACCCAAACGAATAACATAAAGAACGTAAGAACGTAGGATAATTACAGTATGATTTCATGCGATTCCAGATGTTTTGTGTCTAATGTAAGAATATCGTGTTTGAAGCTACATTTAGATGTAAAATTTCAACATCCGGTAAAATATTGTTGAGTGTACTTTAACATCATTACAAAACACTGTTGCGGTTTTTTCTATAATGAAATATATTTGTTTCAAAAAAATTATCGAAAATCAGTTTATGGTAATCAGTGTATAAACCATGCAGAATATATAATGCTATTCAGAAATAAATATTGTCGGAGTTTGAAACATTTTTGCATAAGTTTTCACGAAATTATATAAAATTATTTCTACTTTTCTACAATCGCGGTTGTTTAAACGTACGATAAGCTTAATATCGGAAAAAAAATTCTTCCCGAAAATTCTCTTATCTTATCTCTAAAATTATCCTGTGAAAAATAACAAATGAACCCACCTTCAATGTCTTTGGAGCAATCTTTATTTGCCAGTATATTTACTTCAACGTCCTTCAAATGCATAAAATCGTTGATGGAGGTCACTCTGAATATACAGAATAGCTTATAACTCTGAAAATGCTATATAATTTAATATATAATTTCACTTGCTTAATATGGTAAAAATATTGGTATTATTATACGGTTATATTTTCAATATAAGGTTGAATATAAGCATAGCACCGCATATACTGATAATGAGCCAATAAACAGATACTGCAAAATATTCAACAGTATGAGCCAACACTTTTCTCCCACGATATCCAAACCATCCTTTAAAAGCAGAGTTACCAAGGCTCTCTTATCCTACCCTCTCTAGTCTACCGGCCTAGTATCCTCTTATGACTTAAGACTAATTAATTATATAATTGATTAATTTTAATAATTGGTTAATTAATTAATTAATTATTTAATTTCGTTTTGCGTGTTTAATATTGTGGCCTACATATGATATAGCTATAATGTATTTATTTATTGAATGTTAATTTATTTTTTTGTATGTTATACCTTATTTAAATCTGCTATGAAATCTGTTTTTAAATCTGTTTTTAAATTTGTTTAGTTTTTTGATTTTTATTTTTATTTCATTTAAATTTAATACGATTCTACCTTGTTTGGTGAAAATAAAACAATATAAAATATTTAGGACCTTAGAAACACATTAGCCCAGTTTTCCCTGTGGAAGCTATCGGGTAATGTACCTTCTTCTTCAGTGTCAACTTGTCTACAAGATGCATGGATATGTGTCTATAGTGAAACATTTTCAAGGAAACATTGATGCCTAATGCAATATTTTGTTTTGGAAGCTACAAAAAGTGAATCAGACCAATTTACTTCAAAACCATTGATCCAAGAGTAGTACTACATAGTATAGTATATCCAAGAGTGAAACATCATTCATTAAAAAAAGATACAACCTATCGAAGTGGAAGGAAACGACGTACCAAAGAAAACCCTATTGAATCAATCAAAATAATTATCACACCGAATTCAGTTTATGCCATTTTAATTGAATAAAAAAATGCGTTTATTGAATTTGACAGTGAAATCAAATTTGAAAACTCCATTGTCGGGTCAACTAGTTATATAACAAAATATATTACAACAATTTCTCACTCTTGCGTCTTCAGGAAGAACTGAACTTTTCAGTAGTTTCCAGAGCTAAGGCGTGCTATTTTTATGAATTGATGTTTTTTTCCTCCTTCCTCCCACGCTCTCCATCACTCTATCAGCGTGCACAGTCCAGTAAGTTTTTCATAGTGCTTCCCAGACGACTAGTTTTTTGGTATAAGGAACAGCACAATTCTTATCAATATGACAGACTCACTTTTATTGACTTATGATTGTCTTCATTGACTAGTGTCCAGAGAAAATCATACAAAAAACTCTGGTGTTAATCGTTATTGTGCGTTGTTAATGTTTTATGTGCAATTTTAAGTTTTCTTTGAATGTCACGATATTGCTTGAGTTCTTTAATGGATCTATCAATGTATTGTAGAAAGCGATAGTCTATTGTATTGGATCCATCTTTAATGTATCCGCTCTTGGTTTACAAACTAAAAGGTTGCTGGCTGATCTTGTTTCCCTGCTAGTTAACTCTCCAACAGTCCGAGGAATATCTGGCCATTCTAGCCCGTTGTTGATTATTTGGTATATTATTTTGCCTCTTTCGAGATTAATGATCTGTTGGATGTTCAACAACCCTGATTGAGCGTACACGGTGCCCATTGGTGTTGAGGTCGGCAACCTTAACCCTGGAATGGTACGGTAAATTTTTGGATGATTTTAGTTACATGTTTTTTCTAAAAAGAAGGCAACAATAGTATTATTAGCCCAGTCATTTTAGCAATCAACCTCGGAATGAGAGATAATAAGCTGAATTTTTGTATATACCTTCATTTTGGGGTCCTCAAAGTTGCCTCAAAAGTCTCATAAAATCTCGTGTCTGCGTCGAAAGTTATTCAAGGTCAAAGGTGAGAAAAACAGTTTTTGGTGATTATCTTGGTTTCTATTGCTTCAATGATGCAAATCAAAATTGTAGAGCATAAAATTTACTACAAATTTTATTTGAAACATTTTTTCATGCGCTCAACCGTTTTCGCGACAGAGGGCGGTAAGCGCGCAGCACTCAGCCATATTTTCTGTAATGCAAGGTCAACCGTGAATACCTGTGAATACTACATTCAGCTTTGAATTATTTGTATTAATTATTTGTATACATACATCATCATCTTCGTTGCCTTGAATTGGTCTTTCCAGACCTTCCTGAATTTCCTGGTCAAAAGCACTCTCTTCATCACAGTCACTTTGCAATGAAGCAGCATTGAAGCAAGCTTACCTATTACACTGGCCACAAGCTTAAGTGCATTGCAGCCCCGATTTTCTACATCGGCACCGTACCCATTCTTACAATTACAAAATAGAGTATTCAGTAATTCATCGGAAGCTGGTGGTAACATTATTGTCGTTGGCTCCAGGAACTCATTTTGGAGCACCCAACCCCATTCCTGGGGCTCTAAATCATGCTCTAACCATTTTTGAACTTGGTAATAGACACGGTTTATATGCTGATGGGCCGCTGCAATTGTCGGTGGAAGATTAGATAATTGGACAGTATATCGAAGATGTTCGATACTATCCTCAGATTTTGGAGCATTGTATATCGCTAGATCTAGATCTGACAGTAAATAGAAAGCGGTCACTCAAAAAAATTTTTTTTTACAATGGAACATCTGTCTGAAGAACTAGCTATATAATGAATGAAGAAGGCCGTATTATATACGGGTCTGAATTCTCATTCTAAGTATAAACGTCATAGAAAAAGGTCGTATTATAGGAAACCGTCTTTCCAGTTATAATTATGATACATAAATAAGTATTTAAAACATTCCACATTTTAAAGATAAAATACATAACTATTTTCTACTTAAAATCTACTTTCAATAAATTTACATTTACAAATAGTATTTCATTTAAATAGTTTTTAATTACACAAAGAAGGTAAATATATTTAAATGAAAATATTAAAAATAGGTAAAATGGTATTAAATACAAAGTATTTACTGGTAAATAATACAAATAATTCAAAACTGAAGGTTGTATTTACAGGTTTTTACATTTGACCTTGCATTACAGTACATATGGCTGAGTGGTGCGCGCTTACCGCCCTCTATCGGAAAAACGGTTGAGCGCATGAAAAAATGCTTCGAATAAAATTTGTCGTAAATTTTATGCTCTACAATTTCGAGCCGATGTGCTAACATCATTGGAGCAATAGAAAGCAAGATAATCGCAAAAAACTGTTTTTTCCCACCTTTGACCTTGAATAACTTTCGACGCAGACACGAGATTTTATGAGACTTTTGAGGCAACTTTGAGGACCCCAAAATGAAGTTACATACAAAAATTCAGCTTATTATCTCCCATTTCGAGGTTGACCCCTTTTTTATGCTAAACTGACTGGGCCATATGTACATTTTTTATTTTATCATTAACCATTAAAAGATTATATAGCTTCTAGCCTCATGGCAGTCGGAGTGGCCAACTGGCTGGTGCGCGATGAAATATATACCCTATGTGAGTAAAATTTACTCATCGGTACCATTCTAGGGTTAATATAACTTTTATCGCCTTAGTGTCAAGTCTCTCAATTAGCTCGATGTTATGCTTAGTTGTTTGGCTCCACAAGACTGCTCCATATTTCACAGTAGACAGGATAAAAGCGTTGAACATTAGGTTTTCATTTAAAAGTGCAATATTATTTAATAGTTCAAATTTTACAAAGTAAAATGCCCTTTTTCTACGGCATTTAAGGAGCAGTTGATTGTAACTCATGCGAAGTCATCATGTTCACTATGGACAAAGCAGCCATTATATCCACAAAAGTGGATCAAAATTACGAAATATCTCTGTTTGGTGATTCTGGTTATCTACTAACGCAGTGACACCATTCATTAGCTCAAAAGTGTGAGTCTAAAAAAGTTAAACGATGTTCATATTTTGCATGCATTTCTGGTCATCGTGACCTGCTAGTGGATTCTACTTTTTCTAGTACCAGTATAAATGCATGCAGCCTTCTTCAAATTTCGCTAGAATATCTAATCTATCGTTAAGGCGCAATTCCACTGAGGTGACTTTAGTGCAACATGTAGCATGTGACACGAAGTGACAAGAAACAATTCTTCTTGCCACATGTTTAATATTGATTAGTGTTGCCTGGCCGCAACAAACTCAAACGAGCTGGCTTGCTTCTGGCTTGCTTCATCATATTTCTTTACAGTAGGTAAAACTTTCTCAAGCAAGTACACAAAATTTTCTTTACTCATTCTTGCAAAATTTCGAAATAAAGCTTAATCGTCAGCAACCAAGTCTTTGAATAAATTATGATAAATTTCTTGACTACCAACGAAAAATTCTCTGTTTCAGCACCGTGGCCCTCTGCTTTTCTTTTTACGATTCAAAGCTATATCAAGTAAGTAGCTGCCACAACTGTTTGTGAAGACATGACGCACCAAACTTAAGTTGCCTGAATGGAATCGTTTTAGACGATTGCTGCAAGCATAGACGACAAAGTGGAATTTTGAGCCTATTATGAGGCAGCATTAGGAAACAAGTATCATATCTAATGTTGTTCAGTGTTATCTCAATGGAATTGTGCCTTAACTGTCAAATGGAAACAATAAAGTTACGACAGATATTGAAGAAACGCATGGGAGACTACAAAAATTAGCTTCAAGTCTATCAGGAAGAAACAATCGTCGTGAAAATATTACAATGAATTATTTAAGTGTTTACGTTTTTATAATGGGCTCTTACATGAAAGTGTTTCAATTTCTTCTTTGTGCTTTCAAATATTATTAGTGGTTTGAAAAAATTAGATACTAAAGATCTTTGCTTTTTGAAAGAAACTTTGGATCATAATTAAGGACCTTTCTTGCACTCGTTTGCTTGGCTTTTCTGTTTCTGTATTGATATTTTGTGCTGCTGGGTCATCCACGCTCTAGTTGTCGTCCATGCTTGGTTTGGCGATCTACAACTGCATTTGGTGTTTGTGGTTCATAAAAGTATGAAATTGATTGCTCCATAAATCAGTCTAGCAGGACATCCAATTGCTTTAGGCTCAGAACGTTTTACTTTGAAAAATATAGTTGCTAACGGAAATATAATCATTCATAAAATTGGTTTTACCGTTTAGTACACAGAACCTGCTTCCGGAGTAGCTTCATCTTCTTTCACGGAAAACTGGATAAACTTCAGCATCCACGCCGTTTAAATGGTCTGTTTCTGCTCTGCCTATTTTCTGTTCTTTGTTTTCAAGATGAAACTACAATGCTTCTTATTTCTCACACGCATCCTACACAAGTCAATTATGGCAATCCCAAGTCAACAATAAAAATGACGGCGACAATATTCTCAACTGATAGAGAAATACAATTTTACTCATGGAATTTGAAAAAACTCTAGCGTACCTGAACCGCTAGATACACTAATGTTCGAAGAACAGTAGAAGAATCGTGCAGGTTTTGAGTGCATATTCCACTACATGAGTTGCTTATTACGGCCAAACTGTTTCGAACACCACGTTTTACTTTGGTCTCAAGAATGCATTATAACTCATATGGTGGAAAGGTTTCAGATATTACCACCGGCATGAATTTCAAAGTTTATGAGAGCAAAACAGGCTAATTATATTTGTTGTCAGTTGTTTGTTTCACAAAATTTTGAAAGCAACATCTCATATAACATCAATGACGAAAATGCTCAGTGCCTGCAGCACTGTAACTGAAGTTGGTGTTTGGGGCTGCGATCCGAAAAATATGCAGAACTTTGGGAATTGAACCATTGGTTATTTATTTTCATTGTAAATGTTTCCGGTATGAATACTAACCGTAAATATTTATTGATACAAAAGTAGCACAACCGACTCGTGCTGGTAACCTTCTGACAGTATCAAAGCCAAGAATATATCTGCTCCACGTTGTTATATTACATTCGAAGTTATAGGAGTATAAAGAAATTTTTAATATTTGCTGTTTATTGTCACTACAATATCATTACCATTTGAAAATTCTACGATGAAACCGCTTAGTAAAGATATTGCAATTAAACACAAAACCAACAATAGCTGGCAACCCTATCATGGCTTTTCAACCAAATTCGGCCTGAATAATGCTTATAATAGGTTACATCAATTGTATGAAATTCATATCGATATAATGCCTGCACTGGAAGTTATAGGGCAAAAAGTTTTATTTTCCTGAGCAAATTTTCAAAACCAAAGACACAAAAATTACCATAGCTGGCAGCACCAATCGAATTTTTCAATCAAATTTCTATCAAACAAAGTTTAGAGTAAGGTTCAGTTACTGTGTGAATTTCGTCAAAATCGAACGATCGAATCAGAATTTATAGGGCTAAAAGCAGTTATCTTTTTTAGTGGTTTTTCAAGATGGCACCACTGGCACACAATCACCTGCATTTCAAAATCACTTCTATCATCAAATTTTTTTTTTGTCTATGTAAACAAAGCACAAGATCTACATATGAGTGGCTTTTTTTGAAGAAGCGGCATTTATTCAAGAGAGACGATGATTTGGAGGTTTTCACGTTCAGTGCCTGCCCTAGTTACAGGGTTCCCATTGAAAGCTACACAAATTTATAATTAAATAATACTAATATTTTCTAATAGTTTTTTGAAATCGCATGTCAATAAAATGTCATAAAAATGTATTGCTTATAAGCTATTATGTCTCATGTATGGATCTGGTCAATGTCGTCCAATCAGGCACCTCTACGCTCGGAGCATCCTGTTCAGTTTCACTCTTGGGAGAATTTCACTGAAACTTTTTGTTTGTAATAATAATATAGCACCAATTTAATACTATTAGGCGTTTCTATAAAAAATCAGTAAAAATAAAAAATCAGTAAAGTTAATTCAACTGCATGTGAGTGAATAGTTTTTATTATTAGCGTTAAACTCGTATATGAATCTCGGGACGTGAGCCACAAAGTACAAACATTTTAATATCCGTGGCATAAGTATGCTCCTGCCGTAATGATAAATGCCACAACACACTGTCATATACTTAAACATCGTTGTTCCTGGTGTGTTTAATAGCAGCGACGCTGCTCTTGATTCGCTCGTATATCTACTGCTGAGGACTTGTTACATGAAAGAACTATGTCGACTGACAGTGGACTTTATTTGCACCGGATCCCGCTATGAATATAGATTGGAGCTAAGCCATAGCTTAAGAACTACATATAGCTCGGAAAGTACGTGAATTGCGAAACAATTGCGAGAAGTAGATAGCAATATCTACGTCCAAGTTGGAAAAAGACACAAAGTACCCCGCCAAGCAACCCTGCTACGATCAAATACGTTTCTCCTTCCCACAAGGCAATTCACATGTGCTTTGCCAAAGAGACTATTTTAACGAATGGCGATTTATGCAATATTGATTTTCTTAAAGTATTTTCTGAGTATTAAAATGGTAAGCGATAAGGTAGTTAACGCTGAATACTACTTTCGATACCATATGGCGAGTAAAAGGAATATCTCCGACACTTTTATGCAACCCAATACAGGGAATTTCGTTTGCTGCCAGTAAATGTTCGCTGCGCTTACTGTTTCTTGATGGGATTACTCGCACGCTAACACACTCTCACCTATCAGCTCACACGGATATATACATTCTCACCTGTCGTTTGACAGTATATTTTCTCACTTTCGCATGTGATACAGTGAACATATTTTGGTTTTATCTCTTTTTACGTGCCACCTGATGGTAAATCCTTCACTCCCTGCCAATCTCTTCCATCAATAAATCACGTACTTTCAGCCCCCTGGCTAAGCATCGACAATGTCAGGTACACTGGTTTCATGCAAACCGCATCTTGGTCTCTCCAGATTGAAGCTCCTAGCGCTGAGTCTAAGCGAAAACTTCTAGTCAGTCGGCATATCGAATATAGGTTAGTGTTTTGCTTATGTGAATTTCAGGAGGCACGACGACATGATTTTCCATGTGCCACCACTGTCTGTAGTAATGAATACATGACTTCCACCGATCTACGACACACAACAGAACCAACGGCCATAGCTAACATCCCCTAACACTATCATCGCTACCCTTAAGAAAGTTTAAGTTGAAAGTTTTAATTGAAGTTTAGTGACTTTAAATTTTATGTTGGAATAATTAATGCACTTGGTTCTGTGTGATGTCATGCGGCAAATGGAATATGCTCCTTAACAGGCATGTCGAATTACCCACACGATTTCTATGAATATGAAATGTTTGTGGGGTTAGTAATGAATTGTGCTTTGATACTCACACCGTTCAGAAAACTTAAACAAACTGCAAATTGATGAATTTATTGGTGAGATGAGTTATAAAATAGTGTTTTTCAGAAAAATGTGTTGTTTGATAAAATTTGTTATAAGAATCATAAAAAGTTAATAAAAACGCTTGTCTTCTACTATATGTCAGCGCTCTTAAGAATATTTATTTATTTATTATTAATATTTTCAAGCGATAAAAATTAAATTATTGATTAAGTGAAGAACACAATAAGAAACAAAGTCAAGGTGAATATAGAAAAAAATCATAAATAATAACAAAATCAAAGTGAAAAAGTACAAGTTCAACACTAAAAGTAGAGATAAAACTTCATTGAGTTGTTAATATAGAAAAAATTGATTTGCAGAAAAGATTTTGAAAAAAATGTCGGCGGTAGAGGAACAAACTGTAGATCATTATGTTACGTCAGTAAACACAGCAGCAGAGTGTAAAAATAAGTATCAGTGCACGCAAACGGGAAACTAAACACTAAAGAAATACGCATGCCATGTACTGTTACACGGATGGAAACGTGGCTACTAGTGTCAGATTCAGCCAGTATATAAGCTTACTTATAGAGTAGAAAAGTCTCCGTGAATCGAGGGAAGGAAGAGGTTCGAAAAAACGATGATCATTGTATGGACGGTACTGAAACTGCAATTTAAAGAATAAGGTACGAGTAAATCTGCATTGAACAGACTCCAACACAGTATTTAAATAGACATAATGAGGACACAAAGCTTGATAGCAATATTCAAAAACACTACGCACAAAGCAGAGAAAGGTGTTCACAGGTGTAATTATTAATGAAGGCTTTAGAGGATCTAATAATAAAACCTGATAGTTTAGAGGCTCTGGCAGTAATGTCTGAATTGAAATATGCTTATCAAATTTAAGCTTTGGATCAAATATTACACAAAGATCTCTAAAATTATCAACAATATTAAGAGAAGAACCAGAAACAGAATAGGGGAACATCAAAGGTGACATTTTACAAGTATAAGACATTTTGTGACATTTCACGATGTTCAATGTGAGAGCATTGGCAGCGCAAAAAGTCTGTAAGCTATTAATATCTTTTTGTAAAAGCGTACAGTCATCTGGTGACTCGATCACTCGAAACATCTTAAAATCGTCGGCGTATAAAACACAAGAAGATCGCATTAAAGAAGAGAGAGCGTTAATGAGCAAAAGAAAGAGGACTAAGGATAGACTCTTGCAGAACGTCTGGTACAAGGTAAACGGGAATTGAAGAGCAAAAATTAACAGTTATAATATAGGTACCGCCAAAGATATAAGACTTGAACCAGGAAAGAAGAGGACCAGCTGTACAATCGTTTCTTAGCCTTTGAAGAAAGAGGTTGTGGCTGACAGACTCAAAGCCTTTAGAGAAAATAGTATATAGTACGTCGACCTGCTTTTGATGGTCAAGAGCGGATGCGAACATATGTTTGAAGGAAAGAAGGTTTATTAAAGTGGATTTACTTATGACAAAACCATGCTTCTCATGAGCTAGGAAAGGCTGGATAATGGAGTAAGCTCGCTTTTTTACCACTTTCTCAACAATCTTGCTTAAACAATGAAGAAGGGAAATGAGGTGGTAGTGTGAGATGCATGCACGGTCACGGAATGTTATCACTTTTTCCGAGAGAATGGAAAGAGCCAGAATAAATACTTATATGGAGTAAGATAGAAAAAAGGACGCACAGAGATTATGAAAAAGATTTAGCCAGGATGTTTGGAATAACTATTGGTAGTGGCATCGATATCGTTCACCAGTAGCTTAATTTAGAATAGTAGTAGAGGGTTGGTTGGAAACGGATGTACTACAGTTCAGGAGAAGATGTGAAAGTAAAATTTTGGGAAAGATAAAAGCATTGTTGTTAGAAGAAAAAGGAAAAGTAAAAAGCAAAAAGTTCAGTGTAGATGCGCATCACCTATCTGGCAGCTTCTGTCGCTTTAGCGCTCAGTTTTTAGTGAAAAAAGAGGTCAGCAAGTGAAGGTATAGAAGCTGCATTTTAGGCTTCGTTTGCGACTGCAACATTATTCCCGAGCCAAGGATCATTATTCAGTTTTTTAATACAAAGAATGGATGTGAATCTCAGAACAACGAAACAGAAGCAGTGCATTTTATTTATTTCAATCGCTATGCCAGTGAAATCAGCTTTGTGAAAGTTAAAACGTACTAAGGGAGCAATTTTATTCCTCATAGAAATAACATTAGCAACTTCAACGATAAGAGGGGAATGATGAGGATCAATAGGTACATAGGAAAAGAGAGCAGCAATTAAGAAAACATATGTTTTTTGGAAGATTAGACAAAGCAAGCACGAATTCTAATTCGATTTTAATTCGCATTTAGTGTGTTGTTAAGCTGCGAGAGAAACGATGACGTCATTAAAGAGGCATTATTAGTCGAGATGATAGCCTGATAGGTAGCATCTCAATCTAGAGTTGCGAGGTTAACATCATCAGTTAGCAGAACGCAAGCGGTGGAAAAACAGCTATTGAGGTAAGAAGTGAGTTCTGTAAGCAATCGTTCATAAACTGATAAAGGAAGATTCCAGGGGAGACATGCATACAAATACATTCAGCTGGATGACAGAAAGAGAAATCACGACAGATTGTTTCGTTGAGTGCTTTATTGATAAGGATTGCCACTAACTAAACGATCTCGGTCCTTGCGGAAAACTTTGTAGTCAGCCAAGATTTCCGAATTGAAAATATCATCAGTGAGTCAGATCTCTGTAAGGCATATTATACCGTTCGAACCTAAAGTGGCAGAGAACATGAACTCTTTAGTTTTGGTCCTTAAACTGCAGATGTTTTAGTAATATAGACCAAAGTTCTCCGACGACAGTTCATTCTAAGAATTCTGGTGAATTCCTTAGCCAGGACGCCGGGAGGGTAGAAGTTCTTTCGAAGAAGCTGGTTGACGTCAGCAGGTACAGTAATACGAAAAGATGCCATTTCCTTGGTTTTACAAGTAAGCTGTTTTACAGAGAAGATGTGGTGGCATGTAACCAAGCCTAGCAGCCGCGAATTGCTTAACCGTATCGACTGAAGTATTATAATCTATGTGTATTATAAACTGAAGTAACTCACCACTTTGACGTGGGAAAGTGCGTCATTTAGCCTCGAAGATTCGATAAGCGCACCGGGTCGGCTGTGTGGAATAACGTGCGTTGGTATAACCTTTGTAAGAGTTGCGGAAGTGGTAGGAATATCCAAAAATAATAACGTTGAAGTTATAAATTTTTGATAGCTGATGATGTTCACTAAGAATACATTGAGGCAATTGCAGTGAAAGTGATTGCGGAGCTTGGGCTCGAGATTTACATTTGTTCGGAGTCGCGACTCCACCAGGAACTTTTGCAGTTTCGGCTGTCTGCTATTACGCCTGAATTCCGAGGCAAAAAGTGTTTTAGCCACATCCTCAAGACACTGTTTAGCGGCTCGTAATTTAGTCATATAATGCGCCACTGAAGACGACCGGCAGCAGCTGCAAAATCAAAACAGCCCAGCAGTATTACTAAGCGCGTCCCTGATACATCTTGAGAGGCCTACGCAACCAACGTGAAACGTTTTACCGCAGAAATGTGAACAGATAACTTCAAGGGCATTTTCAGATTTATTGGTATAGTACTTGTACTTTAGTACTTGTACTTGTACTTTTATAGTATTTTAATGGAAATAGTACTTGATTGCTTACGCAATAAGCTTATTTCTATTTAAATTTGCTTATTCTTAAAAAAATTTAACAGTTTGCCTACTATATTCAATGTTAGTGTACTTGAAAGCTTAGATTTAATTTTTCACAACGATTTTTTTTAACATTTTGCCCAGCGAAATTATTTTCCCACATACGTTCTACAACTAAATCAGAAAATACAAACGTTGCTTATAACATATTTAACCAACATCAAGTAACATCAACATTCACACACTTACAGTTCAAAGTACGTATAGAGTAATCTCAACATACATGTACAATCTTAAATACGTTTGTTCGTCGAAATCAGAATCTTTCCTTCGATACACAGAAGTGATGACCAAACAACTCAATCTGACGAATGTTTGCGAACAAATACTCTTGGGAACTTGTCGCCAAACAAATGCAATTGTTTACATTTGGCGTAATAAATTTGTAGTCAAATATTTTTCGAAGTCTTGAAATCTTCAAAAGGACTCATGTCGGATGGTAGCAATAGTATCTGTTAAATGATTTCAATTTTATGTGACAAGTACTCGTACTTCTTACTTTCAAGAGGCATATATGGTTAAAGGCATTTTTACTTACGCACATGTCAGTATGCATAAGAAAAAGCTGTATATCACAAGACCATATTTAATCAAAGGCTAAATTTTAAATACTCAGATACGTCAGTGACATCGTATAATTGACTGAAACCAACTTACATTGGCAGTGAGAAGAATGGCAGTAGACAATTTTATACTACGGTTGTAATTTCGGATAGCAATTACTTTCGTGAAACCTAAAATGTAATTAAAATACTTTGCAAATCCTGCGGATGCAGTTTTCATTCGTTTTGAAAATATCAGCTAAATTAATATACTTAAACTTTGTACAAATCAAATAATGAGACAAAATTTATTCAGTGCATACCTTGAATGCGAAGAATGTTGCATTGGGCTAACTGAAAAAGTATTTTTCAAATTTGAAAAGTTTCAAAAGTGAAATGTGATTTATAATACAAATTAAAATCAGCACCCTTTCTTTCCGTTCACCATCTTCTATTTGATGTTCCCGAATATTGTAAAATATCATGTTCAGCTAATTAAGTTACAGCTAACTGGCTTCGCAAATAATAAATTTATTGCAACTTTCCCAACCGAAAATTGTTTGAAATCATCCTGTTGGTTTCCTTGCTCGTTTCCCATTCAGCAACGTTTCCCGTTTCAGTTGCACACTTCGGTTGTATTTCGCTCTCTCAAAGGCTTCAGAGCACGAATTTCATTTGTTTACATATCCTTTTGTGAAAAAGTCCAGCCGCCGCCGGAGATAAGCATTCAAAACGAGGACACCAAGAACAGAGCAGAGTTTGAAACAAACATTAAAAATTCAAAAGTACCCGAGTTATATTACAGAGCTTAAAGGGTTGCTTCGGATCTGATCCTAACCCAATTTCGGCTCTGCATAAATGCAGAGTCATAGTTTTAAATCTTGCCAAGACATTACCCGAAAGATACTTGAAAGATTGCTCCTCGATATTTCTTCTGGCTTTTTTTTAATGTTTCATTCATTTTTTTTTCGTTGTTTTCACGTTAAAGCTGTTGCTTAACCGTTCTGCTTTTAGTAGCTTAGTATGAAAAAATACAGAGAAAAAACCTTTTATGGTTTTTGGCAGATTTTTATCTGTTTTCGAAAATATTCAAATTGAAGCGAGGTAGAAAAAAATTAGATGGGAGATGAAAAATTAAAAAAATAGGCTTAGCAAGCTTCAAGTAGTCATTGAAATTATGAATCTTAAAGGAAAAAAGAGAGTTTATATGAAAATATAATGTAATTTTAGTTTATGAAGAATGGCATAGCAATCTATGCCATTTTTGCTTACTTATAAGCCGTTCACACTCGACTCTAAATCAAGTAGATTTAGAAGCTGTCAAAGTTAATCAGGTAAGCGTTCACACTACCCGAAGTGATTTAGAATGAGGAGATTTAGAGAGCGAACTGTCATTCGAATTTGTGTGTAAAATTTTTTTTGCATGAAAGTTGTTCAAAATGGTGCAGAAACATGCAAAAGCATTTTCTTTTCATTTTGTACAACTCACATTTTCCTTTTTTGTCCAATTTTTGCTATATTTGAACGAAATTCGAATGACATTTCGTTGAAATCTACTCTCCCTCTCACGGATGGAATTAAGCACGCTCTGAGAACAATTCAGCCCGGAAAAATTCACAATAGTACCTGATTTGTACTTGATTAACTCTAAATCTACTTGATTAACTCGGTCGGAAACCGAAAAAAATGTATGGGTAATCAGGTAGATTTAAGTTGATTTAGCTCTAAAGCGATCAGCTGATCGAAATCGCCTGATTTAGAGCCAAGTGTGAACGGGCTATTAAGGTAAACAATTTGCAACTAATTCTGTTTGATTTTACTAATGTGGAATTTACGCACTTGAGAAAATTAGCTACATGCCTTACACACATATGAATAACTACATTGCAGGACGCTGTCAAATTTTCTTAATCTGCAAAGCATCAATTCTGTGTAGAACATCTTGACAAGTTATGCGAACTTAAAATTCCTAATTATATTTTCTTAATTATTGGTGATAATAATTTATCCGGCTTAAGGTGGGACTCCAGTTTTGATCATTATCTATCTTCGTTAGACAACTTATTTTAAATTGGCTAACACGCTTAGTGTGTGTCTCTTAAATCAATTTAACGCAATAAAAACTCTAAATAGTCATATTTTAGATTTTTTTTAGTACGTTTGTGAATATAACGTTTTAAAAGCTAACTCACATCATCCTCCTCTTGAAATGCATTCTAAAATCAATTTCATGATTGAGCGATTGTAACTTATTATAAATTTAAACAAGATGAAAAGCGTTTTATAAGACGGATGGAAAGTAATAGTAAAAGTGACATAAGAAATAACTGAAAACTTTTGGAAATTTATAAAAATATTTAACCAAAACAATATCGGTATATCCAGTGCAATGCACTTTAAAAAATCCAAAATAGATAATGCCCAAGAAGTAGGTAGCAATTTTGCAGATGACCTTCCCGAAAAATAAACAATGCGCAGAATATTATGAACCCCTTAAGGGGTTGTAGCCCACTTGTAGCGGAAAAAAAATTGGTCATTTTCATGAATTTTTTTTTAAGAAAACTACGAAATTTTTTTAAACGACTACTATGTTATCTTAAAGAACATACATTAAGCACCATTCAGTAGTTTTTTTATTGAAAAATATCACATCGTTAAATTACAAATGGCCTTCAAAACAATTGTATTTTAATTTTCACTTTTTGCGGTGACCAATATTGTGTCGAACTGGATCATCTGAAGCAAAAAAAAAAATGGATTTAGTTAAATAACAGTATCAACTAGTGTTTGAACGAAGGATTTAAAACAATATCAATTTTTTTACAAAATGGCGGACAGTCAAAGTTAATGTTTAGATTTTCACTTAAAAAAACGGTCGTCTTTTTGCTATAAAACGGTCATTTTTTATCAAAAAGAAAAACCGAACGATCAAATACCACATTTTTATGTATTGAATAAGTTTGTCAAGTTTCAAGAGGATCGGCTCAGTAGTTTTTGAGTAATTTTGGTCACCGACTTCAAAAATGTCATTTCGAGAAAAACGCGTTTATAAGTATAAGTAACGGTTGTTTAAGTAACAGTTTCTTCTCTTTCAACGCTCATATCTCGGCCCATTATGTTCGAATCGACTTGAAATTTGAAGGACGTATTTTCATATAGTTATACTTTAAAAAAATGCAACAAAAAATAAAAGGCAAAGTTACAAGTGGGGGTAACCCTTTAATACTATATAATAATACAATAAATATGAATAAACTTCATATTGAATAAGCAAAAGCACAACGGTATCTAACATCTTTAACATTAATAAAGGGCCTAGACCTGAGCAGATTTCCGTAAAGTTTATCCGTTCCTGTACATTTTGTTTAGCGGACCCGCTCTATATTTTATTCAACCAATCAATTGAAAAGAATGTTTCTCTTGATGTATGAAAAATCTCACACGTCGTACTTTAATCCGGTGATATCAGGTCTGCTCCCGTACTATGATTAATTGCGATTAATAGCGATTAATTGCAATGAAACTGATTAATCGCAATGAGCCGTTTTACTGAAAAATGAAAATTTCCCCTCTTTCAGTATGTACGATGAAATTTCAGTAGGGTCTGAGCTACTGAAAAATACTGAAAAGTGTCAAACGGTGTGGCGCGAGTAAATATTTTCAAATAAGTAAGCAACATATTTTTTACGTAATGTTGCTATAAAGGTAGAATATTTTTGTGGCGATAATTTATCACCGCTTAGGATGACTTTATAATCACTATTGTTCTCCCGAAAACCGATAACTGACACTTTTGGTTCACTGAAAGAAAAATCTTGGTAAAAACAACAATTTTCCTTAGTTGTTTTTGCGTCAACTACGGGCTATAGTTAAAACAACAATAAAAAAATAGTTGATTACTTTTATGCATCATGACGCGTGGTTGATAAACAACGTCCGTGGTGCACAAAAAGTAAGCAACCACAAACAATGATATTCCAACATTGTACATAGTACGAAATAATTATAGCCCATTTTGATGTGTTCTGGCAGGGTTAGCTCTAGAAACGTACAACCTGGGCATTTTTCCGGGGCGGTAAACGTAAAGGGTTTAATAAAATCCTCCTGTTTTGCCAAAAGACTTAAAAAAAATATTTGCAGCCCATAATTCTTAATGTTTTTAAAAACAGCCATATAAAAGCGGCACAGATAATTAAGTAAGAAAAAAAACTAGGTCAAAGCATATACACTGTATGCGCTCACTGCTTCGGCGCTGCACTGCATCGCAATGCGTGTCCTTTACATGCATACATTAATTGCTCATACAGCGTAATATAAAGGCTTCACGGCATAACATGAATATGAATTATATCGAACAGCAAACCGAACACAATTTTGCCATGTAGCATATGAAACTTCTATGATAGAATAGGAGTATGAGTATGAGGAGTATGAAAAATCAACAGTTTTCCTTATTTGTTTTTGCATCAACTAGGGCTATAGTTAAAACAACCATAAGAAAATTGTTGATTCCTTTTATGCACCATGACACGTGGTTGATAAACAAAAAAAATTTCATTCGGAGCATGAAAAGCGTCCAAATGTTGAAACCATTCTACTTTGCGTAGAATAATTCCAAAGACGTTGCTCACTGAATTACGTTTGTTGAAATCAACTTTTGCAAAGTAGTTTAAGTACCATAAAAACTGTTGATAATTCGAAACGTTGAAGTTTTGAGTGAATTGATGAGTATTTTTCTATTGATCAACTAATTTTCGTGGTTATGAAACAATTAAAACAGTTGATTTCATGAACGTTGCGATATTTTTTGTACAACCAGAGCCAACTACTTTTATATCGTTAAATTAACTATATTAACATAATAAAAATAACTATTTTGCGTAGTTCGTTTAACGATTTTGAATGAATCGTTGAAATACTATTAAAAATAGTTGAACCAACCAAGAGTTTTTCTTTCAGTGTTGTCAATTTTCAGGAAATGCGATGAGAGCGTTCCCGTACTTTCATGAATTTCCTCCACCACATGGTTCAGGAAAATTCAGTGACTAAAAGTACGGGAACAGGCCTTTCGACAGCATCTCTAACTGTATACCTATTTCTATACTATCCAATTTCGGTAAAGTTTCTGAATTGAAAAAAAAATTAAGTTAGATCTTTGTAGTTAAATAATCGATGAGTAGCCTGGTTTTTGCCGAAAAAAGTCAATCATTACGAATTTAGTAACTTTTTTGCAGTTTTTAAGTGCTTATGCGACCAAGAAGCAGCAAGTTGGTGTAAAATTTAACAAAAAAAGAAACGAATAAATTTATCTAAACGTTTTTTTTACTAATGTTCGAAGAAGAACATTAGTATTAAAATCACTTTGGCCAAAAATTCATATTTCTATATATATATATATATATATATATATATATATATATATATATATATATATATATATATATATATATATATATATATATATATATATATATATATATATATATATATATATATATATATATATATATATGTATATATATATATATATATATATATATATATATATATATATATATATATATATATATATATATTCAAAAATTTCAGTGAAAAAATCTCAAGAACTCGCCATCCTATTGAACTGAAATTTTCAGCACACATTGGTGTATATGCAGACTAGTGCTAGGTCTCACAATAAGTTAATAATCTTTAACCCTTTGGCGTCGGCAGCCATTTTAGTGATATTTTTAATATACCTATTATTCCGTACACAAATAATTTTCGCAAAAATAAAGTTGACGAAATAAATTTCGAGCGTGTTTTACATGTGAATCGGATAATGTTTTGGAATTTTTAACCCCATGTGTGCGCTGGGTGCCTAAAAAGAGAACGGGAAAACTTGAAAATTTTTAAATTGCGATAACTTTTGACAGAGCTATTCAATCATTACGAGCTATTCTATCATTTCAGGACACATTGGTATTATTTAGTTGTAGATTTGTGTGACTTTTAATGAGCGTGCTGGCAACCCTGTAGCTAGGGCTGGCACAGAAAGTGAAATCCTCCAAATCATTGTCTCTCTTCAAAAACTGCCGCTTCTTTAAAAAAAGCCACTCAAATGTAAATCTTGTGCTTTGTTTACATAAACAAAAAAAAAATTGATATGGTATAACGGGCACGCCTGGTAACCCTTGCCCAATTTACCTATATTTTTAGCATCAAAAACTTCTGTCCACGGAAACTCATGATTCAATGAGCAGAATTGATTGAAATTTGCAAAATATATTGGTCTTAAATAGGACCAGGTCTGATAGAAGTGATTTTGAAATGCGGGCAATTCTGTGCCAGTGGTGCCATCTTGAAAAATCATTAAAAAAAGATAACTGTTTTTAGCCCTATAAATTCTGATTCAATCGTTCGTTTTTGACGAAATTCATATAGTAGCTGGACCTTACTTTAAACCACGTTTGCTAGAAATTTGATTGAAAAATTCGGTTAGAGCTGCCAGCTATGATAATTTTGGTGTCTTAAATTTGAAAAAATAAAAATTTGGATGTGAATATATTCAAACCATCGAACATCCTAAAAAATGTCCGTTTCTTACATAAAACCAATCTGTATACAAATCTTATGCTTTATCTACACGTTCAAAGTAAAACCTTGGAAATTTCATGTCGGACAAGAACGGTAACCCTTTCCCAGTTAACCTATATTTTTAGCATCAAAAATTTCTGTTCACGGGAACTCACGAATCAATAATCAAATACAATTGAAATTTACAGAATTCATTGGACTTAAGTAGGACCAGATCTGGTAGAAGCGATTTTGAATTATAGGCAACTCTGTGCCTGTAGTGCCATCTTGAAAAATTACAAAGAAAAAAAACTGCTTTTTGCCCTATGAAATGTGAATAAGTTACCAGATTTTCATGAAATTGACACAGTAGCTGAACCTTACTCTAAGCTCTGTTTTATAGAAATTTGGTTGAAAAATTCGATTGGTGCTGCTAGCTATGGTAATTTTTGTGTCTTTGATTTTGAAAAGTCGCTCAGGAAAATAAAAATTTTTGCCCTATAACTTCCAGTGCAGTCATGAAATCAATACGAATTTCATACAATTCATAGAACCTATTATAAACAGGTTATTCAGGCCAAATTTGGCTGAAAAGCCACGATAGGGTTGCCAGCTATTGTTGGTTTTGTGTTTGTTTGCAATATCTTTATAAAGCGGTTTTAGCGTAGAATTTTCAATTGGTAATGATATTGTAGTGACAATAAACAGCAAATATTAAATATTCGATTATTTGAAAAAACTCGCTGCAGGTAAGCCTAAATTTCTTTATGCTCCTATAACTTTGAATGTTATATAACAACGTGAAGCAGATGTGATATATTCTTGGCTTTGATACTGGCGTAAGGTTGCCAGCACGAGTCGGTTGTGCTACTTTTGTATCAAAAATGCTTACAGATGCTTAAATAAATAACCGATGTTTCAATTCCCAAAGTTCCGCAAATTTTTCGGATCGCAGCCCCAAACACCAACTTCAGTTAGAGTACTGCAGGCACTGAACATTTTCTTCATTGATGTTATATGAGATGCTGCTTTCAAAATTTTGTGAAATAAGCAACTGATAACGAATATAATTAACCCGTGTTTTGCTATCATAAACGTTGAAATGCATGCCAGTGGTAATATCTGAAACCTTCTACCATATGAGTTATAATGCATTCTTGAAAACGTGGCATTTGAAACAGTTTGGCCCTAAAAAGCAGCTCATGTGGTTGAATATGCAGTCAAAACCTGCACGATTTTTCTACTGTTAAACTTAACATTAAATTGACTGACTAGAGCTTCCTTTTATCCAATTCAAGGTTCAATGCCACATCACTATGTATTATTTTTATTATTTATTTATCGCCTCAATGGCTTAATTTTGTGGAAATATAATTATGAAAAAAGTACACCTGTACTTCTATGGCTGAGTATATTTTGGCAGTTGCATACCTGAGGTGAAAAGGCTGTGCACGCCACTGATGTTGCCCTATGATCAGAAAAGTTACATGTGAATTTGACAATACCTTTGTGACCAATCGAGAATTTGGCTTTACTTTTCGCATGCGTCCCAGCTTTCATACTCTGGTCTGCATATCTTAGCATTTCTCGTATACAAGGGTGAGAATTTAGGCTTTTCGGTGCTGAGTACGGTAGAGAGGGGTGCATTGAGCAGTTTTTTATGGCTAACTCACATATGGGTGTTTCAGTGATGATGCCAGTTGTATCAGTGATGGTGCCAGTTAAAGAAATGATGGGCTTTGTTTAATGTCTGCTGTGAGTTACAGAAAGTCAGCTCATATCCTCCGTTTACGGCACATGACGCGGACTGCTGTAAAGAGATTAGGCTGGAAGCGTATAACGTCCAGCGATGGACTTACTTCAGTAAACAGTTGATCTCTGAGTTAGTTTTGGGCTGGTACTAAATGAAAGGTGGCGTCGACAGGCAAGATCTACAGTTGACCTTGATGCGGATACCGTTGACCAACATTCGAGGATTGTCAAAGCTGGCTAGCCTGTTGAAAATTAGCAGCAAGCTCTCTTCATACTTAATAAGAAGGCAGTGCCACCTTTAGAGGGCCGTTTGGGTAATATCAAACATGGGGTTCTGAGTTTGTAAAGAAGTGATAGCACAAAAGGCTCTGGATCACCAGATACTGAAACTAATACGTGAAACCTGAAGCAGAAGACCCTAGCAAGGAGACATCATAGCAAGAATCCATTACTCTTTTGAGGTAGAGTCAGATTCGGAATCAAGTTATGCTGGTTGCAAGCAAATGGGAGCTGCGACACAAATGAACGTGATGAGTCACTTTTCAGCTTCATCTTGATTTAAAACCGCTGCATTGCGAATACCGACAATGAGGCAATTCTCCTCATCTCTAATAGGAGTGAGATTCTTGACGTTACCTTGGTCAGTAGGCAGCACATACGTATCCGCCATGACTGGACAATTATTCAGAAGTATACGTTCTCAAGTCAAACGCACTTAGCCTTCGATGTAAGCATCGGTAATTCAAAGGAGCAGGTAACGTTAATTAATACGAAAATAGCGGACTGGGCGAAGTGTTAGTTCCTGCTTCGGTCCTCACTGGAACCTTCCCAGAGGAGCATTAAAATTAATAAAATTTGTTAAACCTCACCATTATTCTCAAGTCTTCAGCTGAAACAAAGTGGTACCCATTCTAATCCAAGAAGAATGAAAAGTCTCCATCGTAGAATGTAAATATCATCAATCTGCACAAAAGAGTCGATTTTGTAAAAATATCTAATTACTAGCCATTAAATAAATCAAAATTGAAGATTGTTTTTATTGATTCAATAGTGGTTCACTAAGCACTTGAAACTTAGAGAACTTTCTATTGAATATGAATTCCACCAAGCGATTGCACTTGTTGGAAGTTAAGTTGATACTCGTGTTTCACGAACAGCAGTAACTATACTACTTTGAAGAATGAAACGCTTGATTCAAGTATACGAAACTGAATGAATTTTTATTTCCTGCATATCTATTTTATATGGTTACAAAATTCTTAGCTTAAACATAAATTTCTGCTAATATCATTATATTGCACGTGAATCAAGATCGATGACTTTTTGTTTACATATGCAATACGATGTTCTACATGTTTTGCTGTACAAAAGTGCAAAAAGACAAAAATACTTATGAAGAGAAATATTGCTGACGAAAATTATTGACTGCGTTCAAGAATCTCCTTCCGATCATATTGCTCTTCAAAACGATTTGGATCGTCTTGCTTCCTGGTGTGACCGTAATTACTTGTCCTTGAATATCTCCAAGTGTTACTCAATGTCTTTTACATTGATGCCTTGTCCTTTTGAGTTTATTTACTCTATCTGTGACATCACCCTTCTAGTTGTGGATCATTTTACTGATCTTGGTGTTACCTTCGATCGGAAGCTAAAGATCGATATTCATATTCGTACCATCACTCGTAAGGCGTCCCGGATCGCTGATTTTGTTGTACGTGTATGCTACAATTCCTTCAACATTTCCATTTGTGTGCGTCTTTTTCTTTCCCTTGTTCGTTCAATCCTTGAGTATTGTTCGGTAGTGTGGGGTCTTCGTTTTTGTTATTTGTCTGAGGTGGTTGAATCTGTCGAGCGACGGTTTACTCGCTGCCTTATTTTCAAGTACAGTTACCATATTGTCCTTACAGTGAACGTTTATCTGCTCTTAATATTCCTCGACTTGACCAGCGCAGAATTTATATCGATGAATGTTTTCTTTTTAAAGTTTATTGCGGCTATTTATCTGCATTTTTGACGTAATTTTTTACGCCACGCCATCATGACAGACCTAGCAGGGCAAACTCAATGTTCAATGTACCTTTTGCACGTACTGACGTTTTTTTTCATTCGCTTGTTTTGCTTTTACTGAGGACGCATAATAATCTTCAGCTTGGTTCTCTCCCTCAGTCAATTACAATTTTCAAAAGTTTAGTTCGTAGTGCTCTTTTTTTCGCCTACTTAATCATTTTATTTACACATCCTTTTTTTCCTTATTTTTACTTACTTTATTTTTACTATTCAAATTTTTTACTTCTATTCTTATCCTGCATTTTTGTATTTTGCTGTTTTATTATTATATCCATAGTCCTTTTATTCTCTATTTTTACTTTACTTTTACTTGTTGTGTTTTTAATTTTTAATTTTAATTAACATATTAATTCTTTATAATATTTTTATTTTTATTCATTTTGTAGCTAGGCATCTTGCCTGTGAAATGAATTATTTTGAATAAATTACAAATAAATTACAAATTACGGTGTCTATAAGGTGGAAGTTTTGCTGTTTTTCAGGCAGTCAGCTCTCTTTTACAGGGAGTCAAGTTCCCAAATGATATATGTTTCATCTATTTGAAGGTGTAGTGCAGTTTGTGATAGTGCAGTTTGTGAAAGTGCAGTTTGTGAAAGAAAACTGATGGTTTCCTGATTACATTGACCTCAACCATTGACCTCAACAGATGGCCTCTATCGTGCCTTTGTGCGCTTTTTGGTTGGATGACTCTATTTGACAGCGATTTTAGAGACATACCACGTGTACGCTTTCTTATTTGTCTGTATGCCTATGCGTAAAACTTTTGCTTGAGCTCCACAAATAAATCCCTAGGTCCTTCAGTCGTGATTCTGAGATGGAATCTTGGTTTAAATGTCTCCACTATGGCAGTTTATTTACTTATTAGATTTATTATATTTACTTATTACTTTACTTATAGACAGAGGATATATATATACAGTGGCTCACAGCTTATTTGATACAGTGCTTCTTTAAAAAATGAAGTTGCAATAACTCAAAACATAATAACAATATCAAAAAAATTTGAACACCATTTTGAAGGCAATTGTTTGTTGTTTATTAAACAAGTTTATATTTGTTACAAAGTTGCTGTTTTACATCTTAAAAAACAAAAAAAATAAAAGTAATAACAAATTTCATGTCACAGCTTATTTGATACAGTTTGATTAAACATTTAAATTGTTATGAATTATGAGGTTTCCAGTTGATTTCAATACTTTGTATGATAGCCCTTAGACTCAAGCAGAGTCTGGAGCCTATTCGGCATTGAATAAACGAGTTTTTTTGTGATGTCAGGAGTAATTTTTTGCCATACCTCTAGCAGTGCTTTCTTCAGGTCTTGTTTATTAGGAATCTTGTGTTTTCTAATGTTGTTATCCAACAAAGTCCACAGATTCTCAATGACGTTTATATCTGGTGACTGTGCCGGTGGAGACATCAAATGAGGGCAATCCCAAATTGGCCAGGACTGCACAATTCCCGACTTTTGGTTTGGATCGTTGTCTTGGTACAACCGTAATTGGTCGCGAACACCCAGTTTTTTAGCACTTTGCAGCAAACTGTTTTTGGGTACATCCAGGTACTTTGTTTGGTTCATTGTTTCCTCAATAAACTTTAAATTTCTGACTCCGGCTGCGGACATGCAGGCCCAAACTATCACATTACCACCACCATGCTTCACAGTAGCTTTGAGGTTCTCCTTGTTTAGTTCAGTGTTTGCCTTGCGCCAGACATATGACATTCCGTTGGAGCCAAAAATGTTAAACTTGGACTCGTCCGCAAAAATAACCGTATTCCAGAACGCGGATGGCTTTCCCACATGCTCTTTGGCAAAGGCAAATCGGCTTATTGTATTTTTTTTGGAAATGAATGGCTTCCTACGAGCTACTCGGACCCTGAAATCATGGTCGCGAAGCACTCGTCGGACGAATTCAGCACTACATGACTTCCTTAATTCACGATGAACCTCAGTAACCAATTTTGGAGCGGAAATCTTTGTGTTTGGTTTCACTTTCCTTACAATGTATCGTTCGTCGGATACGGTCAAAATATTGTTTGGCGCATTTCTCCTCTTATTTTTTACCCAATTTTCGTGTACGAAGCGTTCAATTATGTGCTGCACTGTAGAGACACTCAAATTTACAGTTTCAGCTATTTTTCGAACACTTAGTCCTTTTTTTAAAGTGGTTTAATACCAATTCTCGCTGTTCAATTGTGGTGCGATGACCCATTTTACAATTTTGACTCATTTTGGCACTTCAGCTTACAAGATCTTGCTAAAAATTACCTAAACCAATGTCTAACACAATCAAAAATTCAAGAAACAAAAACAAAACAGATTAACGGCGCGACAAATAGAAGTTTATTCGCATTGAAGTGTCTGTATCAAATAAGCTGTGAGCTGCAATTTTTCTGCGCCAGTGGTATTTCTCTTTTACCGGAAGCCGAGGAATATTGCTGGAACATTTTTTGTTTGCATTGTATTCGTTGAACATGCATCTAGTCAAATACGTTTAAATTTTTTGGATAGGGTTGTTAATTTCAAAGTTACAGTGATTTGCATTTTTAAATAGTCACTGTATCAAATAAGCTGTGAGCCACTGTATATATATATATATATATATATATATATATATATATATATATATATATATATATATATATATATATATATATATATATATATATATATATATATATATATATATATATATATATATATATATATATATATATATATATATATATATATATATATATATATATATATATATATATATATATATATATATATATATATATATATATATATATGTATCGCTGAAGAACTTTAGGTCATCGGCATAAAAGGGGAAATTGGATGAAAGATCATGAATGAATGTAGCAAACACTAGAGTACCAAGTATGGAGCCTTGGAAAACACTAAGAGGGAAGCTACGAATGAAAAATATGGACAAGCGAATTGCCAATTTTTAGGCTGGCAATCCAGAAAAAAAAACGCATAACGAATAATAGAGCAAATAACTGTAGAATACCACATGAGTTTTACTTTGTTGACTATGATCAACTTTGAAATGAAGATGTATCAAATGCGCTGACATAAGGCAGCCTTGATTTTACTTCGTACGCAGCGTTCAAACTTAAGTGATTCGTAGAAGAGAATATCAAAGACAAGTTATTTTAGAGATTCTGAGTAACAAAGCATGTCTTTTTAATTCTTGCAAATGATTTTCAATTGCTTGTATTTGTTTCTATTATGAGATATGCAAAGATATACGCTATTTTTATTTGAACTAAAAATCTGTTCGTCAGAGTGAAGATTTAGTTCAGTCAAGTTTTCTCATTGGCTCTTCGCAGTTTTCAAGAAGTACAGCTCAATGTAAATAACAAGTTGTTATGTGCCCTATTAATTGACTCAAACTTGAAACTGACCCATTAACCTTAGGAAGTCTGCGGTAAGAATCCAACGAAATATAGGTCTAGTGACATGTTTTTTCTCGATTTCACAGATACTTTGAGTGGGTTGGTCCAACAATATGAACGAAGTATACCATATATACGGGATATAAATAAACTAAAAATAAATAAATATAAATATACATGCTAATCCCCATCTATGCTAAATTTCAGATTGAAACCTTTACCAACTACGCACTGAAAGAAAAACTCTTGGTTGGTTCAACTATTTTTAATAGTATTGCAACGATTCATTCAAAATCGTTAAACGAACTACGCAAAATAGTTATTTTTATTATGTTAATATAGTTAATTTAACGATATAAAAGTAGTTGGTTCTGGTTGTACAAAAAATATCGCAACGTTCATGAAATCAACTGTTTTAATTGTTTCATAACCACGAAAATTAGTTGATCAATAGAAAAATACTCATCAATTCACTCAAAACTTCAACGTTTCGAATTATCAACAGTTTTTATGGTACTTAAACTACTTCGCAATAGTTGATTTCAACAAACGTAATTCAGTGATCAACGTCTTTGGAATTACTTTACGCAAAGTAGAATGGTTTCAACATTTGGATGTTTTTCATGCTCCGAATGAAATTGTTTATCAACCACGCGTCATGGTGCATAAAAGTAATCAACGATTTTCTTATGGTTGTTTTAACTATATCCCTAGTTGATGCAAAAACAACTAAGGCAAACTGTTGATTTTTCATACTCCTCATACTCATACTCCTATTCTATCATAGAAGTTTCATATGCTACATGGCAAAATTGTGTTCGGTTTGCTGTTCGATATAATTCATATTCATGTTATGCAGTGAAGCCTTTATATTTCCCTTCTTCTATTCACAAAATATAAGTCTTCTGTTTGCAGATCACTGTTATAAAACAGGGAGTCCCGAAAACAATTACGATTGTCCCAATGCCAGAAATTTTTTAGCAATTTCAATTGTTTTCATAGATGCTGCAGCTTGCAGCTCTGCATATGAACTCAATTTCACGTCTCACGTCCTGTTTCTATTTAAGGCTTGGATGGATTATGTTGCTATGGTTTATGGTTTATTAATGTTCCTCTAATGATACAAGCATTCAGAGAAAAATATACCAATACATCGTTACCGCCTTAACCAGTACTTTTTTGCACCACGGACGTTGTTTATAAACCACGTGTCATGGTGCATAAAAGTAATCAACTATTTTTTTATGGTTGTTTTAACCATAGCCCGTAGTTGACGCAAAAACAACTAAGGAAAATGGTTGATTATACCAAGATTTTTCTCTCAGTGCGGACAAAACTTATTGTGTGTTCTACTTTAACGTCGCTAGCGTCAGAATACTGATTGTAGGATTCATCAATAAAACGAGATTCACAGTCAAACACACGTGTCCCAAAAGTTGTTTATCTAGCTATGTTAACAGCTATATAGTGCGTCCTACTTTCTTATTTAATTACTTCTTTAGATCTACTGATGTGGGTTCCCTCGACAGTTTTATTTCATTACGAAACAAAAAGGAAAACACTCTCATTGGCTATATTTCATATTTTTCATTCATAAAACTGCCTAAGAAAGAAGCTTCTTCACTAATGCACACACACATACACAAACAAACACCAAAAAACTTAGAAAGAGTCAAAACACGTTCATGGAAAACCATATAATCAAGAAGAATATTATTAACACAGCATACCCCCTACATTGGTTTGAAACTTCTTGCATGCTGTCTAAGTAAGTTCCATCGCAACCACAGAATCTCGTTTCCTTCGAGAATACTTCCCGATACAACTTTGACATTGAAGTAATTTTTATATGATGGTCACGTCTTTATATCAGGGCTTTTCTTATCAGACAACATCAGTCACCTCTTAATGGGAAGGTCCCTAAGCATCACCATCACGACTATATCTACGACGAAGACAAGCGATATGACGACAATGAACACTTCGAAAGATGAGTGTCTTGTTGATGTTGTCTGTTCGTTCGCTTCGTCGTCGTTCCGTTCGTTCTCTCGGTCCTGGGAAAATACGGGAATAAAATGTAAGTCTGCAAATAAATGGGACCACAATTGGTTTGATTTTCACATTTTTCTTCATTTCAAGTCGAAATAGCTTTATCAGTTTTTTATACGTTATTCGATGGTTTCACGTACGTATGCAAGAAGTATAGGCCAAACTATCAGAGTTGTGAATAGGAGTTTGATTTTTCTGCAAGTGAGCGAGAAAATGATCTTTTGTGTGGATTTGCCGGTTTCAACATATCGGTAGTTGAAAATAAGAGTTTCTCGTCGAGGGAAATGCGCATCAAGCGCAATTTACAGACAAACCAGCCAATATGTAAAATTCATACAATGTAAGGTATATTATTTGCAATAGTGGTAGTTTCAGAATACATTTTCTTTGAAGAGACTTTTGGAAAAAAATTCTTCCATAAAAAAAATATAACAAAATAATTAAAACACGTCTTGACGTTTTTACAGAAATATATGGTATTGTTAATTTTTTAATATACTTTTTTTTTACACTTCTCTTGGCCTATTATGTTTATGAATTTTAGTGTGTTCTATACGGCTGTGTATTGTGGATGTGTAAGTGTGGATTGTGTGTTCCCGCAAAACTTTCAAAGTAAGTGAAACATAAAATGAAAATTACAAACGATTTTATGCAATTTTTATGTATATAGATTTTGTTAATAGTAAGTAAATATCTAGGTATAACATGATAAATTAACAACATTAATATCAAGATTTTTTTCCTTTCACCAATTCAATCTCAGGCAATCATTTCCTTTTATATTACGCATTCGAGGCCAGTTTTCGTAAATGTACTTTCATTGTTCGTTCATCATTTCTGAGGACCATATCCTACATTTCAGCGATAATGGTCTTTCGAATTTTTTGACTTGCCAGGATAAATAAAAAGATGAACACTAAAGAACGATATCGGAGCCATAACAATACTCACGAAACAAATCCAGAATCAATAAATCATCGTTGAATGAGCAAATCCATCAGTTATTCAATTTATCAAAGTTTCAGATCAGCAACATCCAACTCCTTTTCGCCAAGAGATCATTTTTTACTTCGATTCACTATCAACTTTCCGACAACGAAAGATTTCCGTGTTTTCGCTCCACAACTCCTTCTCGTCCATTATAAACAATTATGGAATATAAAACCCTCTGCTGAGGCCCATTATCAGATCCAGACAGAATGTCTTTTCAATTGTGCATGCCATTCTTCGCTACTCGCTGCTTCGAACCGTACTAGCTCTTTTTCTCCGAATCTGTAACCATTCTGCCAGACATCTGAACTATTAAGCTCGCCACGAGTCAGCCATCTATTCTACGATTCTAGTCCAAGAAATCGTATGGGAAGGAAGCAAATAATATGAAAGGAGCAGATTTTGTGGTTTTGATTCGTAACAAGTGGAGAGTAGGGAGATAAAAACGGAAATGTTTTCATTCTTGAAGATTAGAACGTAAAATGAAAATGAGAAATCTTACAAGTTTTCAAGAATGTCAGCTTTGCAGAACAAACCGATAAGATAAAACCAAAAGTGGAGTGTGTGGTGGGGTAGTTGCAACGGATGGATTGGAGCTGATTCTGAGTATTGGGTGCAGTAGAAATATGTGCACTATTGAAAGCTGAATGTCAGCAAGGTGAAATTATTGCAAAGAAATTAAATAGCGTTACGGTTTGTGGATGGAAATTAAAATATCCTGCAAACAATGAATTGCTTGTATTAATATCATTCAAATACTTTACATAATGATACCATTGGTTATATATGACTTTTCTAGACAAAATATATGCATATTTTCTCCACTTCGCTTGAATACAACAGGGTATTTACGGTATTAGCTAGCTCAATGACTATTTTTATTACCCAAGCAAAACTGTGGGGTTCGTAGATATCTCTCCTAATGTAGATATATCTCCTACTAAGTTTAGGATCAGGATATCAAATAAAAGAACATTTGAACCGGTTATTTGAGAAACCCCATAAGTCAACTGACCTTCACTTTTGGCAAATTAAAAAAAAACAGTTTCAACACAAGCCAAATCGTTTTCTTCCTAATTTTTTAAATGGAATATATCCCTCTTGCCTGAATACACATTAAATGCACGTTGATACATTTTTTTACCCATATATTTTTTTTTGAGCGATTTTCAAAGTGCCATGACTTATGGGGTTTCTCAATACATATGTTAATTAGCAGGTATAAGGCAGTGTAAGAAAACAAATTTATTATAGAAATTATGTATTATTTTTTTTATTAACAACAAAACAACGTCATAATATCAATCATCTTCATCATCACTCATTGGGGTGGTGGTTGTAGGCCAGCTGAATATTTGATTGTTAAATGACTGAATTTTTTCATCATCCGGTATATAGCTTTGTGACTTGCATACATCGGCATTTTTTACTAATTTTCGAAGAAAAGTAGTATTAAACTCGTTTCGCCGAAAATTCATATATCTTTATATATATATATATATATATATATATATATATATATATATATATATATATATATATATATATCATCAAAATGATTTAGGGAGATAATCTCTGGAGTGGCCGATCCGATTGAACTGAAACTTTCGGAGAACGTAGATGTATTTAGTAGGTAGGTCCACAACTTGCTGAAATTCAGATATCCTAAACCTTTTGGCGGCGGCGAGCGTTTTAGTGAATTTTTAGGTACTCCTATATTTCCAAGCAGCGTGAATTTTTGTTCAAAAAAAGTATTGGGAATGAAAACTTATTATGTTTTAAGCTTGTTTATGGTAAATAATTGGAAATTTTGAGCCGTGTGTGGGTGCAGCGTGCCTAAAAGTAGGCAAGGATTTTTTTTCAAATTTTGATTTGTCATTACTTCTGACAAAAACATTGGATCATCGTGAAATTCGCAGAGCGTATTGATGTTGACTAAAGTTTAATACACATGGATTTCCAAGATAGTGCGGGCAACCCTGTAGATGCGGCAGGCTCTTGAAAAAAAATCCTTCAAATCATTGAACCTCCTGAAAAATTGTTGATTTTTGACAAAAACTTCAAATCATTGATAAATTTTAACGTTTGTGCATCATGTCAATTGAAAATTTTTCAAATTCCGATTTGCACAAGAACGGCAACCCGTCACTAAATTACCTCTATTTTCAGCACTCGAAAGTTCTGTTCACGAGAACTGACGACCGGATTATCTGATCATAATGAAATTTACAAGACATGTTGGTATCAACTGGGACCAGGTCTGATAGAATTGATTTTGAAATGCGGGTAACTCTGTGACAGTGGTGCCATCTTGAAAAATCACTGAGAAAAAAACTGCTTTTGGCCTATAACTTCCGATTCAGCCATCAGATTTAAACAAAACTCACACAATATTTGCACCTTACTTAAGGTAACATTTGGTGAAAATTCGGCTGAAAAACTAGAATAGAGTTGCCAGCTATGATGATTTTTGTCTCCTAAATCTTGCAAATTTGCTCAGCAAAATAAAGCTTTTTTCCCTATAACTTCCGGTGCAGTCATGATATCAAAATGAAGTTTATGCAGTAAAAAAAATTTGATGTGAGCCAAATGTCATAGGAATTTTGTGCAAAAATCGAGAAAGGGCTGCAAGCTATGACCATTTTTGTAATTGTTTGGAATTTCATTACTGCGCGATTATGTCATTAGATTTGCAAATGGGATCTATCCTGCAATGAAAATTAACAACAAATATTAACGCTTTAAAAATTTGAAAAATTTTGAGGGTGGTAACCCTAAAATTTTTTTCACCCGTATAACTTCCAGCGCAGTGATTCAATCGAAACGAAATTTACTGGTTGGGTTTAACTTAACGTCAAGCAGATTTGGTATATATTTTGCTTTGCTGCTGACACAAGGTAACCAGCGTTAGCCATTTTTGTAACTATTGCATCAATAGATGCTTTAAATTACATACAAATATGCAAAACATTTGCATTAAAACTAAGAAACCAATTTTAAAATTTTCCGAGTTTTGAACATTTTTCGGATGGCAGCCTCAAACAACGTTTAACCGCTGAAGCTTTCGATGAAATCCTCCGATGAGAACAAAATTCAAAGGATAAGTTGATTTAAGTATGAGCTTGTGAAGGTTAACTTATTGCTGCTTCGTTGGCAAAATGTTGCCAGCATTGAACATTTTCATCATTTGTGTTATAGTTGAATTTTGTTGCTTGGGATAAGGAATGGTTGATATAATTCTACAAAAAAGTGTAAAGCGTCTTTGCACATTTTTTTGTCACTCAAAGGCAATTTCTTCGAAAATTAGTTTTCTAGCGGTTCAGGTGCGCTAGAGTTTTTTTGTAATTTATTGATATTTTACCATTGGGATACGACAGTGATTCAGGCAGTTTTAGTGAGTTTCTGTTGTTATTATTTAGCCTGAACGTATGTTTTGTTTCGCTCTTGATAAACGGGTGTGCTATAACCAAATTTTTATTCTTATATGGGAGTCCAAAGTGCATAAATTGGCTAATTTTTAGCTGAACTTTTTGCTCCCTTAGAGTATTTCTACTACCGGATTCTGCAGACAGCATGGTCCTGTTGTGGTACTGAGACCATCAATTTTTATAATCAACCACGTCTTCAGCGTTCACCATGACCACAGCAAAACGTTTATTTTTACATGATGATTTTATCAGAAGTTCAAAGTCTTCCATCGTATATATCCGGTGTGTTCTTGCTATTTTTCTTTTCAACACCGCAAAATCCCTATCACAAGGGAGGAACGAATGTCCTCTGATTGGAAAGTAATGGCCAATAGTCTTGAACGTTTCCAAAGAAGTCAGAGCAGAAAACAATCTCAAAATAGTATGGTTTTTGTTTCTGGCTCCACACCCATCGGAAAAAAACATGAAGGTACCTTACCGATTTCATGTTTTCCATGAAATATCGCATAAGAAATGAGCACACTTCATCCGGTCCCTTAGTACCATTACCCTCATGATACAAAAATATGTTGCCTGACCATTTTTGAGATCGTGAATACAAAAAACGTTTACTGTTATTTGACGTAAATAGAACACTTCTTGCACCGGAATCTGAGCTAATTGTAAGTTTTGCATATAATCGATTGTGATGGCTCCAACTTCTTCATTTGACTTGGTCATTTCTGCAATAACTTTCATGTGTTCGGAAAACTTTTTTGCTATTCGTAAATGGTTCATTTTTTCAGCCACTGCAACTCTCTTTGCAGTATCGTTTAACACTTTACTTTTAATTTTCATGGAAAACTCTTCACAGGTGCAACAAGTATCTACCTGTAGTCTGCCAAAAGACAGGTCAAAATCTTCTTTAAAAACCTTCCTATAATATGAATACTTAACTGTTCCATAATTAGGATATTTCTCTATAAACATATTGTGCATAGTGGTTATATCCAGTTTCTCATTTAAATAAAGCTTCTCTTTGGTGGTGTAATGAGCCAACTTAGTAGGATAAGACTTGATATGCTCGCAAATAGCATCTGTAATGATGCCAGAAATTGCATTTCCCGGTGTGCATTTCCTTCGTTTGTCAATGGGCGATTTTCCAGTACTAAGAAGAAAGCCCTCTAACCCGGTCAACTGTTATTCCAAATAGATAACAGAAGGCTATTTTACAAACGATAACTTTTTTATTCGGGGTGGAAATTGAATAAATATAGGTGTTACTTCTATTTGGCTTTGAGGACTCTTCGAATGTCTTTCTTCTTCGCCGTTGTTTTACCTTGCTTACAGAAATGAGTCCTTGTAGATAGCGATCTTGCTCGTTTTTAGTATTGAGTTCTCTAAATTGTTGAAAAGTCTGATCATTTTCGTCATTTGTAAAAACTGATACGCATTTCTTCGTGCACCAAAAAGAAAAGCATTATCACTTTAGAATAGACCAATTTTAAGACAATATAATTTTAGATAAATGGTAGGTATATACTTACTTCCAATTTTTAGACAATGGCGGTAGTACAGGAGAAACATTTTTTTCCATTCCAATTAACGTACTCAACTCCCTTCACTCTTGCTTTTTTAATCACTTCACTTTTGTATTCATATGGCCTTTTAATACCTTTCTTTTTTCGTCTAGGGGTATGCCTACCCTCAGTCTCACTTTCACTCATTTTTTAAACAATTATGTTAAAAGAACAAGAAAAATATTCCAAAATTACATAAAATAAGATAATTAACAGAAGACGTAGAGAGCTATTCGATAACAGAACTGATAATGAAATCACCGTAGCAGATTGCATCATTTATCAGAAAAAGTGTTTTTGACGAATGTGCTTCACTAGCGCTGTCGTTGCTGCGGAGGAGAAACAACTTAAATCACTGACTTATGTTGTTTCTCCAATAGATAGCCAACTCGTACCTCTCCTGCTGCCTAGGGGAGGCATGTACTAATGTGATTACTCTACCAAATAGTGAGTGTTGAGCTTAGACATCGATTTCTAACAGAAAGTCGATTTTGAAAAAATGTGACTTATGGGGTTTCTCAAATAACCGGTTCATTTGCTAACGTAACAAATTTCGTGTTTTATTCATTCAAATTTAACTTTCTAACTCTATGATTACATCACTATTTTGCTCAAACACCCGAACTCGTTCGTCCCCAATTAACAAGAGAATGATCTTCGTTCTGGACCGCTGAACTGCATTGTCTTTCTTCTTTCTGCGACAACGATGCCTCTGACGGACGACGAGAGGCAACATGCCGTGCTGCCACAGGTTCTTTTCTGTGATTACGGTAGAGTTAGTTTCAAGTACTGATATGCAAAACTTTGAATTTATCTGGTATAGTGTCGTAGTAAACAAATTTTTTTTTTCTTCTCCTTGCTAACTGAAAAACCATTAACAAGTTGTCGTTGGCCTTGGTTGCCGTTCGCTCTGCCGGCGGTAACATCAAAGCTTTGGCGATGTATTGGCCTGTGGGACTTCATTCGGTTGTTCAACGATAGCTCAACCCAGACCGCAACCAACGGCTCGGTCCCAAGATATTGACCTCAATCGCTTCTTGTGTAGACGGCACAGTCAACGCCAATCGTTGAGAATCAACAAATTCGTCAAACTGTCATTGGCCGTTCGTTGGTTGTATGTGTACGCGCCTTTAGTATAATGCCAATACTTTGTCCTAAAATAGATTTTTAACATTGGAAAGAAATGTGTAGTAGTTTTTAAAATGTAATGTTATTAACGAAACGTTTAAAGTACATATTTTTTTCGGTAGATATAAAAAAACCCGAATGCTGGCCTTCTCCTAATCCCTATAAAAATCGTTCGAATGTTACCATATATGTAGATAGTCCAGGTGATTTTGTAAAGTTTGCATCTGTTTAAATAGGCGGCTGAGCTAAATAGTTTGAAGAGTTTTTTGTAGCGTGACATTGTTTTGAAATTGATAAAGAAATTAAAATTTGTAAAAAAACCACAGTCCCGGTTTCAATTCAGATTTCAAATTCAGGATTTCAAACTTGTCAAACACTAAGCATTGAAGGGAAATAATCAGTTGCTACTGGCAAAGCTCTGTCGAGCCATCATCAGTACAACATGTTGATTCGAATGGATCTTCCTGGAAATTGCCCAGCATGCTTTTTCGCAACCAACTAGATAAGTCTGGCGGGGGTTGTGGGCGAGAGATTCCCTTCGTGCTATGGCATGAACACTTCAAAATACTTTGCACAAGCGCTTTGTTTAAAGGAAGGATGTAATCAAAGAAGAAATCATTTATTTTACAATACTCTAGTCAAAATTCATATTATAATTTATTGACTCAAAGAAGAGTGGATTGACTTTCAACATTAAAAGACCTGGATCGAGGGATTAAGGGATTTAAAAATTCGAAGCACACTTGAGTTCTGCTAATATATGTGGCTTTCCGATGCGACATACTTCACCATTGTAGAACTGGCTGAATTGTATTTGTTCAATCCGGTCGCACCAAAAACCTATTTTGAATTCTCATTTCAACCGTTTGGATCCAAGTCAGTCCAAGTTAAGCCGGTTTATATACTAGATTTATGTGTTTGTAAGCCAAACCGCCGAACAGATTTGTATGGTTACATGAAATTAGGATTTTAAACCGGTTTTAGTCCGAATCTCGTGAGTCACACAGTTTTATTCAGCACACTTACTGAAAACACTTAGTAAAAAACCGGTATTTGCAAATCAAGTTTATGAAGAAACCCGTGCATGTACACATACATGAAAATCGGGCGTAAACTCACAAATTCGGGTATGCGCCAAATCCCAATTTGAGATCTGATGCACAAAGGCTCAATCTGAATCCGAGTGTAGAGTGATTAGTTTCACAACTCACTTTATCTCTAATTAACTCAGGTACCTTCAGAGCTAACACAACTCAAAGTTCGGTGCGTGATCCCTCGCCTGAACCTGAAGTCGAACCAAGTACTCCACGCACAAGAAGCCAGTGCTCTACTCACTAGGCTACTCAAGCTTATAGCTCTTGTATATGTACGAAAAATGGTCTCAATAAATTTTGATGTGCTATTCAATAAGAATTGATAGTTTCTGCTTTTCATCGAAATCAGTCTTTCTAGTGGTTTCTGTTGGCAAAAGTTTATTGAAAAACAAATGAGCCACCTTTTTGCGGTGTATGAATGCTATCAACTTCGTAAATTTCTTCTCTAGTAGGCTTTCTAGCTTATATGTTTCGATTCAACGTCGAAGAGTGGCTGTAATTTGCTGGTGATACATATAGTACTAAGAACGCAGCATCTTAAATTCTTTTATAAATTTCCTGAAGATGGTACCTGAATATCGAAATAAAAGACGTTGCTACCTTTTAAATGTATGTTATGCTTGATATTTTTCATGCTGCTGATATAGTACGCATTTTCTTTTCTGTTCGTAAGTATGTGGCACCAATTATTTATGGTTGTAGCCAGCTTCACATCTCTTTTTGGCCTCATATCCATATCAAAGACAACATAAATAAATTATTATGTGAGGAATATAAAATAAGAGACTGTCGAGACTATTTGAATCACTTTTGAAAATTATTCGAGCTGTACTTTAATAGTGTTTCTGTTGCCACACATTTGTAGCTGAACAGAAAGAAAAACTGCGCATTGGAAAAATTGAAATAACTTCCTTAACTTTTTATTTTGTAGCGAAGATATAATCTGATATTCTGCAGCTTTGCATTAGGTATATTCTTGAGAAATCACATATTATTATAAAACAAATTGACAAGAATATGCGAGAAAATTTAAACCTTTTGTAAACACTTTGAAAATTTCTTAGGTTTCCGTTAATGATTTTCCCACATTAGTTTTGCGCTTTGGTCGATCAATTTGACCTTTTAGCAGCAAAAAAACCCAATTGATTCCGCAATTTAAAGTGTGCTTGAAATATTGAGTATACGCTGGATAATTTCTAATTTAGATCAATTATAAGATCAGTTAAATATGCAATGTTCGAAGTGTGCCAAAACGGAAAAAATAATTGTCACAATTTTTGCTCGAAAAGAAGAATTTCCCTCCAACAGAATGCATCTAAATAATTTTACTGCTGGTTAAGGTTCCCCTTACCTTACATATGCATTAAAGCCGTTAACTGGACAAATCTTGAATTGTTCTAAGGTATTGAACTTATCATCTCAAAAAATCGCTTTATCGATCCAAACTTTCATCTCCATGTTTAGTTTTTTCACAAACAAATAGATTTCTATCAATATGATATCTTAGTCACTTCTCTTTAAACTCTATTCACGTAGAAACTACCATCAAATTGTGAACGAAAAATCTACTTAATTTTTGTTAAGTAAACACCTTTATGAATTGAAATTCAATTTTCCGCTTTGAAAGCGAAGAGATTGAAAGAGAGTCACAGTCTCTTCATTGCTCAGTATATGAACGTTGTGTGATATGCCACACTAGTTTCATAATTTCTCCACCAGTTTAATATCCTGTTGATAGTCTGTGATTAAATTTGTGATCAAGATGTGAAAAAATAGATTTGATTTAGAGTATCAAATCAACTTGAAACATAAAAACTGGAAACATATGCACAACCTGACACTACGTAATTCCCCTTTAATTCATTCAATTATGAAGCTTTTGCTGTTTGTCTGGATCTCCTGGGCTAAACGTCATAAACGCATTCGCCTGGGATTTCATGAATGTCTTCCCACAGCCTGTTGGTTGCACGCTGGATTCAGAATACTCCTACCGCTGTCATTCTCGTCATCGTTGTTGTTGGCATCAGCATCGTTCTGACATCGTTGCATCGTTGTCATTTAAAAACTTTCATGCCCATACATATGTGTGTTGGTACAACTAACGTCGACTCTTTTGTGCAATTACGAAAGGGAATGGGAACGTCAGTCCTTTCATATGACACCGAGTTGGAACTGTTGTTAAACAACGACGGCTACGAAGGCGCAACACAGCGGCCCTCTCTCCGGGCATCCTTTGAATTCGTCCGTCGTGTTTCTTCCGTTTCGCCCACTAAACAATGAAAGGAAGTTTTAATGATCCCTCAGGCAACATTTTCAGTAAATGAACATTCACATCATACTGCAAATATTTGGCGAGACATTCAAGGGATATAAAGATGAAAATACCTCGGGCTCTAAGGAACACGACTCCTTCGTTCCGACTCGCAGACGGTGATGTTAGCGATACGACGGCTTGGTGAAAACGAACAAACGAAAGAACGCTAAAATGGGACTGTGGAAATAAGTTCATAATATTCAAAGCCGTGTACGCGAGTCTACAAGACGAGCTTTAAGCGAAATTCGACGGGCAAAATATGATCGTTGGCATAGGTTCGTTTTTCTTCAAGGATACTATTCAGCGAAAATGAATTGGTTAGAAGTTTATGCCGAATAAGCTTGCCACTTGATGAAAGAATGATGTGTGTTGAAGGCAAGAGAGAGCGAATGTTTTATTGTTTTGGAAAATCAGCAAATTAATTTTCATTGATGAAATTCTTTTATGAGGTGAAATTGTTTAGGAATATAAAGTTAGAATACATTGAATATGTGCACCTTGAAAAAGAGCTACACAGTAAATTATTATAGATATCATAATAATTAAAATTGAATATAGCGCATGAAAATCATGACATTGATTCAATAAATATCAATAACTATCAGAAGACAATCACAACTAAGTCCAACTAAATCCAGTTGAAGAAAATGTATTTCCTCATCATTAATATGTTCATCTAGATTAACTATTAAAACGTGTGATCTTTTCAAGTGGCTGAAAAATATTAAAATAAACAAAAAATTCAAAAATAATGTGAAGAGGAAAGTTTTGAATAAAAAGTAGCAATGCTTGCACTTAACAACGACGCTCAACAGTATGCAATGTAGGATATGACAATATATGACAGATTCACACCTGATGTAAATAATACGCCTAATTAAGCAGCATGAAATTAGACAGGATTGTATGGAATGTTTGAACGCTGAACTGCGCATTAGTTGCTATTGAAATAACTTGGATTGTACACTCAGAAAAATTTCACCACTTAAACTTTTTTTAAAATCACTTTAAATCAAAAGTTGAAATCACTTTGAAATAAAAAGCGAATCTTATTTGAATTCCACTTTATTATAAAAATTTTCTTTTCAAATCAAAATTTTTCATCATTGAATTAAAAAGAAAACGTATATGGCGCCAAATCATATTTGAACATTTTTGATTCAAAAACTACCTTCACAAACATAAGCTCACATCATTATGTAAAAAGTTTACTCTCCTCACTCATTCATTTACAAGTAAATAAAACGATTTCACACTTATGCCTAGTACTATACTCTTCGCGAAACGAATTCAACGGTCAAATTCCATACAAAAAGAGCTTTTCAATTCGTCAGTAAGGCTCTTTTGTATGGGATCTGACCGTTGAATTCGTTTCGCGAAGAGTATAGTACTAGGCATTACGCGTAATTATTCAATGTACCGGCAACTCTCATGTTTGTATTCAAATTTCATAACAAAGACACCTTACCACAAATTGTTAGCCATTGCAACATAAGCTTTTCTGTTTTTTTTGTAACTTCCATAAGTAAAATGACACTCGATAATTTGCTTGCAATTGAGGTTCAAACATGTGAGCAGTTTTTTTGCAGTTTAATCTAAACAAATACGGTTTTGCGTTTTTGTTAAATTAATATGTAAGCTCAATTTAAGTATAAAAAAAGTTGGCCGCCATTAATAAAGACTCTTTTCAAAACCAAAACCTACAAGACTTTTACTTCAAATATAACGCTGTCGATGGGTCTGCCACAGCACTTGAGTTTAAAGCATTTGCCACGTTGCCAGTATTGTACCTAAGATAATAGGCACAATCAGAAAATGTTAGTAGTATCGCCTGAATCTTTTATTATCTTGCGTTCTGTAGATTTGGAAGATATGTATGTGAGCCGTCAAACGCAGTATGAGACTTTTGTTTAGAGTGTAAACAACAATTGCTCATATCGCATGGACAATGTCAGAATTTGTACCGAAAATACAGCATTTGCGAATTTTTCTCCACTATTATCTTTTGAAGAAAGTACTACGGAAACATGTCCTTTGCCTGTGGACATTTACGAAGATCATGCTTCATCGTAGTTGAGTTGCAGATATTGGATCTAAGACCTTAAAAGTGGTGTTTTCGACGTCAAATATAAAGAAAAAGTTTCAAGAACTTAAAGGAAGCAGTTTTTCTTTCTTAAAGATTCCTTACGCAAGAAGAACACAGTTTAACCTTCAAGTAGACGCGCAGCTTCGAATTGACCGCACTCGTAGCATTATTGTTTATAATTTCAAGTGTTTTCGGCACAAATAGTAGTACCCTGTCCTAACTTCATTATAAATTAAAAAAACTATATACGACCATTCGCCGAAGGTCCTATTTTGAACAAATACTTTTTGTTTCAAACGTGTCGTAAGCGTCGATAAGACTACAAGCGCCCGTATTCCAAAAGATTACGCGCGACTCTATTTTCTTGTGTTTTGAACTAAATATGTGTTTTAGAGATATTATTAGTAGAAAAAGGCTCGTAGACTCCTCAGTAATTCCCAGGTAATTGTGCAACTAATGGAAGAAGACATAGAGAGTGAATCTGTGCTCAGTGATGAAGGTTTAGAAGATTCCAATCACATTTCTGACGTAGAAAGTAAGCGTGTTTTTTTTTGCTCCTCTATCCAGCAGAGAGTAGAGTATATGCATTGAAAACAACAACACTCCTGCACCAGTGAATTCACTAGCAAAGAAATTATATTCCTTATAGGTAGTGCACGTGCAGAACTATAGAATGTGCCGACAGAACAAAGAAAATCTCATGAGAAGTTGTCTTTTTTGCTGTGAGGTGGCTTTGGGTTTTTCATGGCTATGTTGAATGTTTTGGTAGTTACAAAATTAAAAAAAGCTCTCATAATGTGTAGAAAGTTAAAATAAGTAATTTTTTGTTAGTTCTTTTCCTATTTTCTATCGATTGTGGTAGTGTATATTCATTATTTTCTCCCTTTATTTTCAGCTGTTTTGTGGTACCACAGCAAATAAAGCAACCGATGTCAGTCTATATATATATATATATATATATATATATATATATATATATATGTATATATATATATATATATATATATATATATATATATATATATATATATATATATATATATATATATATATATATATATATATATATATATATATATATATATATATATATATATATATATATATATATATATATATATATATATATATATATATATATATATATATATATGTATATATATATCTATATAATCCAAGAAATCAGTGACTTTTTCTCAGGAACGCGCCATCCGATTAAGCTGAAACTTTCATGACGCATTTGTGTATATGCAGAATAGGTCCAGGTCTTATCAAATGTTCTTTAACCTTTTGGCACCGGCAGCAGTTTTAGTGATATTTTAGATGTGCCTATTATTCCGTCAAAATATTTTTCAAAAAACTTTTGTTTGCAAATTGAATTTCGAACGTGTTTTTTTACAAAAAATTGATAAGGTTTTGGGAATTTTCAATCCTTTGTGTGAACTAGGTGCCTAAAATAAGATCCGAAAAAATTAAAAGTTTTTGACAAAACCATTGAATCATTACAAAGCTTACAGAGCATATTAATGTTAATAAGTTGCATACTATTATAGTTTTGTTTGAACGTGCTGGCAACTCTGTAGCTACGGCATGCGCTGAATTCAAACGTTCAAACCATCGACTCTCCTGAAATGCACATACAAATCTTATGCTTTGAATTGAAAATCAATCCACATACAAATCTTATGCTTATGTAGAAACGGTAATTCTTTCCCAATTTACCTATATTTTTAGCATCAAAAATTTATGTTCACGGGAACTCAAGAGCCAACAATCAGATACAGTTGAAATTTACAGAATGTATTGATTGATAGAAGCGATTTTGAAATTTGGACAATTCTGTGCCAGTGGGGCCATCTTGAAAAATCACCAAGAAAAACAACTGATTTTGGCGCTATAAATTCTCATTTATTCACCAGATTTTGACAAAATTCACACAGTTGCTGAATCCTACTTTAAGCCGCGTTTGGTAGAAATTTAGTTGAAAATTTAAGTTGAAGCTGCCAGCTATGGTAATTTTGTATTTTTTTGACCATATCTTTAGTAAGCGGTTTAAGCATAAAATTTTCAAATCATAGTGATCTTGTGGTGAAAATATGATGCAGTCATTGGATCATTACAGTGTGATAGTAGAAACGGAGTGGACACGGACGGTATAACTTTCCACCATTAGCCCCTTCGATTTTCTCGCGCACAAAGCATGTTAAAGCTGCCTTTTCGCCATTTCGCTCTGATTGCCAAATTGGAGGGAAACTACTTGGATTTGACCAGATTTGACGTTGAGCAGACAAAAAATCTATTGCCTACTAAAGATATTGCGGTCTGCTCACCGGCTAAATCTGCAAGTGCTAAGAAGAGCGCGAGTCAGCCATCGGCCGTCACACCGGTTCCGGTGACTGATCTTCCCCGTGCCGCTCCTCTATTAACAGTTGTGCGTCCACCGTTACAAATATTTGTATCGCGGCTCGCATACTCTACAACGGCTGAAGACATTAAATCGTATATGTTGGCAAGGCTGGGCCACGTTCCTTCGCTGCTTACATGCGCAAAATTGACTTAGGACAATCTGGACACCCAAACCATCGCTTCGTTTCGAATTACTTTGCCTCCTGGCTCGGAAAAGGCTCTCCAAATCTGGCCAATTTCTGGCCTCCTGGCACCTTAGTTAAGGAGTTCATTCCAAGACCTCGGAAAAACTTTCGCAGGAATTAATCGCGGAGCTTTCGAAACTAAACTCATCAACAAGCAGAGCTTGAACCGATCTCTTAAAATTTACTACCAGAACGTTCGTGGTCTGAGGACCAAGGTTAATTATATCAAGATCTCCTCGGTAATCGCGTGTGATGACATTGTCTGTCTTACAGAGACCTGGTTGTCTGGGGATATATACAGTTATGAAATCTTTCTACTTCACACTGTTTTTCGTAGATATCGGAATCGATCTTCGTGTAATATTTCATTAGGAGGTGGTGCTTTAATTGCTATTCACAAATCTCTGAATGGAACGCTCTGCAGTGACTTCATTCCCTCCGTCCCGGTCCAATGTGTGATTGTCCGTATTTCTCCTTCACCATCTGTAGTGCTGCTTGTTTCCTCTCTCTACATTCCTTGTAGTTGCGCCGTACTGGTATATGGACGTTTTTTTGCGGAACTCTCGTCCTACCTTAATAACCGCTTCCCTTTTGCTTCTTTACTTTTATGTGGTGACTTTAATATGCCGTCGCTAGTTTGGGATGATACTTTCTCAAATATTTTGTCTTCTAGCAATATTTCTCTCGCTATTTCTTCCTTTATGTCCCTTTGCTCCATTTCCCAATTTAACAACGTTCCGAATACTAACAACAGGATTCTGGATTTCGTTCTAACTAATATTCACCCTTCTTCCTTTTGCTTGGGTCCTTCTCTGTCTCCGTATGTGCAAACTGACCCTCATCATCCTCCTCTTTTTATGGAGTTAACACTTAACCGTTCGTCTAAAATCAAATCTGTTTCCACTCTTCGTTTTAATTTTAAAAAAGCTAACTATTCCGCCTTGTCCAACGAAATCACTGGTATAATTTCTTCAGAGGGCTAAGTGTGGATGATGCTCTTGAAAAATGTTATTCCCTCTTGTCCAACTTAATTTCCTGCTATACTCCTTTCTTCCGCTGTAAAAGAAGCTCTGATCCTCCATGGTTCACAGTTGATGTTGCGGTTGCTCTTAGAGCCAAAGATGCGGCGCGTAGTAAATACAAAAGGTCTGGCTCTCTTAATGACCTTTTGAATTTTCATAGGTTACGGGCTGCTGCTAAAAAAGCAGCCAATGACGCAATGCGTGCCTACCTGGAGCATGTCGAAACTTCTATTACTTCGGACAATCCTAAGCCTTTTTGGTCTTATTTAAAATCCCTTAAAACCTCCTCTGGCATTCCTTCTCCCATGTATCTTCATGATAAGTCTGCGTCCTCACCTCTTTGTTCAATTTTTTTCTTCCTTTACCTCCCATCTTAGTAGTTCTTTGCCTTCAACAATTTTTCCCACGCCTGATCGTACCCTTTCCACTGCTTTAACTAATCCCTTGGAATTCGAATCATTAATGTTGTCCCTCGATGGAAGTGCTAGCCTCGGTGCTGACGGCATTCCAATTTTTTTTTCCAAATCACTGTCTTCCTCTTTGTGTGTTCCTCTGTCAATAATTTTCAACATTAGCATCTCCACCGGTACCTTTCCTGCCCTTTGGAAATCCGCCAACCTATTTCCCATTCATAAAGCTGGCGATACTTCTTCCATCCCTAATTACCGTCCTATATACCTTCTGCCATGTTTTAGTAAGCTCCTCGAAAGAGTAGTTTACAATAGAGTGTACCCATTTATTCAGCCCTTGCTGGCCAGTGAACAACATGGATTTGTTAAAGGTAAGTCAACGGTTACAAACTTATTGTCTTTCACAAACACCGTTGCTTCCGCAATCGACAAGCAAAAGCAAGTAGATGTCCTATATACAGACTTTGCCAAGGCTTTCGATTCTGTGAACCATGTTGTTCTTCTGTCAAAGTTAGCAGGGTTTGGTCTCTCTGGTGTCCTCTTTTCTTGGTTCTCCTCCTACATTCGTGATCGTTCTTGTGTTGTTATTGTTAACTCTTGCTCTTCTACACCCTTTTTTCCTACCTTAGGAGTTCTGCAAGGATCTATTCTTGGTCCTTTATTGTTCCTTTTGTTTGTTAACGATTTTCCTTCCCTCTTTAATTCACCCTGTCTTTTTTACGCTGATGATCTCAAAATTTTCAGAGTGATAGAATCCGCTAGTGACTGTTCCTTATTACAGAAAGATTTGGATACTTTGGCTACCTGGTGCGCAGCGAATTCTCACACTTTGAATGTTTCGAAGTGTCATCAAATGTCTTTTACCCACAAAACATCCCCTCTTCTCCTACTCTGTCCTCGGCTCCCCTCTCAGTGTTGTTGCTAGTTTCAAGGACCTTGGCGTGATCTTCGATTCCAAGTTGAAGTTTGATTTACATATTTTACACGTCACTGCCTAGGCTTTTCGTTTTTCCGGCTTCATCATTAGATCCTGTAAACGTTTTGTTAATCTTTCCATTCCTCTATATCTGTTTTTTTCCTTCGTTCGTAGTGTTCTTGAATACTGTTGCCAAATTTGGTGTCCACATTATGCATACTTGATTGCTGCGGTTGAATCCGTGCAACGCACATTCACCCGCTCATTGTTCTACAAGTTCAGTATTCCGTATTGCGATTACAGTATGCGCCTTTCCATCCTTCAAATTCCTTCCCTTGAGTCACGAAGAGTGTTCCTCGACGAGTGCCTCCATTTTAAACTTTTCAACGGCTGTATATTGGTGGACCCCAGCATTCACCTTTCTGTTAGAGATTCGGGCCGTCCTAAAAGAACATTTTTCAAATTTAATGTTACATTTGCCCGTACTGACACATATTTCTTTTCTCCCCTTTTGCGTTTGTCTCGTCAGCATAATAACCTTAACCTTGGTCCTCTGCCTCGAACATTAGCTATGTTGAAAAATATTTTAAAAAATAACGTTCTATCTGGTACATGAAATTTGTCATAATTTAATCTTTTGTTGTATATCTTATTTTTTCGGTCGATTTTGCTTTTGATTACTTTTCCTTTCTGAATTTCACTTAATTTTAATTTTTCTTTTCTTTTTCTTTGTATATATATATTTGTTTTCTTGTTTTTTGTTGTGTCTAATCTATAATTGGATTTGCTCTGTTGATTTGGACATTAATAAATAAATAAATAAATTACTACCATCCCCTTCAATGTAAATCTTATGGGCATGTCCACTCCATTTCTACTACCTCACTGGATCAATACAAAGTTCACAGAGTAGGTTGACTTCAACGTGGGTCAAATGCGACATATTTTTGGTTTCGGTGCCAGCACAGGGCTGCCAACACGAAGCGTTTTTGCTATTTTCGTACCAATAAATACTTACATAAAGTATTCGCATCGCAAACATTTGCAATGAAAATAAACAAACATTGTTTAAGTTTTCTAAGGTCTGGACGCCCCAAACACCTTTTTATCGCTGTAACTTTCAATGAAATTATCAAAATTAAATTGGTTTAGGGTTTATTATTACATAAAGTGTCCTGAAGTAGTTAATGATAGAATACATTCTCAAAATCTGCACATATCCTCTACTGTTCTTCTGTGTAAGTACATGCTGTTTAAACTTAAAATCATTATCAATTAGGTAGCTATTATGTTTTTAATTTTATAAGAATAAAATATCCTGTCTTCTTTTTGGTTAATAGAAACATAGCTTTGCCAAGCAAAGCAAGAGAAACAAGAAAAATATTTGCATTTCTACGTTTTTCAATAAAACATTTCAAGCGCGACAAGAAAGAAAAGATTTAGTGAAAAGTGTAAACACGATTACGTCAATGTTATTTCACATTTGCTAAATACCCACGCTGGGCGCCAGATTATTACAGAATTTTAACTGAAAAAAAAACTGATTTTTCCAGATGCTTCGTTAACGATCGTACTTTCAAACGTGTTTCCTTTCATTTATTCAGCATTTTTCAATCAAATCCTTGAAGTGTGCACAGTTATCAGCGCGATTCGAAAGAATTCCCATGAACGCGGTTTAACACTTCGTTAGCTCTTAAAAGCTCATTGTAATGTACTATATTCACACATGCTGCGTGTTTGCTCAGTTACTTCATACTTAATTTCTTTTCTCAGCTGTACCGCAGCTCTTACGCCGCCACGCACAGAAACCAGCTTCGAACGTTAGCATCACAATTTGGTCCCTCGATACCGAATTCAATTAATTTACGCACTTTTGAATTATATGCACGGTGGCGTAACGCTACGTTGATACGCAACGTTTTTGCTATGTGTCATATCGGCGGTAGCGTCAATAATCGAATCAATTTTCATCGTTTGCATTTAGAGTAAAGCAAATACCCTAAGCACCGTGAGAGTTAAATGAGTCTACAAAGTCGCTACTACCAGAGTTTCATCGCCTTTGTGAGCTACGTAAATGCTGTTAATGTTTATTAAATCGACTTTTAGGCGAAAAACACCACACTGGCATCAAGTCTTTGATAGCTGTTTTGAGACGTTCAAGTTTTTCATATGGCAGCGTTTAACAAGATCTTGAACATGCTTGAATATTTTGTCTCTAAGGGACGTTCAGATCCAGAAAGCTATCTTATATAAATTGAAAAGCTGGATTATGATTACAGAAATAAAGCATTCAAAAATTCCGTGACAGCAGCATTAATCTTGAATCAAATGTTTGCGTTTCCTAAAGATGTAGATAACCTGTGGTGTTAGTTTCGAATATTTTATTGTTTTTTTTTATGTAATTCGAGGCTGGATGTAAATCGAGGCTGTTAAAATGTACCACAACTAACGTAAATAATAATTAATGATTGCCCACTGCAAGTGGTAACATCAGTCAAGTATGCACTATGAGCTGATGTCTGATGAGAATCAGTGCATACTTTCAAAACCACTTAGTTAAACAAATTTTTCAAATTCAATCATCTCACAAAAACAATTTTAATTAGCATAAAGTTTTGTTTGTTGATTAATTGAAATTTAAAATACCTTTTGAATCGAATCGACAATTTCTCAATCTATTTTTTGGTAAAAACCATAAGACTTAAAGTGTATTAACGGCCGAGCCATATTAGTTGCAAAACTTTATTAAGGGTATATACCTTCATCTTGAGTGATCATATAGACGTACAGGGTCCTTTGACCGTTGACAAACAAATAAATTGATTAAGATTAAGAGATTTATTCCAGAATTCATACATAGGTTGCTTAACAAGTAAAACATTTAGAGATTAGACAATATCTTTGCGCTAATGTGTAAAATTTAGCTTATGCAGTTTACTGTTTACAGGGTCTGATTCCTTAAAGCTACAAAGAAAATCTGATAAAAACCTTGATTGTATATTTTTGTTTTTTTTTTATATATATAACAAAGGCTACTTACGGCTACTTGTAACTAATTGAACATCAAATTAGGGAGTACTTACAGTCGAAGGGGGAGTGTAACTCTAGGAAAACAGCCTGTTAATTAATGGGTTTTGAATATTTCGCGTGTTGGTTTTAAAGCTAGAAGACTGTAAACTTGCTAGGGAGACTATGCTGCATACATAGGCTGCTTGGTGGATTCTCCTTGTAGAGTAATAAAATGGTTTATTTCGTATTAATTTTAGGACTTTATTTTGCGCGACTTGCAGCTTATTTTTGTGAGTTTTGGCACATTGTGTCCAAGTAGAAGCTCCATATAGAATTATTGGCTGAAGAGCCACTTTATAAATCATCGTCTTATTTTCTGTGGACATTTTTGACTTGTGATTTATCAGTGGATACAGACCGCAAATGGCTTTAGATAATTTAGTGCACGTCTCTTCGATATGGTCTCTAAAGGTAAGTTTCTTGTCGAAGACGACTCCTAAGTATCGAACATTATCCGCCCAAGGGATTTCTTTGCCGAGGAAATCTATATTTCGGCTAGGTAAATGGAGTCTCTTCCTCTTACGAGAGAGGAAAATAGCCGTTGTTTTTGACAGATTAATTTTAATTTTCCATCTTTAATAGTACTGATAAAGTTTTGCCAGTTGTTCTTCCAAAGTATCGATGATTAAGCTAGCCTCGGGTGCACTTTTGTAAATACACATGTCATCAGCGAATGTTGCCATATTACAGTTGGGGTTTTGAGGTACATCTGCGTTAAATATATTGAACAAGGTAGGACTTAGGCAGGAGCCCTGGGGGACTCCAGCAGGTATGGGGAGGGCATGGGAGTATTTTTCTCCCATTTTTACCACAAAAGTACGAGATGACAGGAATGATGATATTATTTTCACCAGATAAATTTGGAACTGAAAGTTTAAGAGCTTGTATATGAGACCTTGATGCCATACGGTATTGGAGGTTTTCTTGATGTCCAGGGTTATAAGTCCCGTAGATTCTTTGCGATCGATGGAGTCCCTGACATTCTTATAGATCCGGAAAACCTGGTGGTTTGTAGAGTGTTTTCGACGGAATCCAAATTGGCAGTCAGGTATAACACACGAGCTCTCTAACTTCTTATTGATCCGCCGCAGAATCACTCTCTCAAATACCTTGCTTGTAGCGGAGAGAAGGCTAATAAGACGGTAACTATCTGGTAGCTGAGGGTTCTTACCCGGTTTTAGTATTGGCACAACTACTGCGTTTTTCCAGATGGTTGGGAAGTAGCTAAGATACGCATTAAAAATGATGTTTAGAAAAACCACCGTTTTCCGGCCAAAGTTTTTAACAACAATATTTGAAATTTTATCGTTTCCTGGAGTCTTTTTATTTTTGATCTCTCTTGGGGTACAAAGATCATTTGGCGTGGAATTTGAGGGGAGATTTGTTAGGTCCTTGATGTGATTTTTGACAATAGTGTTGTTTGTGTGCGTTCCAAGATGCTGCGACGTGAAGTACGATGTTTGGAACTTCCTAGCTATTATATTGGACTTATCTTGGTCATCGAAATATAGTTGGTGGCTAGAGTCCGAGATTGGAGATAGTCGAGTTTTTCGCTTCATCATTTTGGTTAATGCCCAAACTTTTTTGTTTTTGTCGCTAAGTTGCATTAGCTTAGAGCTCGAGCTTTCATTGCGCAACACAAGAATGCGGTAGCGGACTTGATTTGTGAGTCTATTGACCAATGTTTTCAGTTCGGGATTCCTCGATTTTTGCCAAAGACATCTGAAGCGGTTTCTAATAACTATTAATCCTAGTGTTTCATAATCGATACTTCGGGAGTGTATCGAAGATCTGGTTACATTCATAGTGCTATTAGTAATGGCAGCATGGACACTACTATAGAATGAGTCCAATAATTTGTCTATCTGTTCATTAGATTGGATTAGTGAAAGGTCACGAGAATTGAGGGTGATTAAACTATCTAAAACTCTTCTGAACTTAACCCAGTTGGTTTTTTTTTTGATGATATTCGCACACACTGGTTGTATGTGGATTGCTAAGCTGTTCAATACTAAAAGCTACTGGGAGATGTGGCGAAGAGAGGTTATTCAAAGTGATAGGCTGAGAATTATTAACTAATCCGTTGCTGACAACAAGATCAAGTGTTGATGGATTCCCTCTAGGCGAGAAGTATGTGGGCTCAGTAGAATCATGTAAGAATAAGTTCCTGGAGCAAATTAATTCAAATAAAATTTTTCCGGTTCTGTTCGCTCTCGAGCAGTTCCACTGCCTATGTTTGGCATTTAAGTCTCCACATAAAATAAATTTATCAAAAGAATTGATTATAAGCTTTAAATCAGCCTCAAAGTTAGTAAGTTTAGTTCTGTCTAACCTTGTACCTGGGAAATATGCTGCATTTAGTGTATATTACTATCATTCAGCCTCACGATGATAGTTTCTAAAACCTTCGTTGGGAGAGATGGCAACACTTAATACTTTACGCCCTTTCTGACACATATAGCTACACCACCGCCGACTGTAAGTTCTCTATCACAACGATGCACATCGAATTTTGGATGGGAAAAATAAGATTACCTCTCAGCCGAGTCTCTGTAAGCACAAGCAAATCTAATTCGCTGTCGATAGCGAGGTTGAAAAACTCGGACGAATTGTTTTTGACGCTTTGTGCGTTTCATAATAAGGCTTTCAAGTTTTGATTAGTTGTCATACGGACTGTAAACTGGTCAGTTTTATTCTTAAACTGGTCGGTTTTATTCTTACATCTAGATAAGTCATCGATCAGCTCAAGAGATAGCTGAAGAATTTGATCGGCCGTCAATAGTTCTGGTCTTTTCGCGTCGGCGCAAGTTTGTGGAAGTATGTTCGATTTAAGAATTGAACTGTACGATAGTTTCGCGGTGGACTCTGGGTGTATCTGGTCGTTCCTCGAGAGCAGGGAAAAGTGATTGCGTGGTTCGTGTAGTTTTAGTGTTTGATTCGGGCGGTCGATAGTGTTTTTGGTGATTCGCGAGCGATTAGTGTTTCGGTTAAAGACTCTCTCGCGAATTGCGATGTATTCTGCACGTTTGGGGCAATGATCATCAGAAGTTATATGCGCTTGTTGGCAGTTAGAGCACTTGATGTTATTTGTATCTTTAGCAGGACATTCTGTATAATCATACGATAGACTGCAAATTAAACATTTCGGCGGTTGGTAGCAGAAAGATAATGCAAGGCCCCAAAGCGTTGTTGGAGTGTTACTACTGCGAGTATAATAGCTCCATTGAACTATGGTGTGTTCGATCAACTTGATTTTTCGCAGTTCGGGTAGTTTCACTGTACCTTTCGCAAAAAATAGAATTTAGTAAGTTTGCCCAACGTACCTTGACTTTGACGGGTTAAATTTTTTAATGTCCATGACGTTTAAGTTGTGTTCTGACTTTAGCGTTTTGTTCAGTTCCTCACAAGTCATGTCGTGTGAACCCGATAAAAGAATTTTTAGAGGGCGCATATCCGCTCGCCGGTAGGTATAAAAGTTTACTTTTTTCTGAATGAGGTGCTTGTTAAGTTTGCCTCATTCACTGATACCCGAAAGAATCACTTTCCTGCCCATTGTGGTGAATTTCACATCGAAGTTTTCAATTGAAACCAAATTAATTGATAAGTTGTTAAAATTCAACTTACTTAACAAAAATTAATACCCAGCACCTTTTAATTTTCCTACGATATTTAAATAAAACAAAACCATTTTCACACTTTTTCAATCAGCCAATACGTAATTGGCTGAATGCTTCTATTCAACCCATAGACATTGAATTGAAGATTTTCGTCATAAGAAAAAAAAACGGTTTTCGTTGTAATTAACTCAATACAGCGTTTGAGCCAACTATTAACGGCACAAATAATGAAATAGCGAGGAAGAAAAACCTTAATTTCTTCCACTTAAAACCATTTCAAATGCGAGAATCCTTTCGATAAAATCAAGACACTGAGGAACAAGCACGGCCAATAAAATAGTTACTCCCAGACTGCTGAGCTTCCAAGAACAACTTACGTTCATTCGAAACCGAAATTCCAGAAGAGCGAATCACTGGGAAGCAGATTTTTTCATCCTACAACGAAATGGGTCTGTTTTACAACAAACTTCCGACGGGAATAGCATAAGACATTTAAACAATTTTCTCAGATTTTTTTCCGTAGTTCTTAAATTAAAGGATGAAAAGAAATGAACTGTTGTCGAGAGAACGGAAAAAATTTTTTCGTCGGCATTCTCATTCTTATCCTCGTCCATACAATTCGTGAAAAGAAAAGAATAGTTCAAGAAACACGGGCTTTGCCTGTTGTCGTTCACGACGCTGTAGACGCTATCTAGTCTGAGCTTCTATTAAGGGTGGATAAACATAGGGAATAATAGCTTGTGTTACAAGACGGGTTTATTGTGTCTGCATATCGTGGAGATAGACTTAAATTGAAACGAGACTGGACCCATTTCTGCAACGGAGACTGAAAAAGTTAAAATTTCTGAGAAAGTTGGAGGAAAATTGAAAATTTTAATGAAAAGTATGGTCAAAATGAATTGTTTTCATACTTGCATTAAGAGATTATAGCTCATTATTCCTCACTCCTTATTCCAGTTTACTTGTTTTTATTTGTTTAAATAAAGTTTTTGGTTTTCTTGGATATAATAAATTATTTTTCATGTTTATAAGCGAATATTGTTTGCTATTCCTAAACCAATACAACAGTTTACTTTTGAATTGAATGAATTCTTCCGCCTCAGTTCACTTTGAATTTGCAGTTCTGTACAGTATTCCACATTATCTGGGTTTGATCAAGAAACGACACCAAACTCAGGGAGGAAAATTATTTTAGAGCTTGAAGTGAGCACTAGTTCTCTTCCTACCATCAAAAATGGAAAAGACTTTCAGGATTGTTAAGTCCGAGAAACATCTTCTTAAATAGTTTTCTTCGTCTGGTATTGAGAAAGCCTTCCATTCGTCGGTAAAATGCATACTTGTATAATCTGTAGAAAATAGTAGTGGAATAGCAATGGCATGTCTTGCCTGAAAGAGTTTTTCATAAGATACCCGGCAGGCATACAACCAGAGCGAGCAATGATAGTATCGTCTGCAGTACCAAGTCACTACCGTCTTCTTTGCAGCTCGTTTCTTTGACTAGACGGCAATGGACTCAAACTGGTCAGTTGTATGACTTAAGGACTTGAGATTAAATTCTTAAGTATAGCAGCACTCATCTGACTATCGATGAACTCGATAAAATTACTTTAAACTGGTGAGAAGGATAATGAGAATGTTAAACCAATGGAAGTGCAGATATGTACATTTAGATTAATTCTTTTAAAATCTTCGCAAAATGCTGTGTTTTCGCTTACCGAGTTTCATTGTTTTTATATTTTTAATTTTTGTTATGCTTTCTTGCCTTATTTGACGATTGAATGACAATTAATGACGGCTGATCTTTTATTTATTTGCAAAATCCAGAACTACGACGATTTTCAATCATGTTTATCATACACATGTTTAACTCAATGACATGTTGCTGTAATGTATGTATGAAGGTATTAATAGATTGAGGAAGTAAGTTAAGCTGCAGAAAATCATAAATCCTCATTTGACTCGGATGAGGAGAATTGTATTAAATAGTATATCTAGAAAACTAAACTCCAAGTGAAATTAGTAGTATGCCGTTGCTTGATGTCAACATGAATAGAAACATATGGAAGATTACGGCACAATTGGAAAAGGAAGCATTGATCATGCAAAATACAATGACAAAATACTGATAGGAGTTTGGATAAGCTAAGACGATCAGGGCTGCCCATGTGTTTGTAGAAAAAAAAACGGACATGACTGATGAAATCAACTTGAAGAATTTCACTCATTACGCATGCAGTTTTATGGCTTTCATTTAACCTTAATTTCATAATATACTCCTATCAGCTGACCACACTAGTACAGAGCTTTGAGCTCTGATAACGACTTGTTGGAGTATTCAAGGTTATAATCTTTAGCCAAAGTTATCCCTAGACAAGCTATGCGTGATCATTTCACCAAAATTGAGTCTTTTATTTGATTTGACTATCTTAAACTCTTTTGATATTATATCCTTTCCTGAAAAATCAGTTGTTTTCCGAATTCATTGTATTTTAATGATTTAACTGCCCCCAGCCCAAATGAAATATGTGAACTTTAACCAAACATGTTTCCTCATTGTTTCATTGTTTTACCAAACATGTTTCCTCAACCTATAATTCTGAACTTTTTACTTCTTAAACCTTATTTTCCATCCAAGCTAAGCCTTTCAATATCAATTTCATAAGTAGTATGGATACGCCGGTTTCAGGCCACTTTATATGGATAATGTATGCGATCAGCCATTTCCGGCCCAGCAGCGTGTGACGTCACACACTCATGCTTGCATTTGGTAGCGAGTGGTTTTTGGCATGTGCTATTACTTTTAACTGCTTTTGAGCTGCTTTTAACTGCTATTAAACTGCTATTAACTGCTTTTAGCTGATACATGAAAGCATATGCATAGCACAAGCCAAAAGCTACACGCTACCCAATGCAAGCATGAGTGTGTGACGACACACGCTGCTCGACCGGAAATGGCTGACCGCAAACATTTTCCATACAAAGTGGCCTGAAACCGGCGTATCCATACTACTTTCATAACATCCGGTTGGTACGCCGAATTTGCTGGTGAAGTCACCAGCTTCGTCGCTGTGTGTTCCTTTGTCCGCTTTTTTCAGTCTAAGTTTTTCCTTTTTGTCCTTCCATTCCCCATGGGAGTCTTCTCGTATCTTACCAATTTATAAATCAGATAACCCAGGGTGCATTTCTAACTACAGGCCGATTATACTTCTATCTGACTTTAGCAAAGTATTCGAACGAACTGCTGTCGGTAAGGTTATGCTAATTTTTTGCTTCTGAGTAGCATGAATTCATCAAGCGCAGATCTTCCATATTTTACCGTATAACATGCTCCACATAGATTGCTTTTGCTTTAGATCAACAGAAACAGATCGATGTTTTTTACACTGATTTTTCAAAAGCAATTGATTCTGCTAACAACAAACTTCTTTCCTCGATGTTTTAGTGTTTTCACAACACAGTATCCTTCTTTTCCAGTTTGTCACCTATGTTTCTGATCTCATTCTGTCCTTTTTTCCGATGTTGCCCTTTTTCGTTTGTCTTCCACATTTTGTACTTTTTCCGGTGTTCCACAGGGTTCAATTCTTGGACCTTTCTTATTTCTTGTCTGTATTAATGACCTTTCGTTAGTTATTCTTTCATCATGCTCTCTGTTTGCAGATGATTTCAAAATATCTAGAATAATTGAATCTCTCAACGATTGCTTCCAACTTCAACACGATATTTGCACTCTGGCTGATCGACCCTTGAAAAATTTACTTGGATTGAGCTTATCAAAGAGTAATTTTAAGTGTTGTACGTGTCAAATGCTTCCTTAATGTTCGTTTTCTCTCTTTCTGGTCCAACTCTTACTATTGAAGACAACTTCAAAGACCTTGCCATGATTTTTACTAATGTTCGAAGAAGAACATTAGTATAAAAATCACTTTGGCCAACAATTCATATTTCTATATATATATATTTATATATATATATATATATATATATATATATATATATATATATATATATATATATATATATATATATATATATATATATATATATATCATCAAAAAATTTCAGTGAAAAAATCTCAGGAACGCGCCATCCGATTGAACTGAAATTTTCAGGACATATTGGTGTATATGCAGAATAGTGCCAGGTCTCAGAAAAAGTTAAAAATCTTTAACACTTTGGCGCCGGCGGCCATTTTAGTGATATTTTTAATATACCTATTATTCCGTACACAAATAAGTTTTGCAAAAATAAAGTTGACGAAATAAATTTTGAACGTGAATCGGATAATACTTAACACGTGAATCGGATAATATTTTGGAATTTTTTAACCCCATGTGTGCGCTGGGTGCCTAAAAAGAGAACGGGAAAACTTGAAAATTTTTAAATTGCGATAACTTTTGACAGAGCTATTCAATCATTACGAAATTTTCAGGACATATTGGTATTACTTAGTTATAGATTTGTGTAGCTCTTAATGAGCGTGTTGGCAACGCTGTAGCTAGGGCAGGCACTGAAAGTGAAAACCTCCAAATCATCGTCTCTCTTGAAAAAATGCCGTTGCTTCAAAAAACATCCACTCATATGTAAATTTCGTGTTTTATTTACATAGACAAAAAATAAAATTTGATATGGTATAACGGGCACGCCTGGTAACCCTTGCCCAATTTACCTATATTTTTAGCATCAAAAACTTCTGTTAAACTCACGATCCAACAAGCAGAATTAATTGAAATTTGCAGCATGTATTGGTGGTAAATAGAACCAGGTCTGATAGAAGTGATTTTGAAATGCGGGTGATTCTGTGCCAGTGGTGCCACCTTGAAAAATCACTAAAAAAAGATAACTGCATTTAGCCCTATAAATTCTGATTGAATCGTTCGATTTTGACGAAATTCACACAGTAGCTGGACCTAACTTCAAACCACGTTTGGTAGAAACTTGTTTAAAAATTCGGTTGGAGCTGCCAGCTATGATAATTTTGGTGTCTTAAATTTGAAAAATAAAAATATTGGAAGTGAAAACATTCAAACCATCGAATATCCTAAAAATGTCCGTTTCTTACAATAAAACCAATCTGTATACAAATCTTATGCTTTATCTACACGTTCAAAGTAAAACTTTGGAAATTTCATGTCGGACAAAAACGGTAACCCTTTCCCAATTAACCTATATTTTTAGCATCAAAAACTTCTGTTCACGGGAACTCACGAACCAATAATCAGATACCATTGAAATTTACAGAATGCATTGGACTTAAGTAGGACCAGGTCTGACAGAAGCGATTTTGAATTGTGGGCAACTCTGTGCCAGTGGTGCCATCTTGAAAAATCGCAAAGAAAAAAAAAACTGCTTTTTGCCCTATGAAATGTGAATAAGTAACCAGATTTTCATGAAATTGACACAGTAGCTGAACCTTACTCTAAACTCTGTTTGATAGAAATTTGGTTGAAAAATTCGATTGGTGCTGCCAGCAATGGTAATTTTTGTGTCTTTTTGGTTTTGAAAATTCGCTCAGGAAAATAAAACTTTTTGCCCTATAACTTCCAGTGCAGTGATAAAATCAATACGAATTTCATACAATTAATGGAACCTATTATAAACATTATTCAGGCCACATTTGGTTGAAAGGCCACAATAGGGTTGCCAGCTATTGTTGGTTTTGTGTTTGTTTGTAATATCTTCATTAAGCGGTTTTATCGTAGAATTTTCAATTGGTAATGACATTGTAGTGACAATAAACAGCAAATATTAAGCGTTCGATTATTTGAAAAAACTCGCTGCAGGTAACCCTAAGTTTCTTTATACACCTATAACTTCGAATGTAATATAACAACGTGAAGCAGATGTAATATATTCTTGGCTTTGATACTGGCGAAAGGTTGCCAGCACGAGTCGGTTGTGCTACTTTTGTATTAATAAATGCTTACAGTTAGTATTCATACCGGAAACATTTACAATGAAAATAAATAACCGATGTTTCAATTCCCAAAGCTCTGCAAATTTTTCGGATCGCAGCCCCAAACACCAACTTCAGTTACAGTGCTGCAGGCACTGAGCATTTTCTTCATTGATGTTATATGAGATGCTGCTTTCAAAATTTTGTGAAATAAGCAACTGATAACGAATATAATTAACCCGTGTTTTGCTCTCATAAACGTTGAAATTCATGCCATTGGTAATATCTGAAACCGTGTACCATATGAGTTATAATGCATTCTTGAGACCAAAGTAAAACGTGGCATTTGAAACAGTTTGGCCGTAATAAGCAGCTCATGTGGTGGAATATGCACTCAAAACCTGCACGATTCTTGTACTGTTCTTCGAACATTAGTGTTTCTAGCGGTTCAGGTGCGCTAGAGTTTTTGATTCTAAACTTAAGTTTAATCTACATATAGTACATATCACATAAAAAGCTTATTGTTTCACCGGTTTTGTCTCAGATCTTGTTCTCATTTTGGTAACTTGTCTAGTAATGCTTCAATATAGAGGTAAGCAGAAGAAATGGCACAAGCTTCATGGGTGGAAACCCGCAATTCGATTGGTTTTTCCCCCCCTAGTGTAGACGGCAAAAAAAAAAAAAACCAATCGAATTGCGGGTTTCCACTCATGAAGCTTATGCCATTTCTTCTGCTTACCTCTATATTGAAGATGCGAAACGATATTCAAACTATTTGATAAGTGGAGAACAACAGAGAAACCAAAAGTTTGGCGAGATTTTCACAGGTTTCACTTTTAGCACTATTCCAATTTCTGTTGAATTTGCGATCTGCTCTGGAGGAGTTCAACAAAATACAATCAAAAATAGCCATTCTGACAAAAGTAATAAAAATTACCTGAACACCAATAATTCAGCATTTTCGCCTCCCTGTCGTCTCTCGCAGTTATACACGATACACTTCATTATCTTTACATAATCTTTATTTGAACGAATTCTAAATCACGACAAAAACAGCTGAGTTATACGGTAATTTTCACGACGAACAGAACTTTTGTTTACAATCCGACATTAAAAAAAAAACTCTAGCGCACCTGAACCGCTAGAAAACTAATTTTCGAAGAAATTGTCTTTGAGTGACAATGTGGAAAGACGTAATACACTTTTTTGTAGAATCATATCAACCATTCCTCGTTCAAAGCAACAGAAATAAACTATAACACAAATGATGAAAATGTTCAGTGCTGGCAACATTTTCCCAACGAACCAGCAATAAGTTAACCTTCACAAGCTCATATTTAAATCAACTTATCCTTTGAATTTCGTTCTCATTGGAGGATTTCGTCGAAAGCTTTAGCGGTTAACGTTGTTTGAAGCTGCCATCCAAAAAATGTTCAAAACTCGGAAAATTTAAAAATTGGTTTCTTAGTTTTATTGCAAATGTTTTGCATATGTGTATGTAATTTGAAGCATCTGTTGATGCAATAGTTACGAAAATGGCTAAAGCTCGTTACCCTGTGTCAGCAGCAAAGCAAAATATACACCAAATCTGCTTCACGTTAAACTAAACCCAACCAAAAAATTTCGTTTCGAGTGAATCACTGCGCTAGAAGTTATACGGGTGAAAAAAATTTTAGGGTTACCACCCTCAAAACTTTTCAAATTTTTAAAGCGTTAATATTTGTTGTTAATTTTCATTGCAGGATCCCTCGCATTTGCAAATCTAATGACATAATCGCGCAGAAAAGAAATTCCAAAAAATTACAAAAATGGTCATAGCTGGCAGTCCTTTCACGATTTTTGTACAAAATTCCTATCAAATTTGGCTCACATTAAAATGTATTTACTGCATAAACTTCATTTTGATATCATGACTGCACCGGAAGTTATAGGGAAAAAAGCTTTATTTTGCTGAGCAAATTTGCAAGATTTCGGAGAAAAAAATCACCATAGCTGGCAACTCTATTCTAATTCTTCAGCCAAATTTTCACCAAATGTTACCTTAAGTAAGATCTAAATATTGTGTGCATTTCGTTTAAAGCTGTTGGCTGAATCGGAAGTTATAGGCCATTTTCTCAGTGATTTTTCAAGATGGCACCACTGCCACAGGGTTGCCCGCATTTCAAAATTATTTCTATCAGACCTGTTCCTAGTTGACATCAACATGTTTTGTGAGTTTCATTATGATCGGATAATCCGGTCGTCAGTTCTCGTGAACAGAACTTTCGAGTGCTGAAAATAGAGGTAATTTAGTGATGGGTTGCCGTTCTTGTGCAAATCGGAGTTTGAAAAATTTCAAATTGACATGATTGACAAACGTTAAAATTTATCAATGATTTGAATTGTTTTGTCAAAAATCAAAAATTTTTCAGCAGGTTCAATGATTTGAAGGATTTTTTTTAAGAGCCTGCCGCAGCTACAGGGTTACCCGCACTACCTTGAAAATCCATGTGTATTAATTTTTAGTCAACATCAATACGCTCTGCAAATTTCACGCTGATCCAATGTTTTCGTCAGAAGTAACGACAAATCAAAATTTGAAAAAAAATCCTTGCCTACTTTTAGGCACGCTGCACCCACACACGGCTCAAAATTTCCAATTCTTTACCATAAGCAAGCTTAGAACATAATAAGTTTTCATTCCCAATACTTTTTTTGAACAAAAATTCACGCTGCTTTGAAATATAGGAGTACCTCAAAATTCACTAAAACGCTCGCCACCGCCAAAAGGTTTAGAATATCTGAATTTTAGCAAATTGTGGACCTACCTATTAAATACATCTACGTTCTCCGAAAGTTTCAGCTCAATCGGATCGGCCACTCCAGAGATTATGTCCCTTAATCATTTTGATGATATATATATATATATATATATATATATATATATATATATATATATATATATATATATATATATATATATATATATATATACATATATATAAAGAAATATGAATTTTCGGCGAAACGAGTTTAATACTACTTTTCTTCGAAAATTAGTAAAAATTGACAATCGTCAAATTCAAATGTGACTTGGCCAACAGTAGAGTGCTGAAATGTTCGGAAGTAGGGCTGTAACATATGGAAATGTTGTAACTTTTCACACGGAGCATTTCAAATGATTGCGCGTAAAATAGAAAACATTTTTTTTATGTTGATGTTTCCGATGTATACGTAATGGAAATTATCCATCCATTTAACTATTTGTTATCGATTCTGATGTAAGAAGCTATGTGTAAATGAACTAATTTTTAATCTCAAACAGGATTTCGAAATGGAAATGGTTTTGTGCAGCCCAAGAGTAAGCTCATGAGAAGAGAATACAAAGCTTTTGGAAAACACTGTGTATGTGGTGAATGTTTGCATGTGTGAAGAGACTTCAAAGGCAAATGTGGAGAACGACAGTGTACCGTCTCCTTAGTGTATCTCTATGTGTTTATACATTGTAGTCAAGTTTGCTTTACCACCTTCGATATCTGATTTTGCGTTGAAGCAGGTTCACTGCCGATTTCCTCTTTCTTTATTGTTTGAATTTCAAATTCCGTATTGCGAATACAAAAATCACTTATCCTTGTTGCGACTCCCATCCTTGGAATCCCGGAAAGCGTTCCTTGATGAGCGTAAGTTGTTTAAAGTAATTCATTATCCTAAGTTTTCTGTCTCCGCCTGTACCCTGCTGCTTTGATACGTTCTGACCGATCAATCATTATTAATATTTTATTTATATTTCGCGCGAATTGACTGATATTTCCATTCACCATTATTGCGTATCCCCCAGGAGAAACGATGAGCTCCGGCTTTTACAATTTAAACGTCAAACTAATGATTGAAAAAATAAATAACAAAATCCCGTAGTACAGACTTCGAAATAAACTTTATTCACAATATTAATGATATTGCGGTTTACGGTAGCTTAGATTGGACTAGTTACAATAATAAAAATTCAATAAAATTAAAGCTTCAAATATAAATTCATGAGTCTCACAAATACAACAACACATTTAATCTCACAAATACATTTTCATGTGATTCCATATCCAATACACTCAAAGCGATATACAATTAAAATGAACATGTTAAACAATAATCTTCAACAATGATTATGGTCTAATTCATAGCGTTAATTTCTGATTAACGGATTCTCTTTGCCGCCTATGCGCAGAGTATTTATTATTTCTTATATTATAATTTTAATTGTTAATATCTTTACTTTTTATTAATATTAATACATTAATATTATTAATATTATGTTTACTAATTTTGCCTTATAGATTGTTTTTGCATATTTTTTGCAAGGCTTTTAGCGTCTTAAAGATTGGTTTTGAATCATTTTTGCAAGGATTTTTAGCGCCTGCTTAGTTCTACGCATCAGATTTTTTTTAAATATCTGATGAGGTTCAGCCTGGCAAAACAGGTGACCTGGGTCACATGCTTCTTTATGCAGATGACTTCTTTTTTATGTACAATACCAGCACATAATCACAAATACGTCATAGTTCATGCTGAAGGGTATATAACATCAATGATCAGTTTTCAATAGAATATTCGGCACAATACCAGCAAACCTGGAGAGAAAAATTTCGATACTCGTTTTAATAAATGAGGCTTTACTACATCAAATTTGTTGAATATTAGAATATTTTCCTATGAACATTACTCGCAAAAATAAAGGGAAAAGAACTTGCAAACATACATCGGCTTGGGTTATGTTTACTACGAGTATATAAGTATATATTTTACTAATGTTCGAAGAAGAACATTAGTATTAAAATCAATTTGGCCAACAATTCATATTTCTATATATATATATATATATATATATATATATATATATATATATATATATATATATATATATATATATATATATATATATATATATATATATATATATATATATATATATATATATATATATATATATATATATATATATATATATATATATATATATATGTATATATATCATCACAAAATTTCAGTGAAAAAATCTCAGGAACGCGCCATCCGATTGAACTGAAATTTTCAGGATACATTGATGTATACGCAGAATAGTGCCAGGTCTCACAAAAAGTTAATAATCTTTAACACTTTGGCGCCGGCGGCCATTTTAGTGATATTTTTAATATACCTATTATTCCGTACACAAATAATTTTTGCAAAAATTAAGTTGACGAAATAAATTTCGAACGTGTTTTACATGTGAATCGGATAAAATTTTGGAATTTTTTAACCCCATGTGTGCGCTGGGTGCATAAAAAGAGAACGGGAAAACTTGAAAATTTTTAAATTGCGATAACTTTTGACAGAGCTATTCAATCATTACGAAATTTTCAGAACATATTGGTATTATTTAGTTGTAGATTTGTGTAGCTTTTAATGAGCATGCTGGCAGCCCTGTAGCTAGGGCAGGCACTGAAAGTGAAAACCTCCAAATCATCGTCTCTCTTGAAAAAATGCCGCTTCTTCAAAAAAAAAGCCACTCATATGTAAATCTTATGCTTTGTTTACATAGACAAAAAAAAATTTGATATGGTATAACGGGCATGCCTGGTAAACCTTGCCCAATTTACCTATATTTTTAGCATCAAAAACTTCTGTTCACGGAAACTCACGATCCAATAAGCAGAATTAATTGAAATTTGCAGAATGCATTGGTCTTAAATTGGACCAAGTCTGATAGAAGTGATTTTGAAATGCGGGCGATTCTGTGCCAGTGGTGCCACCTTGAAAAATCACTTAAAAAGATAACTGCTTTTAGCCCTGTAAATTCTGATTGAATCGTTCGATTTTGACGAAATTCACACAGTAGCTGGACCTTACTGTAAACCACGTTTGGTAGGAACTTGTTTAAAAATTCGGTTGGAGCTGCCAGCTATGATAATTTTGGTGTCTTAAATTTGAAAAATAAAAATATTGGAAGTGAAAACATTCAAACCATCGAATATCCTAAAAAATGTAAGTTTCTTACAATAAAACCAATCTGTATACAAATCTTATGCTTTATCTACACGTTCAAAGTAAAACTTTAGAAATTTCATGTCGGACAAGAACGGTAACCCGTTCCCAGTTAACCTATATTTTTAGCATCAAAAACTACTGTTCACGGGAACTCACGAACCAATAATCAGATACAACTGAAATTTACAGAATGCATTGAACTTAAGTAGGACCAGATCTGATAGAAGCGATTTTGAATTGTAGGCAACTCTGTGCCAGTGGTGCCATCTTGAAAAATTACAATGAAAAATGAAATGAACGCCCTATGAAATGTGAATAAGTTACCAGATTTTCATGAAATTGACACAGTAGCCGAACCTTACTCTAAACTCTGTTTGGTAGAAATTTGGTTGAAAAATTCGATTGGTGCTGCCAGCTATGGTAATTTTTGTGTCTTTGGTTTTGAAAATTCGATCGGGAAATTAAAACTTTTTGCCCTATAACTTCCAGTGCAGTCATGAAATCAATACGAATTTCATACAATTAATGGAACCTATTATAAACATTATTCAAGCCAAATTTGGCTGAGAAGCCACGATAGGGTTGCCAGCGATCGTTGGTTTTGTGTTTAATTGCAATATCTTTATTAAGTGGTTTTATCGTAGAATTTTCAATTGGAAATGATATTGTAGTGACAATAAATAGCAAATATTAAGCTTTCGATTATTTAAAAAAGCTCGCTGCAGGTAAACCTAAATTTCTTTATACTCCTATAACTTCGAATGTAGTATAACAACGTGAAGCAGATGTGATATATTCTTGGCTTTGATACTGGCGAAAGGTTGCCAGCACTAGTCGGTTGTTCTACTTTTGTATCAATAAATGCTTACAGTTAGTATTCATACCGGAAACATTTACAATGAAAATAAATAACCGATGTTTCAATTCCCAAAGCTCTGCAAATTTTTCGGATCGCAGCCCCAAACACCAACTTCAGTTACAGTGCTGCAGGCACTGAGCATTTTCTTCATTGATGTTATATGAGATACTGCTTTCAAAATTTTGTGAAATAAGCAACTGATAACGAATATAATTAACCCGTGTTTTGCTCTCATAAACGTTGAAATTCATGCCAGTGGTAATATCTGAAACCTTCTACCATAGGAGTTAAAATGCATTCTTGAGACCAAAGTAAAACATGGCATTTGAAACAGTTTGCCGTAATAAGCAGCTCATGTGGTGGAATATGCACTCAAAACCTGCACGATTCTTGTACTGTTCTTCGAACATTAGTGTTTCTAGCGGTTCAGGTGCGCTAGAGTTTTTTTTACTAATGTTCGAAGAACAATAGTATTAAACTCGTTTCGCCGAAAATTCATATTTCTTTATTTATATATATATATATATATATATATATATATATATATATATATATATATATATATATATATATATATATATATATATATATATATCAGCAAATCGGTTAATAGAAGTAATCTTTGGAGTGGCCGATCCGATTGAGCCGAAATTTTCGGATGTTGTAGATGTATATAGTAGGTAGGTCCATGACTTGTTCGAATTCAGTTATCTTTAACTTTTTGGCGGCGGCGGGCATTTTAGTGAATTTTCAGGTACTCCTATATTTCCAAGCAGTGTAAAATTTTTGTAACAAAAAGTATTGGAAATAAAAACTTATTATGTTTAAGGTTTGCTCATGATAAAGAATTGGAAATTTTGAGCCATGTGTGGGTGCTGAGTGCCTAAAAGTGGGCAAGGAATTTTTCTCAAATTTTGATTTGTCATAACTTCTGACAGAAACATTCGATCATCGTGAAATTGATAGAGCGTATTGATGTAGGCTAGAACTTAGCACACATGGATTTTAAAGACAGTGTGGATAACCCTGTAGCTATGGCAGGCTCTTAAAAAAAAATTCTTCAAATCATCGACCTTCCTGAAAATTTTTTGCTTTTTGCCAAAAAACTCAAATCATTGATAAATATAAATCTTTGTCCATCACGTCAGATTAAAATTTTCCAAATTCCGATTCGCACAAGAACGGCAACCTATCATCAAACTACCTCTATTTTCAGCACTCGAAAGTTCTGTTCACGAGAACTGACGACCGGGTTATCCAATCATTGTGAAATTTACAGGACATATTAATATTAGCTAGGACCAGGTCTGATAGAAGTGATTTTGAAATACGGGCAACCCTGTGCCAGTGGTACCATCTTGAAAAATCACTGAGAAAAAAACCTGTTTTTGGCCTATAACTTCCGATTCAGCCATCAGATTTTGACAAAATTCATACAATATTTGGATCTTACTTTATGTAACATTTGGTGAAAATTTGGCTGAAGAATTAGAATAGAGTTGCCAGCTATGGTGATTTTTGTCTCCTAAATCTTGCAAATTTGCTCAGCAAAATAAAGCTTTTTTCCCTATAACTTCCGGTCCAGTGAAGAAATCAGAACGAACTTCACGCAGTAAATGAACCTTAATATGAACCAAATGTCGTAGAAATTTCGTACGAAAATCAGGAAAGGGCTGCCAGCTATGACCATTTTGTAACTTTGTTTAATTTCTTTACTGATCGATTATGTCATTAGATTTGCAAATGGAAATGATCCTGCAATGAAAATTAACAACAAATACTAACGCTTTAAAAACTTGAAAAGTTTTGAGGGTGGTAACCCTAAAATCCTTTTCACCCGTATAACGTCCAGCGCAGTGATTCAATTGAAACGAAATTTACTGGTTGGGTTTAACTTAACGTGAAGCGGATTTGGTATGTGTTTTGCTTTGCTGCTTACACAGGGTAACCAGCATTAGCCATTTCCGTAAATATTGCACCAACAGATGCTTCAAATTACGTTCTCATATGCAAAGAATTTGCAATAAAAATAAGAAACCAATTTCGAAATTTTCCGAGTTTTGAACATTTTTCGAATGGCAGCCTCAAACAACGTTTAGCCGCTGAAAATTTCGATAAAATCCTGCGATGAGAACGAAATTCAGAGGATAAGTTGATTTGAGTATGAGTTTGTTATGGTAAACTTATTGCTGCTTCGTTCGGACTGCCGAACGGACGCTTCGTTCGGACTACTTCGTTCGGGTTGCCAGCACTGAACATTTTCATCATTTGTGTTATAGTTGAGTTTTGTTGCTTTGGATAAAGAATGGTTGATATGATTCTACAAAACAGTGTTTTACGTCTTTCCACACTTTTTTGTCACTCAAAGAAAATTTCTTCGAAAATTAGTTTTCTAGCGGTTCAGGTGCGCTAGAGTTTTTTTATTATTACACACTTATTGGTGGGAAAATCGTGGCAATAACAACTTAAAACTGTGTTACGCTACAGTTTATAAAATTAATATAATTTATACTTAAATACCAACAACTTAGCCTAAAAACACCTAAATCTTAGCTTAGGCCTTAAATATAGCCCTTCCTAACCGTTGGGAGGCCTAAATAAGTAAATAGCGCACCCTTGAGCTGAAGTTGACACGCTGTCTTCGCAGGGTGCATAAATGGCTCATTGGAGCCACCTGTATGCCCTATTGATCGTATCAGTCCGTTTTCGTAGAATCTTCTATAACCTAATCCCTCAGTGGCTTCAGTCCCGATCAGCTATGATTTTGCACTTCAAATGTCCAAAACCCAAGCATAAAAGTTCGAACTCGAAACTCCTTTCCTTTCGAAACCGCGGATTTATACAATACCAAGGAACAGGGATTTTCTGAGGAGTTTTTTTTGGGGGGTTTGTTCGAAATTTTAGGAAGGGTGTCCGAAATTTTAGGAAGGGATATCTAAAAATTATTTTCGCACTGAAGGTTTGAATAGCTAAAATGTTATTTTCATTTCTTTTATTAAAGAATAAGTATAGCTACTTAACAGTTTTTTCTACTTACAAAAAACTTAAATTGAAAATACCCCAAAAAGTAAATGTGCCAATCAAATATAAAGTTGTAATTGTCGCTAGCAAGAAAAAAAACTCTAGGGTAAAAGAACCAGAACCACAGAAAAATTTTCAAGAAAAGCAGAGGAAATGTCTATATAGCGTTTGCGATTTTTTATTTTATATTTTCTACAAAATCACTTTCTCGTACTAACGACATTTAATTCAGAATATATCAGAAAAAGGTCAGATCGTCCGATGGTCGCCACGAAAAGTATATCATACGTACTCCATTTTCAAACCAAACTATCCAGTGAATTTTGTTTTGATTCGATGACTGCTTCGGAATTTATAGATGCAGAACGATTCTAAAGGCTACCACCCGCCACGTTTAAGAAATCTAATTATTTGTTGCTTAATTTTTATTTTGAGGCCGTATCTTAAATCATATGTGAATCAATGGTAGCATCTTTTGGTCCAAAAATTATCGGTTTTAGTAACTCTACTCTAATTCTGAATGCATTGGAAGCTAACTATATTATATAATTTTCCCAAAATAATCTCATCTATTCTAGCCTTATTTTAAATATGTCATACTAACTGCCGCTTCCAGGAATTAGCCTTATTCAGTGATTGTTTCTGTATTCTGAATTATTCGAATCGAGTCTACGGAGTTATAATGGTGGAAGATTGGAAATTGATATCATACGTTCGAGAGTGTTTGAAAGAAAAAGATTTGATGGTCTAAATCATCTACTGAGTTACAAAAGCGTTACATACCCTAGAAATTTCGTAATAATTTGATAATTCTTTCAGAAGCTATCGCAATTGGACTTAGTGATTTAAATGATATTTTCAAGTGCTTCCTGTAGCTACAGGGTTAGCTGCACATTCAGAATAAATCACTCGTGTATAGTTTTTATCAACATTAATATGTTCTTGAAATTTCGTGATGATGCAATGCTTCGTGGTCAGAAGTAATGAATAATCGAAATTTGAAAAAAAATATCTTCTTCTTTTACGCACTCAGAGCCCACATAGAGTCAAACATTGCATAGATATACCTGAAAACTCATCAAACTTCCCGCTGCCACCAAAGGGTTAAAGATTACGTAGTCCAGAGATTAATTTCCTGGTGGCATAGTGGATATATTATTCAAGCCCTCTGTTTTTCAAAATTAATGAAAACAACAAATCTTATGTATATGTATTCACAATTTTAAGTCACAACAGCCATACACTACTTGTTTTTGCTGCAAAGATCAAAATTATATGATGTCAATGTCATAGAGAAAAACTCTTTCCAAATTTTGAAATCTTTCTGTTTTCATTTTTACACCGGAAGTGCATATCATTGAACTGTAGGAACATTGTCCGTATTAGGGGGGTTGTGCTAGGGAGGTGTAGGAAAATCTCTGCCAAGGAACAACCATGCCATCATTCTGAACCAATTAGCTTGAGCTTGGCGAAAGATTTTCGTTCGCATTTTGTCTCTTTTATGTCCGAATTTGCGTCTCTAACAGCTTTAAAATCTTTCTGTCATATCTACCATTCCTCTTATGGGATGTCGAATATTCAATCAGTTGTGTAAAAATTTTTAAAACAAAGTTTTCGTCTTCTGTTTTTAAATCCAATACCAGTAATCAGAGAATTCAGTTGGCAATTGGATTTTGTGTGAATATCACATTTTCATGATTGATTGATTCATTTACGAACTATGCGAATGCCAAGTAAATGCTTAGGATTAGAATGCACCGCTCATTCACTTTTTAAGGAACATAATTTTAAAATTTATTTAAAAATTATTTCATACATTTTATTTACCCAAACAGCTCTGGCATCTAGGTGTTCGTAGTATCATCCGAAAATCCTTGCAAATAACTTTGGGAGGAATTTCGTTCAAGCATTTACTTTTAAAAGTAAACAGCTGAAAATTCTTCATTACAAGCCACGTTAATGGTGAATTCTCAGGCATTCTTCAGATTACTGAAATTATCCAACAAAGTAGTTTTCGTCATAAAATTAAACATCATCGCACCGCATCAGATTTGTTGTTACTGCTTCCTAGGGACAATCTTGAGCAAGTTAGCTTCTAAACATCCACAAATTATTCACGCAGAAATCGTTATTCACTGCTATAGGATGTAATGTAGCTAGTCTTTGGCGGAATACCCTATAGTTGTTCTTTACCGGCCGAACAAATTCCTGTGGTTGCTTGGGAATGTTTTCCGCATTTCCGCTGGAGAGTAACTGAGTGAGACAGAATGAGTATAACATACTCTTTGTGGAAAAATTTTGGTTGTCCGTTAAGAAGTTTATGTGGTGAAATTTTATATATTTATTTGGCTATTTTCTTTAGTACATCCTTAAGGATCCAGTTTGAAATTTCGAATATATTCTGGTACCGGAGATCCATATGCTTGTATCTTTTTCATTCGGCTAGGAAAAAGTACCAAGCCATCAAACACGAGCATACGAGTACATATGATCGCAAAAGACCATGTGCATGCATATGCATTTTGAGCAGACATCCGAAAGATTCGAGTATGTACGTTTGAGAGTAGCATGGAATGAATACGTAAAGTAGTAGAAAATTAAGGCTTCGTTCTACTTGAGACAACAGAAAGTTGATGCGAGAAACATAAACAACCAAAAATTATTTATTTTTTTATTATTATTAAATTTATCGACCAGGATGTAGATACTATGTTCTTGTGTGAATCCTGGCTCAAAGAGGGACACAAGTTTGCACATAGCAACTACAATATTGTAAGAAATGACAGGAAAGATGAAACAGGTGGAGGAGTTTTAATTATTATTAATTCAATAAAATTAGTAGTCCTAATACACATGTCATAGAAATCATAGCAGTTAAGCTAGTAGTTCCTGACATCACAATTATTGCAGCATATTTTAATGGCACGAAAGTTGACTTACAAAAAACCCGCTCATTTTATGAGGATTTGGCGCTACTCACCTCCTTTACTCCGAGACACATTATCTGCGGTGATTTCAACGCAAGACATCCCCACTGGAATTGCTTAAGCTCCAACAAAGTGGAGCGAAAATTGAACGATCTTTGCACACAACGGGGCTTAGTTATTCATTACCCCGATGATCCCACTTGTTACCTTCCTAGAGGTAACCCATCTACAATTGATCTTGTACTTAGCAATGGTCTCATTTCTCTCTCGCAACCTTCAGTCGTGAATGACCTGTCGTCCAACCACTTGCCTGTTCAGTTTATCATAAACTCCAGTGTAACACTAAAGCCTAACACCTTTTTCCTCTATTCCAAAACAACCTGGAGATATTTTCGTCATAGGCTTCAAGAAGATATAAATCTATTAGGCTTGGATCTCTCCCAAATCACCTGTAAAGAACAAATAGTTCTACTAATCTCTGACCTTCTCACTAAAATTCAACAAACCCGAGACACATGTACACCACAGTGCACGCCCCAGCTCCTATGTTTGGTTACTACGCCCCAAATAAAGGCGCTCATTACTCATCGAAAATGATACGTCGTCAATGTCAACGTACCCGTGACCCGAATATTAAAAGCCATGTGAGTGAACTAAATTTGTTGATACTCATAGCGTTGAAAAACTTGAAAAACGAACGCTGGAACAGCATCCTGGGCTCACAAGAGAAAGGATCTAAGAAGCTTTGGAGGCTGCGCACAGCCCTCAAGTATAAATCTCGTCACATTCCTCATCTCCACGATGAAGTGGGTTCGTTGGCATTCGCGGAAAGCGAAAAGGCCGATAAAAAAAACTCGTGCTATGTCCACCAAATATAGCGTGCCTGCAGGGGTCTCTCAGGGGTCAGTACTAAGCCCCACACTTTTTAATATATACACTGCTGATATACAGCACTGTTCTAATTGTGGAATTGATATGTATGCGGACGACACGGCCATTTTTTGCAGCTCAAGCAACCCCGATGAAATTGTAAACATACTCCAGCAGCAGGTTACTCTTATTAGCGAATAATGCAATAAATGGAAAATTTTGATAGATCCGGCCAAAACACAGGCCATATTCTTCAGCTAAAAACCAGCATCAAAACATCTTCCCAATCCCCATATGAACATTTTAGGAGCGAATGTGTCTTGGATGCATGCAGGTTAATACCTGGGCGTTCACCTGGATGCAAAACTAAACTTCAAAGAGCACACCGATGCAGTAGTGGCCAAAGTAAACAAAAGTATTCGAGCTAGTTACTCTTTCATTTGCCGAAATTCCAAACTTTCGATTGGTAACAAAATACTGTTTTTCAAATCAATAATGCATCCAATAATTTTTTATGCAGCCCCCGTCTGGAGTAGTTGTGCTTCGTGCCATAAAAAGAAACTGCAAATAGTTCAAAACAAATGCCTTAAAATAGTCCTTAACAAATCTTTTTATTTTTCAACTCGACTCCTCCACATGCTGGCCGGCATTAAGTCTGTTTCACTGATAATCGAGAACACAAAATTTAATTTTATCTCAAATTGTAGCATCTCCACCAACCAACTCATCTCATCACTAACAAACGATTATGTTTAAAAAATAAAAACACAATCTTTTGCATAAGCTAGGTATAAGTTAGTTTAAGTAAGTACGTAAACTTTTAATATATACATAAAAAAAAAAAACAAAAAAAAACTACCCATTAGGTTTTGTTAGCTTTTTTTCCTTAATCTCAAAAACATGCACTAGACATTCCATTTTACAATACTTAGGCTTCCTTATAGATATAGTAACATAGATGTAAGGACATGCTGTTCAATCTCTAGACATCATATTATATTAGTGTAAACACAAAATGTCACTTAAAACTTCACTTCAATCTCTAGACATCATATTATATTAGTGTAAACACAAAATGTCACTTAAAACTGAATAAAGCCATTATTATTATTATTATTATTGTTCAATAATAACTGGGCTTTCTGGACGTACTGGGTTTAGAGTGAAGTACTATTTAAACGATGTTTGTTTTCAAAGTGTTTCATCAAAAGTCTTTGAATGTTAAACAACGATTTGATTTGACTATCTTTGGTCACCCGAATAATTTAATCTAGTTTAAGACAAGAAAATATTTTAATTGATAATGCCGTTTTACAAAAAGATAAATTTAAGTCATGTGTTCCTGAAATTTACAAAAGGAATGAAATCCCTCAGCATTCTGAAATAATTTGCCGACGTTTCAGGGCTACTCACAATTCAACATAAGGCGTGTTTTTTTGCTCCGCTATCCAGCAGAAAATAGAGTATACGCATTGGAAACAACAACACTCCTGTACCAGTGAATTCACTAGTACAGAGATTCTATTCCTCATTTGTAGTTCACGTGCTGAACTATAGAATGTGCTGATTCAAAAAAGAAAAGCTCATGAGAAGTAGTCTTTTTTGCTGTGAGGTGGCCTTGGGTTTTTCATGGTTATGTTGAATGTTTTGGTAGTTAGAAAATTAGAAAAAACCCTCATATTGTGTAGAAAGTTAAAAAAGGTAATTTTCTGTTAGTTCTTTTTCTATTTTCTATCGATTGTGGTAGTGTATACTCGTTATTTTCTCCCTTTATTTTCAGCTGTTTTGTGGTACCACAGCGAATATAGCAACCTATGTCAGTCTTAGCGAATGCACTGCTGTTTTGTGCTAGATCGTTGTTTTTGCGGCATAGTTCTATTCTGTTCTGTATCGGAGCAAAAAAAAACACACCTATAATAGGCGCGTTTTTTTGCTCCTCTATCTAGCACAGAACAGAGCAGATGCATTGGAAACAACAACACTCTTGTACCAGTGAATTCACTTGTACAGAAATTCTATTCCTCTTTTGTCTTCTTTGCCATGAAGTGGCTTTGGTTTTTTCAAGGTTAGGTTGAATGTTTTGGTACTTAGGGACTGTCTCTTGCTATTCCCGCTTCAATTTTTTCAAAGCCAACTTTGCCGGAAGGCGAAAGAAATCAACCATGTTAATTGGTTTACATTTCTTCGCTGTTCAGATGTTGACGAGGCTTTTCATAGACTTTACGTGTTCCTGTCAAACCGCATTCCTCGCTTTACTCCCACATGTCGTTCCAAAAGGCCTAATGATGCTCCTTGGTTTACCTCTGAAGTTGCTGTCGCCCTTATGCCAACGGATGTTGCACGCAGCAAATACAGACGTTCTGCTTGCATGTTGATCTTTTTGAGTTTAAAAAACTACGCCTTTATGCTATAAGGGTCGCTAAAGAAGCCATGCGTGCTGACGTTGAGGCTTCTATTTGCTCCAACAATTCAAAACCCTTCTGGTTATTTATTCACTCCCTGAAAAAATCCTCCGTATTCCCTCAAAACATGTTTATTGATGAAATATCTGCTGCCACAACTGAAGAGACCTGTGTGCTCTTTGCTCGTTTTTTTCTCGTTGCTTTCAACCCCGCAAAACTCTTTTTCTCCTCCACATGTTTCTTTCTCAACTCCTTCGTCATATCGTACAAGCCTTAAAGCGCTCTCTTCTTTCCGTACAAACCCTTTAAAAGTTGAGTACTTAATAAGTTGTCTCGATTCTTGCTCTAGTTGTGACTCTGACGGTATTCCTAACATAATAGCTAAGTCACTATCTTCTAAACTTTGTGTACCCTTGTCAATTATATTTAACCTTAGCATCGCAACTGGCGTTTTCCTTTCTGATGGAAATCTGCCAATATTTTCCCTTTACTTAAAACCGGTGACCCTGATTGCGTCTCGAATTGCCACCCAATATCGCTTTTGCCTTGATTCAGTAAGCTACTTGGAGAGTTGTCCACAATAGAGTTTATCCTCTATTTGTGCCTTTCTTCGCCAACGAGCAACATGGATTTGTCAAAGGCAAATCTACTGTTACTAATTTGCATTCATTCACCAACACTGTTGCTTCATTCATTGATCAGCAAAGACAGGTGAATGTTCTTTACACTGATTTCTCCAAGGCGTTCGACTCTGTCAATCATGAGCTTCTTCTGTGGAAATTAGACAAATATGGTTTCCATGGTCCGCTGCTCTTTTTTTCCTCGTTTTCTTCTTACATTTGTGAATATACTTGTATTGTTACTGTAAACTCTTGTTCATCTACTCTCTTTTATCCCTCCCCATGTGTTCCACAAGCTTCGATCCTTGGCCCCTTATTATTCTCAATTTTCATTAATGATCTCCCGGGTCTGCTTAACTCTTTTTCTCTTCTGTATGCAGACGATCTAAAAATATTCAGAGTAAACGATACAATTGAAGACTGCTTACAGCTTCAGAATGATCTCAAGTCAATCGGTCCAATGCAAACCATCTTACATTGAATGTTTTAAAATTTCCGCCAAATGTATTTTCTTACTACGTTTCTGGGACCTCTCTGGACGTCGTTTTTCATTTTAAAGACCTCGGAGTAATTTCGACTCTGAACTTTTATTCGATCAACACATCTTGCACATAACTGCCAAAGCGTCTAGACTCTCGGGCTTTATACTGAGATCTTCTAAGTATTTTACAGATATAACCTCACTTGTTTTCTAATGTTTCCTCGAATGCTGTTATCAAATATGGTGCCCATATTTTCAATATTTGATTGATGCGGTTGAATCTGTACAACACAAGTTCACCCGTTCTCTTCTTTACAAATTCAATTTTGCTTACTGTGGGTATAGTGCGAGACTTACCATGCTGCAAATACCATTCCTGAAATCTCCCAGACTTTTCCTCGATGATTGCCTTCTGTTCAAACTGCAACTTTGAATTGTCCCATCTGACCTCGGCAATCAAGTTTCCGTTCGTGTTTCGGATCGGTTAAATAGATCCACGTTAACGTTTAATATTCCTTTTGCACGGACTAATACGTACTACTTTTCACCGCTGTTACGATTACGTAGGCAGGCAGCATAATGCACTCAAAGTTAACAATATATTCAGCAGTATCGGCAGAATAAACAATAGTACAAGAACTATGGCGATAAAATTTTAAGTTGATCCTAAAAAAAGCGTATCCTACTTGTAATTAGCAAAACAATTTCTGAATAAAAATATTTCAAGACCTCAGAAAATTCAGGAGAGTAAGACACACGTGAAAGATTTTCTAGCAATCAGAAGTTTACTACAACTGTTCAGCGTCAAAATCAACGATTTCTACGAATTCAAAATTCACAATTTTTATCTGATGACTGCATCAGAAGCTACAGGGTTAGAAAAAATTTCGAGGCTGTCATCTGCGAAATTTTCAAGTCTTATTTTCATTGCAAGAATTTTGAATTTTGAACGTCAAACGGAATGACTGGTGCGGAAATCTCTGCGTGGAAATTTAGTTAAAACAAGGTTCTAAAGTGCAAATCAACATATCAAAAGTGTTCAACTTTGTGATTACTTTTCTCGGCATCGTTTGATACCATTCCTCAATATCGAATCATTTAATCTACAGTTCGAAATCTTGATCGAAAAAATAAATCTTCGTTTTCGGGAATCCCCCAAAGGGAAGGCCGTCGTAAGCCGCGTAACGCCGTGTCTATCGTGTCGTCAGCATAACAGCTCCGAAAGGTCGACTTGGCTGTTTTGTTGTACATCGCTTATCTTGTTCACGATCTGACCTCCTAACACACTTTGTTTCCTTCTTTCAAGCTGTGAAAGTGCATCATCGAACAAAGAAACTCAAGAAGTACGGTTATTTTTTTTTCAGTAAACTAAGTGCGCGTCAACCTGACATTGTAATACTTTTCTGCTGTTCTAACCTTCAACACCCACAATAGCGCAGTGGGTACGTACTCGGCCCTCTAATACAAAAGCTGTCGGTTCGTCCCCCATCAGCGCCGCTTCAGTTTTTGTTAAGTGTTTTTCGGATTTTAAAAATTCTAAAATAAATTTCAATTACATAAATAAAATTCTCAATTCAAATTCCAAAATAATACACAATTAAAATTCTAAAGTTGAAATCAAAATAATTGTATCGCGTGGAATAATTGCACGCAGCGCCACCTAGCCGTCAGCTTGGGACACTTGTGCTTGGCTAACACATTCCACATCTGAGGCATGATCCATTCTAATTACTGTCTTTGATATGTCTACAAAAAATCAGAGACAGTACAGTAGCTTAGAACAAATTGATATCCACTCAGTCCAAGACAGCTACCTACAGAGCATCCAACAAAAAACAAACGGAGCTATCTCGTCTCGTAAGCAGCTGGATGACATGGTTGGGAACACATCTAATGAAAATGGAGCATCTAATGCTAACGTAGATGCGAGGCCTCCAAATGCGGACAAGAAAAAGGGTTTGGACTGATACTTCAACATTGTCAAAAGACGACGAAGTCCCCACTCGTCTCAAATTGGAAACGAGAAGAAAATTTCTAAGCCCGATGATCAGCAAGCTTCTACCAGTAGGAACTACTACCAACTACTTGCAACCGAAAACGACTCCGAAATTGCTTCGTTGCCAAAGCAAATTAAGCCACCGCCAATATACCTGAGAGAAAAAACAAGCAATAGCTTAGTCAACATGTTGGTATCAATTGCTGGTAAAAACAACTTTCATGTCACACTGCTAAAACGTGGTCACGTTTCTGAGACCAAAATACAAGTTTCTTCTGAAGAAAACTTCAGGAAGGTTACAAAAGAGTTTGATTCACAGCGTCGTCAATATTATACTTACCAACTAAAAAGTTGCAAAGGGTTGTCGGTGGTAATTAAAGGCATAGAACCTGATATTGATGTTGATGAGTTAAAGCAGGAGCTCGAAAGCCTCGGTTTTGCAGTTAAATCTATCACAAATATATTTAATAAATTCAAACAGCCCCAGCCACTGTTCAAAGTGGAACTAGAGCCCGAAGCCAGCAAGCCCAAAAGAGGTGAAACTCACAAAATTTATAGCCTGCGATATATTATGCAACGCAGAATCACCGTCGAAGAGCCGATCAAACGTAAAGGCCCCGTGCAATGTGCAAATTGTCAAGAATATGGCCACACCAAAACCTATTGTTCACTCTCTAGCGTGTGTGTTATATGTGGCGAGTTTCACGCTACCAAGTCCTGTGACAAGAGTAAACTAGATCCTGCAATTAAAAAATGTAGCAATTGTGGTAACAACCATACTGCAAACTACAGAGGTTGCCCAGTATTCCAATCTCTGAAAGTAAAGTTGTTTCCGCCTCAGAACCACGCTCAACAGGCTCTAAATATTGCAGCTAATAGACCAGTCCTCATGCCGGAGACTTTTGCACCTTCATCACTTGTAACTCCTGGTATCAAATATTCCGACGCAATCAAACAAAACGCACATTGCTCTGCTGAAACCACTGCTCAAAGCAGCTCCAACAACGAACTCTCTTCGATTTTGTCAACGCTCTCAGACAACATGAATCGATTCATGACGACGATGAGTAACATGATGCAAGAATTACTTAAAAATCAAAACATGTTGCTCCAATTTCTCATTAACAGCAAATGAACTCATTCAAGATCGCCCATTGGAACGCGAATGGCATTGTCCAGCATAAAGCGGAAATAACCTGCTTTATATCAACCCACGACATTGATGTGTTCCTCTTATCGGAAACGCACCTCACAGAAAAAAATAATAAATTCGACATCCCAGGCTACATCTTCTACGATACCAAACACCCAGATGGTAAGGCTAGAGGCGGGTCTGCAATACTTATTAAAAAACATCTGTTCCATCATCCTTTGGAAGAACTCAGCGAAAATTACATGCAAGCGACATCCATTTGCCTACGTGAGCAGTCGAGCGAGATTGTAATTTCGTCCATCTACTGTCCACCGAGGCACAACATTTCAAAGGCAGTATTCGAAAGCTTCTTCTCATCGCTGGGAACCAAATTCATCGTGGCTGGCGACTTCAACGCGAAACACACGTTTTGGGGATCTCGTCTCATAACACCTAGGGGCAAAGCACTCTTCGATACATTACAAAACTATGGTTTGAGTCATATTTCAACCGGCCAGCCAACATATTGGCCGTCTGATATCAACAAAATTCCGGACCTCATAGACTTCGCAATCTCGAAGGGAATACCTCCAAACTCCGCAAAATCAGAAGTAGTTTTTGATTTGTCCTCAGATCATTCTCCTGTCATCATTACTCTGGATATGTCACCCCACTTCGCTTGCTGTAAGCGTAGATATTCACAAAAAACCAACTGGAGTGCATTCAGACGACACCTCACCAGCTCAACATCTCTTAGTGCATCTCTCAAATCACCGGATGATGTCAATTCCGCTGTTATCCTTTTCAACGAGCATGTCTTGGAGGCATTTGACACCGCGACACCTAAAATGGAACTAAATCCCTCAACTCGGAAAACAACATACTCCTCATCAATAAAAATCTTAGTACAGAAAAAAAGACTCGCACGAAGGAATTGGCAGCTGCACCGGTCTCCCCAAACTAAAACACTACTCAACAAAGCTTCTAGTGAGCTCAGACTGGCACTTGCGAAAGACAACGAGTTAAAGTTCCATTCATTCTTAGAGAGCCTCAGTCCCACTAAAAATGCCGACTATTCATTGTGGAAAGCAGTCAAAAAAATCAACAAACCTACCATCAGGGAAGCCCCACTAAGAACTGTCAACGGGCAATGGGCCAAAAGTGACGCAGAGAAAGCCACCGCCTTCGCAGTTCACCTAGAACAGGTTTTCACACCTTTCACCACGGCAACATGTGACTTTCCAACTAATGTCAACGCTCAGGACTCAGAACCAATCAAGACTTCGGCTAAGGAAGTGCAAGATATCATTATTCAGGAAACATGCTCAAAAAAATCTCCGGGAATTGATCTCATCACCAATGCTATGCTCAAACAGATGCCGCCGATCGTATTCTCTTGGCGTTCTAATCTATTCAATGCTATCTTTCGAATCGGATATTTTCCTGAAGTTTGGAAAACAGGTGAGATCATAATGATCCCTAAGCTTGGTAAGGACTCTTCTCAAGTGAAGTCATACAGACCTATTAGTCTTTTGTCATGCGTCTCCAAAGTTTTCGAGAAAGTTCTGTTGAAAAAGCTACTACCGATACTAGAAGATGCAAAAATAATTCCAGAACAGCAATTTGGGTTTCGAAGACATCACAGCACCATTCAACAGGTCCATCGAATCGCGTCAGACATTAAAATAGCATTCGAAGACAAGAAGTACTGCTCAGCAATCTTTTTAGATGTAACTCAAGCCTTCGATAAAGTCTGGCACGAAGGGTTGATCTTCAAAATTGAATCAACGCTTCCAAAAAGCTTCCACAAAATACTCTCCTCCTACCTGACCAACCGCACATTCCAGGTGAGATACAAAAGCTATTCTACCGGTAAACATCGTGTGCATGCTGGTGTACCACAAGGAAGTGTTTTGGGACCGGTACTTTACACTATATTCACATCTGATCTCCCAATATGCGACAAAACAACGACAGCTACCTTTGCGGATGACGTTGCCATACTATGCACTGATTCAGACCCAGTTACGGCATCCCGTACATTGCAAGGCCACATCTCACTTCTTGAAGAATGGCTAGCGAAATGGAGAATCAGAATGAACGAAACCAAATGCATACACGTTACTTTCACATTGTTAAAACTGACTTGCCCTCAAGTATATTTAAACAATGTACCTATACCTCAAAGTAACGAAGTAAAGTATCTCGGAATGCACCTTGATAGGAGGCTCACCTGGAAACGGCACATTGAAGCTAAAAATCAACAACTGAAGCTCAAATTCATAAACCTCAAATGGATGCTCAATAGCAGGTCAAAACTTTCTCTCGACTCTAAAGTGCTTGTCTATAAGTCTGTCTTAAAGCCAATCTGGACATATGGCTTACAAATATGGGGTGCAGCCCGCCCTTCAAACATCAACATCATCCAGAGGACCCAATCAAAAATACTTCGATCTATCACCGGAGCCCCGTGGTACTTCCGGAACGCCAATCTCCATAAAGACCTGCGAATCGAGACGATTTCAGAAGAAATTAAGAACCGTAGTGGAAAATATATTGCAGCCCTCGCTCATCATCCCAACAAGCTGGCAAAAAAAATACTAACTCATCGTAAATTTCAGCGATTGAAAAGAACTGACCCGTTGGACCTTCCATCTTGAACGTAGAAAATACAGCCTGCGTAGCCAATTTCTTTGCTTTTCAAACTCTTTCAAACATTGAACACTGTAATTCTATAACACATATCATAGCTTTGCTCTTTGCTGTGTGACTTTATGTCAATAAAGTAACTTGGGTCCAAAATGTTCACGTCTTCAACTGTGAGGAGTGCACATCACTTGTTTTAGCATGTAAGATTTTAAAACTAACCGAAGCTTCTTATACGAAGGAAACAGTTTAATAAAGGTATTATTAAAAAAAAAAAAAAAAAAAAATTGCAAGCCATTTATCCATTGAAAATTAAATTTAAGTGTAATTTTAGCGTTCAAAGAAAATGCTAACGTCAGCTGGTACGAAACTGACGAAAAATTTGCCCTCTGTTAATACCATTGTCAAGTCTGCTTTACACTGAGGCTAACCCACCCAGTAAATTTCCCTGCGATATGATTGTCTTGGAAATTATAGAAATACATAAATTTTAAGGATAATCGCCCGTCAAACATTCGAAAAAGATTAAAATGAAAGCCTTTTTTTGCCAAGTGATTTTTCAAGTTGGCACCACAGCAATTTAGGGGCCAACATATGCACTAAACTTCCGTCGATACTTTCTGTGAATATCAATTGGATCTGATTACGGTCTCGTAAGCACAAAAAGTAACTTACTTGGTGAACGGTTATCGCTCTTGTGCGACAAAGCATTTCCTTCTAAAAAGCAAGCAAAATCAGGAGAGTGGATGATTTGAAGAATTTTAGCTTACGTACCTGTTTCAAAACAGTGTTTCTCGCACATTCAACAAACAAATACAAGCGTATTTCTTAGGACTATTCAAATCTTCTGCAAATGTTTAACTGATGTTCTAACTTTATGGAAACAATCACAATACGAAATTTCGCGAATTTTCCGTACTTGCTATTAGTCACTTACAACCTTGTGGCATTGAAAATTTCCAAAAGAGTGTCATGACTACAGTAGCTATTTTTTCAACTTTCATTTTTCCACAGGAATATGAGGATTCCTACACATAAATTCACTGAAATGTCAGCCACTTACAAGGGCTAAAGATGTCTTGATTTTTACGTGACGTAGACCTATTCCTTGTTTCCATTCATGTCCTCCGAAAATTTGAGCTCAAGTCGGATTACGGATCTTGGAGATAGCCTCACTGGAACTTACTTACATATAAGAAAAAGTGAATTGTTTGAAAAATTGGTTCTAAATCTAATTTTTGACGAAAACCAGATGCTCGCACAGCTTCAGAAAACCCAATTTGAATCAGAAAATCATACTATTTTACCCATGTAATCCACATATTTGAGCAAAGTGATTCTTATACTAATTTAAAAATAAATGCTTACACGTTTGGAAAATAATTACGTTAAAAGTTATTCACTGAACTTATTTCAACTGTTGCTTTTAATACATATTTTCAGTACACAAAAAAGTTGAATAATTTCTGACAATGTTAAAGCATTTAATCTTCAAAATATTCCACTCAAATTGACATCACTTTCTTTCACTGAAATATTCATCGCATCATTTATTGACTTTGCCAGTAAGTGCATTTCATTCATTTTCTTTTTCTCTTGAAATACTCAGCCCAGTAGCCCAGACGTGCATCGATCCGATCCTGTTTTGTGTATGCTTTTAACGCCAATGAATATTCTGTGGGGATACATGCATACATAGGATATTCTCTTCGGGTTTCTTTTAACGCTTATCCATTTTCACCCGTTGCTTCTCAATTTTCTCGAGTTGCTTTCAGTCTTCTTTAATTCTATAAATTAATTATAACCTAATCCAGTTCAGATTGTCTTGGTTCTTTTTAAATTTGCGCTGTGAACACAGCTCCCGAGCGAATAGAGACCGGTGACTTTGCTGCCAACGAAGCTTTTGCATTTTCGATGCATCGCCTTAATATCTTTAGGTGTCTGAAGAAGCAGCAAAGAGCTCAGTGGCCCATCACCGTGGACTTTGCATGTTTATTGTTATGCTATGCAACTAATTCGAATTAAAATCTGAAATCACTCGCTCTAATATTTCAAATAGTTCCATACATAAATTTCAGCTTAAATTGAGACAATGTAAATTAAGTCAGAAATTTTTCCACTGAATTTGGCACACATATAATCCACTTTATATTCAAAATAGTTTTGCTCCTCTGATTGCATTATTTCTCGGTACCTTTTCCTTCAAAGACTGTCCGGTCAGAGAATTAATGTTTTCTTTGATCAAAAAGTAACTTCACTTAGTCAGACAAAGCCTGCACCACTGTTACTGGAGAAAGCGAGTGCATCAAGTGCAATTTTAATACTGTACGAAAATACTCACACAACTCAATATCAGCGGACGCTATAAGGAAAGTGTAGTAGCTGTTCCATAAGTAAGCAGTAAAATCAACAAGTACGAAGCGAGTCAATTTGCTTTTGACTCAGTTACCTTTCATACATGAAAATTTAATTAACGTAGCTCTTTTGTCCAACACATATGCATGTTTGTGAATTTGAGTACAGAGTGAAAAATTAACATGAACCGGCGTTGTTTATGCAGAAAAAGCTGAAATGTTATTGAACTTATCTATTTGCTTGTTTTGACGAAATTTTTTATTGGTTGCTGATTTGCATATACAATTTTCCAATGTTCCAGTCATTTAAATATATTTTTGGATTTGAGCTGACCCATACGTAAACGTTAAGGTATGTATCCATATGTATCATTTTCGCGTATCGTATCACCGTTGCGTATCAGTGGATACGACAAACGTATCTTCGTTGCGTATCAAAATTTGATACAAAGAAACGCAACGAACTCGATCGGTCACTTTGCGGTTTCTTGCCGTCGCATCAAGGGAATGATACGATTCGAAGTGGAGTCATGTGTGGACACGTTGCGTTGTACACTATAGATTAGTGAATAAAAGCGTTGCAGCTGCGTGTCGAGTTTTTTGCAACGGATCGTATTGATGATACATGGAATATTGAGTAGTGTGGACACCGTATCCGTTTAGTGACTGATACGCAACAGGGATACGATACGGAAGAAATGCAACATATGGATACCTACCTTTAGATAACGCAATCTGTAATTCGCCAAAAATTTATACATTCATGCAAAATAATTTTGCTACGGAATGCTCTTACTTTTGTACAATTAATCGCGTCAATGAAGTGTTTTCTTCCGAAGTCCTCAAGAACAGCTCCGATTTTGATGATTTTTTAAAAATTTTTGTTTCTTTTATATGCTTTTCGGAGTTCTCGCCGTGAGTTCAGTGGGAGTAGTTATATTCCACCGGCAGTTCCTAAGTGCTGATATCAGTAACACACTTATATATACAAGTGTGACATATTGTGACTGCGAAGTATATTCACGGGTATAATTGAAATTGTTTACCAATATTAGTGGAAAAACGTTTAAGTACGAACGCCAGGTTAATAAACAGGAAGTAAACGTTGTTGTTAAAAAAAAACAAAAAGGCCCCAATGGGGAGAAAACGCAAGAAGACGAAGTCTGTGAACTCCGCCAAAATCTCGGATGTCGACGAGCCACATTTTCTTCTGTCCGCTCAAACTGCGAATAAAATCAGTGCTCTCGAGAAAGAAAATCAGACGCTCCGTAAAGAGCTGTTTGACCTCAAATGGCAAATGGCATCGCTTATAGAAACGACAACTATGCCGTGCAAAGGAAAACAACCTGCAGTGCCAAATCTAGGCCCAAAGAAACTGGACATCACCCAAACGAAGAGGAGGACATCAATTACCAGCATGGTAACAGATGTCAATGAGCCGTCGCTGACTTCTGCAGTGGGCTATATGGACCCAAACCTTTCGCGCGCCGACCACGCTGACCAGGATTTTAACCTGGTTGTAAACCGCAAGAACAACCGACAGTCAACGGAGCAGGTCAATTTTTCTAATCAGTTTAACGAAGACCTAACTCGGACTAAACCCAACACCATCCCGACTCCAGAAAACGTAAAAATCCCTCCCATCACGGCTTATAAGGTGAATATTCCTAAAGTCATCTGTGAGATGAAGGTGCAAGGCATTGTACCTCTTATTAAGAATATTTCGAGTGATAAATCACTCATCTTATGTTCCTCATTAGAAGACCATAAGAAAGTTTTCGAGCATATTAAAAGCAGTGGTCAATTCGCCACTACTTACACTGCAGCCTCAGAAAAAGTCAAATCTTTTGTTATCCGTGGCGTGCATAGGGGCATCGAACCAGCGGAAATACACAATGAGCTAGTGGCACAAAACACTGACCTGAAGTTAAAGTCCATAGCACATTTTCTCACCCGCAAGGACCGGGAACTGAGGAAATCTGTTGGGACTGAAAACTTTAGACCCCAGTCCGGGCTTTTTCTAGCACAATTCGTGCCTTCCCAGGAGCTAGCTGCTGTATTTTAAATACAGTCAATTCTCTGGCAAAAAGTGGTATGGGAAAAAGTTAGAAATAAGGAGAGGTTGCAGTGTTACAACTGCCAAAACCTCGGACATGTGGCAAGCAATTGCACAATCGTCCATCGCTGCGTGAAGTGCCTGGAGAGTCACACACGTGGTGAATGTCCAAAAGTAGCCGACGTACAGCCTGCGTGCGTCAATTGTCGTGAGAAAGGCCATCCAGCCAACTACCGTGGTTGCCCGGCCTATAGAGATACGGTAGCCAGGATTGAGGCGAAAAATATTCGTCGAGATCAGGCCAGAAAGGATCGTCAGCAGTTTGTAATGCAGAGCATTGCGAGCTACAAAAAAAGTTGTGTTTCTTACGCACAGGCAGTAGGAAACTCAGATTACTTTCCATAATTTTCAATAATGCCTTGAACAACGGTTACTTTCCCGACAAATGGAAAATTGCTAAGATTGTTCCCATTCACAAAAAAGGCAAAAATAATGAGGCCAGCAATTTCCGTCCGATCTCTCTGCTTTCTAATTTGGGAAAGCTCTTTGAGAAGATTTGGTTGGAAATAATTTCCACCTACTGCGAGCTCGCTAATATCATACCAGAATATCAATTTGGCTTTAGGCGTAAGCATGGGACCCAGCACGCTATCTCGTACTTGCACGATCAGATTGTGTCACACCTGAATGAGCGACACACTCCGACGGTTGTTTGTGACTTAGATATCGGGAAGGCTTTCGATAGTGTATGGCACGGAGGTCTTCTATACAAGTTGATCAAGTTGGGATTTCCAGAAATAGTATTACGACTCGACGCAAGCTTCCTTAGCAACATACAATTTTACGTTAGCGTTAATGGAGCAAATTCACCCCGGGGACCTGTGACATCAGGAGTGCCACAAGGTTTTGTCACTGGACTTGTTTTATATACCATTTTCACTGCTGACTTCCCTCTTCCAGCGGGCAATCCTCAAGTTAAAGTCCTTCAATATGCAGATGACACGCTCTTATTCGCGTCGAGCCAAGGCCCGCTCAAAGCTGCGAAGAGCCTTGAAGATTACTTGGTCAACCTTAAATTTTATTTTGATGAATGGGGCATCAAGCTTAATAGTTGCAAAACATAGCTGACTGTATTTAGGATCCCTTCCAAGTATCGGGGATCCCAAACCATCCGCAATCAGGCCAAAAAAGTCGCTGTCTTGTTCGGAACCTCTAGAATTACTCCTAATCCTACATTGCACTACCTTGAAGTAGATATGCATGAATTCTTGAAATTTAACCCCTATGTTCGACATAGAATAAAAGTAGCCAGGTCCGCATTTCAGCGCATCAGACATCTTTTCGCCAAAAAGATGGGCATGACGACAAAGGCTAAATCCATTTGCTACAAAACACTCATTCGGCCAATCCTGACATACGCATCCCCATCCTGGATTACCTGTTCCAAATCAGCCATGGCAGAAGCGGAGATGTTCGAACGGAGAATTCTGCGTTTCTGCACTGGCAGGTTTTACAGCCCGGTAACTAAAAAGTGGCCGAGGAACTCTCTCCTATGTCAGGAGACAGGTCTTGAGCCGCTTAGGGACCGGGTTGTAGAACTGACGACAAGGTTTTACGCACAGACAGACGGACATGAAAACGGACTGATCCGGGGTATCGGACGTATGAGTGGCTCTAATGAGCCATTTATGCGTCCAGCGGAAATAGCAGGACAGCGGCGGCTCATGGACATGCTGTTCACTTATGTTGGCCTTTCGACGAATGGGAGAGGATAGTTAAGACCAAGGTTAAGTTTCTAAGTAGGCTAAGCTAGTTGTAGTTAGACTTAAGCTAGATTTAGTTTAGTAAATTAAGTTAGTATTTAACCCCTGGGTAATAGTTAATAAGTGTAAATCGGAAAATTAATGAATGATAAAAAACAAATAAAATAAAAACCCAATAAGAGCCAGCAGGCCAAAATAGGATAGCCGCTAAGTATAAGTTCTTTTAAGTTAAATACCCCTTTAGTTAAGTTATCTATGTACAATGTAATGAATAAAATTTCTATTATTATTATTATTATTATATTTATATTCTTTAAAATCCGAAACATTTTGAAGCGGAGATATAATGATTAGTATTGATAAAATAAGATGAATGATATTTATATAAAAATATTAGTTTCGCGTGTTTTTTTTTTTGAAAAATTTCTTCGTATGTTAATTTTTGTTTAAAAAATAGTTATCAAAATAAAATTTTTAACAAGTATTTACGTCATATGTGAGGTTCAAAAAAAAAAAAAAAATTATATATATATATATATGTATATATATATATATATATATATATATATATATATATATATATATATATATATATATATATATATATATATATATATATATATATATATACCACAATAATGATTGCAATTATGGTACCCATCACACAAAGATCGAACTTTCGACTTGTCACGGTTATTAGGCGATAATTTGGAGGATCTGTTACTTCTTTGTAGATCAGTATAATTTTTGCTATTTATGTTACTTTTTATTTAAATGAGTGATTTCATGTGAAATTCATGTGAAAACATTTCATGTGAAAACATTTCATGTGAAAGCCAATATTATGCTTAACGCAGATAAATTCACTTGAGGGATTTTTTTCATGCATTGCAATAGTTTTTGAGTTATTTTAAAATTCTTTGGGAGGATATAGGAGTAGAAGCACGTTTCGTAAAGTTTTTAGTATTCATATTTTTATTTGAAGTGTTATCAGAGTATACATTTTATAAAAAAATACATTAGCTTTCAAAGTAAATAGCGCACATTAACATAATGCAGAAGGTATTTATATATCATTTATTAGTAAATTACTATAAATAATTTACTGTAATAATACTATTAAAGTTGCTGTGGATCCATAGAAAAACTAATCAAGAACTTCGCCATTATTTTAACTATCGCTTTTTGATAATGCTGATATGAGGAAAACGACTCAATCAACACTATTTGATATTTTTGAACAATGTGAAACGAGTGTTAATGGTATTACTAAATTTTTCTACATTATTGATGGTGGAATATTACTTCATAGATTAAAATGTGACAAAAATATAAAGTTTATTGATATTTTTCAACAGTACATTAGATGTTTACCTAATAACCATGGCAATAACGTTAAGAGATTTTTTGATGGATATGATACTCAAAGAACTAAAGCGTCTAAGAGAAAGCGTGGATATATAAGTATTACTTCAATTACATCTGAAAAGATTATGGACAAAAATACAAATAGGATTATTAATGTTTTCTGCAAAAACTGACCGAAATTAATATTCAGTTGAGTCAAGCATAATCTGATGCGGATCGTTTAATTGTACAGTCAGCTTTAGATTGTTCCTTTTGATGTAGTTGTTGGAGCAGAGGACATTGATATCCTAGTTTTATTGATGACTTTAGCACCTGATAATAGATAAATGTTTTTTTGACCACTCAAAAATAATGCCTTACGACGAGTTTATCCGACAAAAGCCATGTTAATGAAATATCCAAATATTACAAAATATCACCTCTTCTTCATTCTATCTATCATGGATAATAGATCGAAACCAACTTTGAAACTCGTGGAGGACGAGATACATAAAAGTTTGAATCTCGAGCCGAAACTTCTGGTCTATCTCCAGTATTAGAGTTACATAGCTTTCTGAGAATTATGCTTCAAACAATTTTCCTAGGATATCTGTTGCAAAACAATGGATCTGCACGAAATTATTCCGGACTAGCGGCTTGAATTCAGACCCAGCTTTTCCACTTAGAGGTGTTAGTCCAATCATTCAAGGACTCACTAGCAAACAGCCCCCTGGTTTAACGATCTTAGAGATAAAGAAAGCTTTAACTCTGTTTGGCATTATGATTTTACATTTAAACTCATAAAAAATAATTCCTCTATATACGTAACGAAATTGTTTCAATCTATTCTTGTGACATGAACCTTCTCAGTGAGAGCTCGATCCGCCTCGTCAAAATATATTTTAGTGAAAGTGCCACAATCTTCGGTGCTACGCCACTCTGTAATACTTGGAAAAATACCCAAAATATGAAATTGTTATGTACGCGAATAACGCTGCTGATTGAAAATAATATCAAGTAGATTCTATGTACTGAATAGAATGGATCCCAAATAACTGAAACTGAAGTCAAAAATTTTCGATGATTTGAAGAAAATAGCTGTGAATAATGTTCAAAATGGGCCTGAAAACGATAAAAAGTAAATTCAATTGCATATAAACTCATCTATAACAGCTTTAAACCTAATTTATTTTAGGATTCATGCACAGCGTTTTCGAACTACAAAACTAGTGATATTTTAATGCACAATAACAAGTATCAAATACAAACTTAAAACTAACCAGAATCCGTGGTCATCATATTTGTTATCAAACTGATATCTTCAGGAACTGTAAGAGGCAGTTAAAGTTGAGTGGTTTCTCTTGAACAACTCTTACTGTTCCTCAGCTGAATATCACCAAAACTTGTAATAAGTGAATCCAAAAATACAAATACATCTGGCATACTTCGCTCTCTGGGTAATTGCCCAGCAAACCTTCCGCGAAATGCTTTGATGCTTTTTTCCTTGACTTTTAAGCATCTTTTGATAATGAAATGCCCATAAACGAATATTTTGTGTACGATTGTGGGCATCATTTGCTCCGGATCGAACTCAACAACTAGTTTCGTAACGCTTATGTTGCATTTTTTGAAATTTTCAACATCGAAACCGCACCTACTAGCTATAATCTGCAAAATAACGTAGCATTTTCGCATCTACGCCAAGGACTGTGTGTGGAAAACACCTGACAATAATGTCATCTTTGAGTTACCAAATATTTGTTTCGGAAAAAAATCATTGTTTTGAATCATAGCTTCTTTTTTCTAAACGGGCATGCCACTTTTTGATTCCAATCTATTTTAAATGTAAAAAAAACCCTAGCGCATCAGAACCGCTAGAAACACTAATGTTCGAAAAACAGTAGAAGATTTGCACAGATTTTGAGTTTGTATTCTACCACTACCTACTTTTCCTACTTAAAACTAATACGCCGTAAGTAATAATACAATCCAAGCTTATTTTAATTTCGGTGACTTCATCGAAATTTACAGCGATAGAAAGGTGTTTGGGGCTGTCATCCGAAAAATGTGCAGATCTCAGAAAATTTAAACACTGTTTACTTGAATTGGATTGGAATTGTTTTTGCGGGATGATTAAAATTGAACAACTTTTTATTAACATTAAAAATTTTAATCTACATTGAAAATTCTATTTTGACAAAGTGGTTTCGAAAGTATGCACTGCTTCTCATCAGACACCAGCACACAGTGCATACTTGACTGGCGTGACCACTTGCAGGTGGAAATCATTACATTTTTATTTATGCTAGTTGTGACAAATTTTAACATCTCCGACTTATATCCATGGATATAATTTTACTTAGTAAAGGTAATTTAATGTTTACTTGTTTCCATTGCAAATGTTTGCGATGAAAATACTTAATGCAAGCATTTATTGGAACGAAAATAACAAAAAGGCCTAGTGCTAGCAGCCCTTAACTAGCACCGAAGCCAAAAATATATCGCATCTGCCTTACGTTGAAGTCAACCTGCTCTGCGAATTTCGTATTGATCCGATGACTGCATTGGAAGTTATAGGGACGAAAAAGTTTTCAAATATTCTAGATCTTAATATTTGGTGTTTATTTTCACTATAAGATCATTACGATTTGAAAATTCTATGATCAAATCGCGTACCAAAGGTATGCAAATAAATACAAAAACGAACATAGCAGGCAGTTCCATCATTATTTTGAAATTAAGTTTCTATTGAATATTGTCCACAATAAGTTCTATTTGCCATTTGATTTTCGTTATGATTCAATGACTGTACTGGAAGCTATAGGGCAAAAAACTTTGTTTTCCTCAGGAATTTTCAAAATTTAAGACACCAAAATGACCATAGCTGGTAGCTCCAACTGAATTTTTCAACCAAACTTATACCAAACGTGGTTTAAAGAAAGGCTCAGCTATTGTGTGAATTTCGTCAAAATCGACCGCCTGAATCAGAATTTATAGGGCCGAAAGCAGTTATTTTTCTTGGTGATTTTTCCAGATGGCACCACTGGTACAAAATTGTCTGCATTTCAAAATCACTTCTATCAGACCTGGTCTTATTTAAGACCAATACATTCTGTAAATTTCAACTAATTCAGATAATCGGATCATGAGTTTCCGTGAACAGAAGCTTTTGATGCTAAAATTATAGGTAAAGTGGGAAAAGGTTACCAGGCGTGCCCGTTGTAAAATTTCCAATTATTTACTTTGGCTATGTAGACAAAGCATAAGACTTATTTATGAGTGGCTTTTTTTCCAAGAAACGATAATTTTTTCAGGAGATTCGAAGATTTCAAGGTTTTCACTTTCAGCGCCTGCCCTAGCTACAAGGTTGCCAACATGCTAATTAAAAGCTACACAAATTTGCAACTAAATAGCACCAATATGTTCTGAAAGTTTCATAATGATCTAATAGCTTTGTCAAAAGTTACCGTAATTTAAAGGCGCACACATAGGGCTACATCATTCAAAACACATTTAAAACACGTTCAAAATTCCTGTTGTTAACTTTATTTTTGCAAAAATTAATTGTGGACGGAATAATAGGTATATTAAAAATATCACTAAAATGGCCGCCGGCGCCAAAGAGTTAAATATAATTGACATTTAGTGAAACCTGGGCCTATAATGCATATACACCAATGTATCCTGAAAGTTTCAGCTGAATCGGATGGCGCGTTCTCGAGAAATAGTCACTGAATTTTTTTGATGATGATATATATATGTATATATATATATATATATATATATATATATATATATATGTTTATATAGATATATATATATATATATATATATATATATATATATATATACATAAATTTATATATATATATATATATATATATATATATATATATATATATATAGACACATATATATATATATATATATATATATATATATATATATATATATATATATATATATTTATATATATATATATATATATATATATATATATATATATATATATATATATATATATAAATATATATATATATATATATATATATATATATATATATATATATATATATATATATGTGTATATACATATATATATATATATATATATATATATATATATATATATATTTATATATATATATTTATATATATATATATGTATATACATATATGTATATATATACACACACATATATATATATATATATATATATATATATATATATATATATATATATATAAATAGAAATATGAATTTTTGGCCAAATGATATTAATACTACTGTTCTTCGAACATTAGAAAAACTTGAAAAATTATGAAGAGAATAAATTCCAAAACGCGGTTTCGAAACATCTGCTTTTTTAAGTTATTTTGTTAATTTTGTTGGAATTTGGGAACTTTTTATTGCGTAGGTGACTTCACAAAGGGGATGAACTTACAAGATGCGATATCGAATTAATAGCTTTTTCATAGGTCGATTTTCCATTCCCTCTTTGCATACTATTCTTAGTCGGTGCAATACAAATTGAACTATTTTAATTTGAACGGAAAATCGGCCACTCGTTATACAGTTAATTGATCGTTACTTTTATTAATCATCGCATGGCTCGTTTTTTAAAGTAAATAATAAAATAAAAACATTTCATTTCATTTTTATTTTAAATAAAACAAGCGCTTTTGCGTTTCTCAACAATTTTCGACCATGTTTTTCCAATGACTTCTGAAACTCAAATGATTAGAGATGGGTTCAGAAAATTTACTATGATAGAAATATCGAAACTTTCTAAAGTATACATGGTTTACAAATAAAATTATGACAATTCATTCCAAATCAAACGTTTAATAAAGCATTTGTCATCTTAAAATCCTCATGGCTAAACGTTAATTTTATCTAGACAAATAGCCACCAGGAAATCTATCTTACAGATTCAGACTGAACGAAACTCAATTTAAAACCAACCGTACATCCATTCATTTCCGCTAATTTACCTAGATTCAGTCTGAACTGCTTTCGATAATTGCTTTCGCATTTAATTAAGGATATTTCCATTCGGGCCCATTGTTTCCTGTAAAACCCGAATTTGTTCCATTAAATGTCACTCAAATCACAATGGCCGTGCCTGTAGGAGTCCATCTGCGACCGAACCGTGGCACAGAGATAAAGTTCAAAAATCAATTTGGAAAGCTTTTAAAAATCACACGGCTCCTCACTACCAGAGTTCAACAATGAACGCCAACAATAAAACACTATGCCAGCTATAGCTATGCGTTCATTAAAATTTTAACCATTCAATTAAATAGATTAAGTACATTGTGGCGAATGTCCCGTGTTCAGGATTGATGATGTCAGGTGCGATTCAGTTGGAGGCTATGATGATTTCGAAGATACACAAATGCCGTGTCGGGTCAATTACAATGTCATTGTTTCGAATGAATTGGGTGAATTGGGGCAAGTGAGTGTCAAGTGTCATATTCTAAGTAGCTAGTGGAAGTGTTTTGTTATAGTGGCTCAACGGTTAAGTTGAATTTTGGAAACCGATAGAAATATCTAATTAAGTGTGTCCAAGATCTTGCCGAATGAAATATGCAAAAGCTTTTGCAATTTAATAATATACTGCATAAAAACTTATTAAATATTTAATTATCCAAATATATGTATAACTTAACACTTTAGGCTGAGTATAATATGATTTGAAACATAAAAGTTAAGAAATATTATGTGAATAAATCGAACCATTTGTACATCACCATGCAGACAAAAGTAATAGTCATTACTTTTTTGATCGTTGCAGCCGTTATTGTTCTTTGTAATTGTTTAAAATTATATCCGCTTATTCTATTGCATTAATTTTAAAGCAGCACAATTATGCTTTTATTGAAGCAGGATTTCGACGATGTAAAGTTCCACTTCTTTAAAGGATATATTTCACTCTGAATTTCATTTAATTTGATATTCGAGATGATTATGCACATAATGGCTGCTGCTATCAACATCAACGTGACACGCAGTAATTTGCCAGACGACCTTGCCCATGTAGCTCACGGCAAACAATAATTCACAAAGGCAGCAAGAATAAGCATTGCTTACTTTAAGGTTCAGATTGACATCATTCAGAAAACGTGAGCAGCGTAAGTCCTAGAGTTCGAGGTATTAAAACATACGCAGCAATTTGTAGCTCCTACAAACTTACAAACAACGAGCATTTATTTGAAGCTGATTTGAGGTCAGGATAAGGATGAAACAAGGTGACTTTAAAAACTTCTACAGAAAAAACGTCAAGAATCATCGAGTAGTAAAAACTAAGATAATAGTCAAAAATTACACAGCTAACGGTAATGCAACTCTCCTCCCGCTTTGTACTTAGTACTTTATGCTCAAAGTTTGTTGAGATGTAGCACCAGATATTTTTATTACACAGAAGCAGGATGTTTATTAAACTTGCGAACCAAATCAAAGTTCACTTGTGCAAGAATGTATGACGAGCATCATTGTGCTTATTCAAACAATACCAGATGAACAAAATGGGTAAAGCCGATAGCTTAACCCATTTTGGTCAGATATTTTCTGAAGTAATCATATCCCGTTAGGAATTAGTTCAGGTAAAATCTACCGCTTTATAGTCACGGATGAACCATTAATCAAAAAGACTTATGAGTTTAGCCGTCCAACGACCTTTAAGACTTACACACCAGCACTGCCGCCAAAACTCTGCCGCCAAAACTCTAGCGCTAGAGCTCTCGTCCTTTAAATCTCTAAGTGAATGAAGTATTATCGCTTGCATTCCAGTAGACATATCCCGACCACTCCTAAAATTACTAACACAACGTATTTTGGCACCTTGCGGTAGCTACAGGCAATACACAGGGCACCTCTGTGCTAGTTGCTGTGTTTGGAGTGAGTCCGCGCATATATCGACCCCATAAAGCAAGATAGAGTTGATCATTGCCATCAACAATTTTCGTCTCTTTCAGCTAGAGCCATCGATGTTCGAGCAAGCCCACATCTCTTAGAGTCTTGACATCAGCCCTAATAGATATCTCCAAGATGATGTCCTAGTAGATCTCTCTTAAGTGCCTTAACGATTTGCTATTCTGTGGTGACCATTGTAATCAGGATGGTACCTATTATTCTTCGCTTCATCACTATTACCATTTCCGTCTTCGACAGCACCAGTTGTATGCCATCTATCGTTCTAAAACTTGGTTAAGATGGCATTGGGTGAAATCTGCAGCTTCGAAAGTAATTACCGCTGCTAGGTCATCAGCATGACCCACAAAGAAAAACACAACCACGGGGATTTCCAGGCGTAACAATAGATCTCAAACGTAATTTTAGAAGCCAGGTCCAAAGGTTGATCCCTGAGGTGATAAGCTTACTCCGAGCACCACCAACGATGTTGGTATCAAACAGCAGACTGTCCAGCACAATGATCAACAAATATTCAGAGACGCAGCAGTTGCATTCTAATCTGTTCACCTCCTCGAATCAAAGGTATTTCGGATATCTAGCGTCTCATCAGCAATATGACCGGTCTAGCGCTGTGCCAGGCTCTAACTCTTTCACTATCGCTTTAACCACTGCTGATTTAAATCCTGGTATCAACCGTCGCGTCAGTAATCGCTTAAAAATAGCGGGTGATATTTGGATGGACTGTCCTTTTCACATTTTCCTTTATCAAAGGTAAATGAAATTCATACAAATTCAGAAAATATTAGTTACGTTTGACTCTCCAGCGCAAATTCAAGTATCAGGTCAGTCAAACTATCCCCGTGTTTTTAAGGTAATTTTATGTACATAAAAAACACCGTTAATTTTAGTATCATTGAATTATCTATTTTTCTTCATTGTTTACAAACTCTTCCCACTTTTGTGGCGATTATTGAATTCCATCGAAATAAGATTTCACATCTTTTGAATTAAAAAATTTGGTTAGGCTGGTTTGTAGTCTTTTTTTTTAATACTTGTCCTACTAAAAACGACTGCAGGCTTCAAATTAAAATCACTTGCAGCAATGTATGCAAAATTAATCGAATGAGGCATGATTTCCCAGTTGATTTTCTTCAGTTTTTCCATTATGATATTTGTAGTATGCGACCGAGCGTTATCGTGATGAAAAGAGCATTTCTCTTGTTTACTAAAGAAGGGCGTTTCTAATCTATCCTGCATTCAAATTACTAAACTGATGACAGTTTGATACTTTTATTGGGATCCAGCAATTCAAAGTAGACAACTCCTGACATATACTGGCAAGCAGAGATCTAATGCCAAAGCAAATGCTGGTTGTATTAATATTTTCAATTAAATTCTCATTTTTCGTTTGACTGTAGTGTTTACTTCTAAGAATGTGTGGCTGCTTACCCTGCGCAAAGAGTTTATGCACGCCACGCTTACATTCGCTTTAAAGTACTGAAAGTCTTTCCAATGCCCTTGTATCGTCAGGTATGAACTCGCAAGCCCCAGTCCTCCCGTGCTTTCGGGCATATCCCACTCCAATACTCTTTCATTAAAGCCAAAGCCTACGATGATGGTGTCTTTAGTGCTGCAGACAGTGTCCTTCAATGAACTAAATTTATCTCTGCATTAATGTGTTGGGCCACTTGGGGAGAAGTAGCAGCTCACAAAGGTAGCCTCTTCATATTTCAATCAGAAATAGAAGCTGGTGTGGTTGTGACCATCGATATGTAGTTTTTTTTATCTCAAGTCTCCAAATCGCAGCTTATTAAGTTGGATCTGAGACCCAAAGAAATGGATTCCTTCTTCCATAAGGCTCTCTATAAAGGCACTTTGTGCTTTATGTTCCCAGATGAGCAGCGTAATGTCGTCACTAGCGTTGCAGCTGACTAGTTAGATTCCTTTAGAGGACTCTTATGTGTATACTGATATGTGCATACTAGCGAATCCATTCCCGATGTCACCACGGCATCGGAGAGACTTGCGGCACTCATCAGCGATAGGAGGGTGATGGAAAATTACACCGCAAGTGATCAGAGTTACATCACCTTCCAAATCGCTGAGAGCAGGCAAAGACGCCAAGGCTGTTTCTGTAAGTGGCTAGGCTGGAATGCTGCTAAATTTAATAGGGACGAAATGGTCGCATCACTCGTTTCGAGCTTAGAAGGGGAGCTGAGACCCTAGTGATTCGTGCAACAGTAGAAGCCACTGCTAATAAACCAAACGGAAACGCTTTCGTAAGAGGCAACATGCGTCGTGGCGGAAGGAAAAAATCACCCAACTGTGACGCATCGCTTTGGCGTCTAGGCGCAGGGCGCAGCGAGCCAAAAATAGGCCGGGAGTGGTTGAGCTATCTGCTGCTCCCATTGCGGTGAAAAGAGAGGTGATCAATTCCATCACGAGGAGCAAACGTGCCAAATGGCAGGCTGTTTTTGAGGGGGTCAGCTCAGACCCGTGGGAATTGATCACTTGTAGACTTGGCTATATGGGACCCAGTGCTCTTATAGATGTCATAGCAAAGGAGCGTATCGTTGATTCGCTATTCTCGGTGCATTTGCAAAGGATTGATGGTCCCATATTCGTCAACCAAGTGGCTGTTCATCTTTTTACGAACGACGAGCTGAGCAGTGCAAGGTCCAGAATGAAGAACCGAAAGTCCCCGGGGCCTGATGTAGTTTAACTCGTGGCGGAGAGCCAACCGCGTCTATTATTGGATTTGTATAATTAATGTATAGTCGCGGGGGTCTTCCCGTTGCGGTGGAAAGTAGCTCGACTGGTACTTGTAGACAAGAGGAAAGGTATCCTGGGCATTGCATCCGCATACCGCCCACTGTACCACACTTCTCAAACGGTTACAAAAGTCGTGGCTGCTGTCAGCAGGGAGATTAGCTTGTGATCTTTCTTGCAGGCAGCACGGCTTCTCAGAGGTTATTGGTGCAGTCGCAAGAGCGGAAGAGGCATGTCATCAAGACCGGTTGTCATACTGGTAACGCTTGAAGTGCAAGACGTCTTCAGCTCAGCGAGGTGGACGAAAATCCTTTGGGCTCTTGAGTGGAGGTTCCGTATCGCTGGCTACTTGCATTTTGCTCAACTAAGACTTAACCAAGCTATGAAGAGGGTCGATTGGTGGATGATTGAGCACGGCCTCCAGCTGGCAGTCTCAAAGACAGAGTTTGACATGCTGACAAAGCGGAGGGTACCAGCTGCCATACCCTTGAAAGTTAGCTCGTCACTTCGCTGATTAGGCTAATAGCCAACTCTGGTGGACCCAGTGAGACGAGAGGGAGGCTGCTGAAGGTGACGACCAATTCCATTTTGCTATAAAGAGCCAACATTTGGGGAGATGCGCTTCGAAATAAGAAGTTCTGGAAGTGCATTGTTAGTTTCCAGCGCAGTGGTGCCTGCAAATCAGCTGTAGCTACCGCACGGCCTCAAAAGAGGCTGCGATGGTTGTATTAGGAGTAATCCTGATTAATTTGTTGGCGCGAGAACGCAAGGAAGGGTACCTTATTCGCTCAGAGCTGGACAGAACTGAATTTTTGACGCACGTGCGTACGCTTACCCTCCAACTTTGGCAACAACGTTGAAGTGAAAGTCATAAAGGACGCTGGATGGCTAACCTAATTGGTCTTATTGACCATTGGCTTAACCGGAGCCACGGAGAGATAAACTTTTACCTTTATCAATAAAATAAAAAAAAATAAAATTTATAAATTTATCAAAAAAAATAAAATACCTGAACAGAATGGGTTCGGAGGCCACACCGTACTGCCGGTACTGTGTAACTGAGCTCAACGATGCTCAGCACACATTCTTTATGTGCAGTCACCAGCATTATCAATCACAAATACTTGAATCGTTTTCGAATGGCCCTGGTGAATTACAAAGCGCCTGTTTTACTCCGAAGGATAGTCTTTCTCTGGAATTGGGCGTACGGGAATCAAAATGTCGTAGTGACGCAATTATGTTGCATAAAAGTTAAATATGTATAAATCAATGTTAAGTAAGGACGGGTGTTATCGAGACCGATGGCTGACGCAAATCGTTATAAGCCAATGTATTCGTCATAAAACAGGAAACTGTATATATATAAAAAAAATCTAGTTGAATTTTGTTCAAACTCCTTTTTGAGCAACTTGATACGGCTTAAGTTGACTAACCAACTGCCAACCATCATCCATAAAAGGTTTTCTTACCTGCAATACCTTCCGTAGTTCACTTATTTCTTATTTTCCATTGCAATGTCGTTTCCAGAGGAAATAATTCTATGATTTCATATAGAGCGAAAAAAATTCATAATATGATAGGCCTCATTCTTTTTTAAAACGGGATACTTTTCTAGAAAATAAAAAAACAACAGTAAACAATACTGTGACTGTCATTTTGAGAGCTTATTTGCTAATTCGCGAAAATTCTAATATATGTCAAGGATATGAGTATAAAATCGAAAAGAAGCTTCTCCCCGCGGCCAATGGAATTATAAGCGAAATGTCGATCTTTTTGGATAAAAGCAGCTAACTGGAAACAAAATTATGTAGTAGGAGCTTAGAATTTGATTTCTGGATACAATCAAAATCATTATGTAGGTACTGAGGATGCAACAAGTATTTCCAGGAATTTGTGAATACATCGAGCTATAAAATATTTGTTTTCACAAATTAAAATGTCAAGCAAACTTAAGTATTTATTCAAGTCGATAGCTGATTCAATTAATAAAAGATAAGGATTAAATAAAGATTCGAAAAAATTAAGTAAAGATTTTAAATAAAAATTTTAAAAATACTTAAATTAAATAAGGATTCGAAATATTAAATAAGGATTCGAAAATACTTTACAGCAAACACATCAATTAATCAAATGTAGTCAGTAACAAGGATCTGTCCTTCCACATTAGTTGTTTTTTTGTCTGTTTTTTGTTAGCTTGTAAAAGTTCAAAGTACAGCGACCCTCAATTTTAAAATTAACGTTTTTTAAAACTAAAATATATTTTGTTTGAAAATCGCAATAAAATTGTATTTTTCAATATTTTTCAGTTCAAACATTTTGTTCAAACATTTTTTCAATATAAAGATCAAAACACTCATTATTTAATACCTGACTTGCTACCAACTTACAGAAACTAGACTAAAATAATCATTGCAAACAGTTTGACATCATTTTCGAATCACAAAACACTCAAGGACAACTTCTTAATGTATTCATTAATTTTTTCTCTGTCTCGAAAAGTCCTTGGACTTCAACTTTTCTTCTAAACTTTATCGATTGTGTCACATCTTTGTTGCTGTTTTATTTTATGACGTTAAATTTATAGCTCAGTATTCACTATTCGGTGCTATACAAGCACGGCATGGATACCAGTCAGCTCAGCGGTTGAGATGGTGAACCAGATTACATCGTTATGGCGTGTAAGATTGTCGACCTGCACTCCCATCCCACCCCACTCACGGTACTCTACGAAAGTACCGAAGCAAAAAAGCTGAAGGCATATTACGAGTATGCTGATGTGCTATTAATAATTCATATCCTGTAATTTTTATATGATAATATGAGGAAGGCATTAGAGACAAAACAGACATCTGCAAATTTTTCGCTTCTAAGAGATCGTGAGGAGAAAGAACTGATGAAGTAACACGATTCCAGAGCGAGCTGGTAGGAAAAGTTTGGAATCTTTTAACCCATTCGTAGCCGGATTTTTTACCATTTCAAGTAGATAAAGTTATGCAGCTGGTAAGTGATTTATCTTCACGATAAAAAACAGTACTATTAAGTACTGTTTGGTAGAAGCAAGATATATTCTCAGAAATATTTCATGATTTTGCAGTTCAAGTAAGACACTTCTGTCCTTAGCCCCGTTTAATATATTAGCGCCTGTACTCCAACCGGTAAGCAGTAGGTTAATATTGCAGAACCACTGATATTCTTTTAAAGGACAACAATTCCATACTTTTTTCGAGCGCACGTGAGCCTGTCTCGACGGACAGTTGATGATGAAAGCTGAAACGAAAGGAGTACGTAATTTGAAAGAAATTTTTTAACTTGACAGGATTTGAATGTCAAACGTGATCTGTGTTTTGTATTCATCAAACAGCACGATACTTTATGTGACTTATCAGACGAATATTTATTATAATCTATGGCTGCTCTGTAGGAAAGGCAATGGCAATGTTAAAGGCAATTTATCAACATAACACCGTAAGAATTGTCCAACAGAATGAATATTTTCATTTAAACGTTTTCGAGCAAAACGTTTTCGTGCTCGTTCATTTGTTTTTTATTTATTGTTTTATTTAATGCTCGTTCAATTTGATGTTAACGTGTCGCATTTTTTAGAAGCATAGAGCGAAAAAACATAAAAAAAATGTTTATACAAATGGAAAAACACCATTTGAACAGGCACGAAACTAAATTTGTGTCTTCTTTAATATATAACCGCTTTCGTTTTTGAAATTTTAATTTAATTTCACAGACACACTCAATTCGCTCCAATCAATGAGTTCTTCAGAATTTTGTTGAACATCTGTATGTATACATTAACCTGTTTTCGAACTGTACTTTCCTGGTGTTGGCCGCCGCTGATGTTGTACTTGCAAGTAATAATAATCGTAATCAGAGCCGTTTTACGTCCTTTTACTTTCATTCACCTGAAGACGATGTGTGGCCAAGACGATTAATTGAAGTGGCCACTTCAAAAATTGTAAAAAAAAAACCAAAATGTGATGTAAAAGATGCTAGACCCAAGAAAAAAGAGCTCGCAGGTATGGTTGAAGTATCAAATACATCAATTTTAAATATTTCTTACAATCATCTTGGCATGACCAAGATCAGCGCAAGGTGAGGGCCGAGAATGCTCAAGCTGCCTCAAAAACAAAACAGTGCGTAAAGTACTGTCGTTGGTTTTTGGAGATCTGTAGCGAAGACGAAGATAGAGTATTGAGTCAAATCGTTTGTGGAGAAGAAACTTGGATTCATCATTATGAGTCTGAGTCCAAAGAAATTCCCGGCGACAGTGTGCTGGAAAAGTAATGGCAATCGTTTTTTGGGACCTAGAAGGGATCTTACTGATCGATTTCAAAAACAAAGACGCCCCTATAGCCGAAGAATACTGCATTTCAATTCTAGAGCGGATCAAAGAAGTCATCAAAGAAAAGAAAAGGGGAAACAAGGCATCCTTCCTCTGTACGACAAGTGCACCTGTTCACGAGTCATTTTGCATTGAGTGCCCAGCACAAGATAGGCTTCGATATTTTATCACATATCTTACGTTGGTTTCCAAACGATGAAGAAGTGAAAGATGCCGTTTCGGTCAACTTTTCCGGCAAAGACAAAACATTTTTTTAGAAGGTATACATAAACTAATTGAAAGATCCGAAAAATGTGTTAGAGTAGCAAACGAATATATTGAAAAAAAATTCTGCTTTTATTGGGACTTCTTGCTCCCCATTCCACGGACTTAATGACCGACCTTCGTACTTGCTACGGTCTAGAAAAAAAGGTGAAGTTCATGTGAAATGAATGATTGCTTAGCGGTATGTGTAACCTTGTAAACTAGACAGTGATCCGATAGTTTCTTGGTGTATAGCTTTGAAGCGTTCGGAGACTTTAAGGAAGGGACTTATCTGAGCATTGATATGCCTGAGAGCTTTAAACAGTTGATGCTGGATGAGTACATGGACCAAAGTGTGGAAATTCTTTCATGCTATGCCAAAAGTATTCAATTAAGATGTGCACGAAAACCAGAATCAGTGATGCCACTAAAACTTTAGAAGGCTGATTTCCAAAATTGAATACAAATCTAAGGTCTGGACTTCAGGCTAAACTCTTCACAAAAAAAAAATCAATGTCCGAACGAGAAAAAAGAGTTCTTTGAACTCTCGGCTAAAAAAAAATAATGCAATTTGATTCTGCTTTTGGTGGCTTATTCCGTAAAACTATCGAGTTTTTCGTATCAAATATTCTCGGCTTTGATAAGCATTAGAGATGATATAAGTTGTCTATGCTAATTTATAGACAAGAATTGAACCGTGATCATAAACTAATAATTAAATCATTCAAAATTTCACCACGAAAAATTTTTTAGAATCAAATTTAAATCAAAAGTTGGGACACTTTTAAACAAAAAATCGAATCTTATTTGAATTAAATAATCCCCCACATTCAATAAAAATGATTCCACTTTATTATAAAAATGTTATTTTCATGTCATAGTGTTCATCATTAAATGAAAAAACAAAATATTAAAACAAACAAGATACACTTTGATACAGCGTTATTGAAATGAAGTCAGATTATTTGAATTAAAAAGAAACGTACACTCAGAAAAAAGACGCATGGTAAAATCAAGAACTAACAATGTTAAAACAATGCTCATAATAAGCATTCAGTCTCTTTGTATATTCGTTGAAGTTTCTTTCATAAATACAAACAATTTTTCAAAATTAAAACGACTAATGTAAATTCAAGACGAATGTAGTAAATTTAACATGTTCCTATGCGGCCATTTGAGTTACATATACAAACCAACTAATCGATTTGTTGATTTAACAAGATGCGCTGTAATTTCTTATCTCTTGTTTGATCGTTTACGAGACCCCTTCAGAATTCATTCCGAGATTCATCAAATGCGCATAAAAGATCTGGTGCGTGCAGTGGAAGCAAATCATTCGGAGTGATAAATAGTTCGGTTTTGTTTTTACTGGTTAACTTCGATTTTATTCATTTAAATTGGTTATTACCGGTACGTGATGAATCGTTTATTAATTATTATTATCAAATAATAAGTGGTGGTAATGTGTGATCAAATTGATCCTGAAATAGTTGCGGAAAGTGTAGTGATAGTGATAGACATGAAAATCATTAGAAATACGCATAAAAATGTATGAAATGCATTTTGAAAATGTATTATTATTATGAATAATATGTTCATGTTGGTATGACACTAGTTTTGATGAGCATTTTTTCCATGTAAACACTAAAAATTAACATTAATTTATCCTGAATTAATCCTGACTCAATTTTAAAAATATACTATTTATTGCTTTCCATAGCTTAAGGACTTGGTATTTATTAAGCGAAACGAATGCGAACAACTTTTTTGTAATTAGCTTTAAGTATGAATATGAAATAAAGTGGTAAATGGATCTTACCTTAATTATTTTTATTTTAATTAGCATGATTATTTAATGAGTTACAATGTAACCGAAGTGCAGGTACGTTGTACAAATAAAACATGGGTTTTGAATTTATCTAATTTCTGAGTAATTTTGAGAGTGCCTTTGTTGTTTCAAGAATCTACATTGTACATTTATGGCGTTATTGTTAATATTTTCAGTATGCAGCTACATTGTTCTTTAAGATGGCATGTTATAATGGTAAAAGTTAGCTGTTGGATTTCCTATTCGCGATTTTAAGATTACAAGCTTACGATGTTGATTCAATGGAGAAAATTGTTGATAATACAACTAAAGTACGTATTACTCTGTAGTAGTTAATTCATAGCGAAACCTCTATGGCGCCAATTCGTAGTGAAAAATAGATTAAATAACTACGTTTTTCCCCAATTTTACATATTTTTTTTCTGAGTGTATATGACGCCAAATCAAAAATTTTTAAATAAAATTTTCACGACTTGTAATGAGAACTAAGCTTATCAACATTTGAACTCATTTTAATTTTTTAAATAAAACATTTGTTTATTCCACTTTCTTAATTAAATCTTTCATAATCCAATTTTTGCCTTTTCATAACTCTGACTTCCCTAATAGTTGAAGCCGACTGTTTTGCATCTTGAATAATAGTAATTATGTCATAAAGGCTATTAATTTATGATCATGGTTCCCTTCTTGTCTATAAATCAGCATAGACAACATATATCGCCTCTAAAGTTTATCAAAGCAGCAAAGTATGCACTGTGAGCTATTATCTGACGAAAGTCAGTGCATATTTTTGAAACCACTTAGTTAAAAAATTTTCAATTTTACAAAAACAACTTCATTTTAGTAATTATGTCTTTGAATAAAATTTCACCATGCATATCACTAACCTTATTTAGCACCGAGTTAATATATAGTCGTTTATCTAAAACTGAAATTTTCTTTTTAACTATAGCTTGCAGCTGCTTTTTAATACCAGGTGCTGTTATATACAGAGTATGATGATTTAAATCTGGTCATTCTGAGTTTTCTACGTTAAAAGCAACAAATTGAGTAGTTATTCCATGATCTAACAATGTAGCTGAGCTTGAAGTAGCTCTGGTGGAGTTACAATTTAGAAGTATCGCATTATTCATTGCCAACATATTATCATAATTAGATAATATGCTATCCACATAAATATAATGATTCAGTACAAGCTTCTTCACTATTATAGTAGATACCATATTATCATTATGACAATTTTTCAATCTGCTTTACTTTACCCCCAATTTTCCGATGTTCTTTAAAAATTGAGATACATTGTTGTCAGTGGCGTGCATTAGCTCTTCGTGCAGGGTAGGCAGTAACATAAGTGTCTTAGAAGTGTCTTAGAAGTAAACATTACGGGAAAATGAAAAATGATAATTGAAAATACTATGCAATGCATTATATTCATCAGCATACATTTTTCGTGCTGAAGAATATAATGCAAGATAAACAAAACAAACAGTGACTGTGCTTGCAGCCAGTCAGCCAAGTAAATTTATCGTAAGACTTGCAATTAAACTGATTGATAGCATTCCTTTTTTTTAAGTTAAATCCAACGCTGGTGTCATTCTGCCCCCACTGAGATGACTCGACACTTATTTTCGAATGAAAGGGCTGAAACCCCAACTCCATCAACTTTGATACACAAAGGCTTTCACATAAGGGGCATTCCACGTGAAGCGGACAGGTAAAAAATTTTGAGGTTTCCGATTTTAGTAATATTTGATTATGTTATACCTATATATGTTCTCGATCCAGATGCAAAATATTTTTACCGTAATAAGTCTGGTTAGCGAGCTAGAGAGCTTTAAAAATTTGACTAATCGGCAGGTATACGCTATTTCGAATCAAATTATCCAGTTTAAAAAAGTAGCAATAAAATTAATAAAGCACTCGAGTTGATGCGTCATATAATGGGCTTATTAAATGCAATTTTGGGTATTTAAAAACAAATTTATTTGGGGGAAAAAAATATATTTAAATTTTTGAAACTTGAATTTCACAAAGTTCGACCATTTAATTTTTTTTTAATTTTTTTTCTAAAAATAGCTAATAGTGCATAGATAATCCTCGCCAAGTTTCATAATGGGCGTAGAAGTCGTTTAGGAGCTAGACCAGTTTCAGATTCGAAGCGTAACGGCCGGCGCCGAGTTTGCACCTACCGCCCCCTAACGCCAGATTACAGAAACTTTCAATCATACAAAATGATCATATTTAGCAAAGCTTTAATGAAGTAAATTATATTTTGATATAATATTCAATTCAATTGTACACACCAATTAAATAATAATGAATCATTTATCCATTATGTTTTATATAAATTTATGAAGATTGATTTAAAATGGCACTGTTCGGAAAAATTTCTTTGTAGTGCAATTTTATTAAACATTTAATTTTAATTAAAATACGTCAATTGCCTAAAAGAGACAAACCCATGACGCTGCGTATTCAAACTTTTGCGATAGTTTAGTCAGTGGCTTAGCAACTACTTAATTAGACAAACGCGTTACAAGTGTTTTTTTATAGTTTTGTGAGATAATTTCGCTACAAAACAATTTATATATATATATTTACAGTTTTGTTTGTATATTTTAAGTTATTTGTTGAGAAATTATCTCACAAAACTATAAAAAAAAACACTTGTAACATTATTTAATTGTTATTTGTTATTTAATTGGAATGTACAATTGAATTGAATATTATATCAAAACATAATTTACATCATTAAAACTTCACAAAATATGATCTAATATTCGGACTAAAGGCATTTTATATGATAGATATTTTCCATAATCTGGCGTTAGGGGGCGGTAGGCGCGAACCGGGCGCCGGCCGTTTTGCTTCGAAACTGTAATTGGTCTAGCTCCTAAACGACTTCTGCGCCCATTATGAAACTTTGCAAGGATTATCTACACACTATTAGCTATTTTTAGAAAATAAATTTTAAAAAAAGTAAATGGTCGAACTTTGTGAAATTCAAGTTTAAAAACTTTAAATATATTTTTTCCCCCCAAAAAGTTTTTTTCTAAATATACAAAATTGCATTTAATAAGCCCATTATATAACGCGACAACTCGAGTGCTTTATATATTTTATTGCTACTTTTTTAAACTGGATAATTTGATTCGAAATAGTGTATACCTGCCGATTAGTCAAATTTTTAAAGCTCTCTAGCTCGCTAACCAGACTTATTACGATAAAAATATTTTGCATCTGGATCGAGAACATATATAGGTATAACATAATCAAATATTACTAAAATCGGCAACCTCAAAATTTTTTACCTGTCCGCTTCACGTGGAATGCCCCATAAAATACACACCAATGCTTCCATTTCACAAGCTTATAGTTTTCTTCGGAAACTGAGTTATTAGCTCACTTCTTTTATTTATTCGTTAAAATTTGGTTGATATATACTAACGTTCAATCTATAATAACCGTTCTCACGTTGTGCAAATGCTTTGTACTCTAGAACTAATGAGACAGAATTGTCATTCAAAACTAGGTAGAATTCTGTCATTTTATGTATAATTATGAAAACTATAATTTTTAAAATTATTTCAGGCATTACTATACAAAAAAACACAAGTGTTTCACATAATATATATATATATATATATATATATATATATATATATATATATATATATATATATATATATATATATATATATATAAATATATATATATATATATATATATATATATATATATATATATATATATATATATATATATACAGTGGTGGACACCTAAATAGAACACTATCCTCGCAGGCTGTTCAATTTAAATTTGCTGGAAACATGCAGCGAAGAATCGAATGTTTACATTTCTTATCGCATGCTCACATATGTGAGAACTAGTTTTGAGCATCTTCATAAAATACGCAATGCATCTTCCCATTGCATTGCGTATTTCAGTGTAAAAGGAAGTATTTTTATCTGGTCACCTAAATAGTACACGCTTGGTTTTAGTGATTTGAAGTGAATTTTCTTGAATAATAACAAATTTATTTGAAAGTAAGAACATTTAACATACGTTTTTGAAAAAGTTAAATATAAAGAAATATTTTTGAAGATGGGAAGAGGGCCACATTTCTCCGAAGAAAAGCGTGAGATCATCTACAACATGAAAGACAGAGGTTCAACAATTACGGAAATATCCAAGCAGCTGGAGTGTTCGCGGATGGTAGTTTACAACGCTTTACGTCATAAGGAGCTCTATGGCAGTGCCAAAAACGGTCCGAGAGCTAAAAGGCCAAGAAAAACAACAAAAAAAGAGGACAATGTTGTATACAAAGCAAGTGTCGCCGACCCCTTTTCGAGCTCCAAAGCGATAAAAAGCAGTGTTCTGAATGATAGCAATATTTCTGTGTCAGATAGAACAATTAGAAGGCGTCTGCAAGAAAAAAATCTCAGAGGATGCATCGCTCAAAAAAAACTACTTGTGACAAAGAAGAACTTAAAAATGAGAAAATCGTTTGCAAAGGAACATCTAAACAAACCGATAAGTTTCTGGAAAAATGTGCTGTGGAGTGATGAATCCAAGTTTTGCAGGTTCGGATCAGATGGGAAAAGGTATGTTTGGCGTCCACCTAACCAACAACACAATCCCAAATACACACAGAAAACTGTTAAACATGGTGGCGGAAATGTGATGATGTGGGCTGCTTTTTCCTGGCATGGGGTGGGAACAATAATCAATATAGACACGAAAATGGATCAACACGTCTACAAATGAATTCTTGAGGACCACTGATCCCCTTTGCAGACGAAAACATGCCACTGATATGGCGTTTTATGCAAGACAATGATCCTAAGCACACTTCTCGTCTTGTGAATGGTTACCTTAGTGATAAAAATGTCCCCGTTTTGCAATGGTCTAAATCCGATCTAAATCCGATCGAGAACCTGTGGAATGATGTCGAACCTCACATAAACAGGGTGAAACCTAAAAATGCTGCTGAATTGTGGGACCAAATACAGATCGCCTGGAGATCTATTCGCAACGAACACTGTCAAACTTTATTGGAGAGTCTACCAAGGCGATGCTCAGCTGTGCTTAAGAACAAAGGATTTCCAACAAAATATTAATTTATACGGTTGCTTAAAAATATTTTTTTTATAACTTTACTGCAATGCAAATTTATGTGCTATTTATGTGGCCACGCGTATTTTAATTAGTGTGTTTGTATATTTTTACTTACAAACAAATACAGTCATAATTTCACATTTTAAATAAGCTTTTATAGTTTCAATAAATAATACATAAGTCCAAAATCAGTTGTTTCATTAAAAACTGAAAAAATGCCCTTTTATTGATAGAAATGCAAGTGATGTATTTAGCTGTCCACCACTGTATGTATATATATATATATATATATATATACATACATACATACATAAAAATATTTATGTAAAAATTTATATGCATTTACACTTTATTTCTGCTGGCAGCTCCCTTGCATAATGAAAACTCAGCTCAGTTCACTTGGCAACAATGCTGTGCACTTGTGCAGCATGGCTGCGAACTATTTGCACTTGTACAGCGAATCATCATCTCTCCTAGCGACAACCGAAAATTCATGAAGGCAGGCATGCCTTTGGCCGGTATAAAATAGTACCACATCTCACACATACTGTTGTAGCTGGGAGCAGTTGAACATAGTGTTCTGATACTAAATTCGTTTTACGGTGTGCGTAAGGTAAAGGCATTCAGACCGCATGCCTTTCAACGCTCATATATAAGTATTTTTACTAATTTGTTTTTATTTTGTTGAATTAGCTTGCGAAATGGGAAATATGGAACTTTAGAGTCAGAAATATACGAAGTTGCCAGATACTAGTAATTAATGTCAATTTAACTTTCAGTATTGATTAGTAAAATATATATAAAATATCATTGATATTGTATAGTAGGATAAATAGCAAGAAAAATATAAGCCGCACAGCAGGGTAGGCAGTGCTTTTGTGCCTATATGAAGTGCACGCCCCTGATTGTTGTTCAACAACGTCCTCAATAAGGCATGTGTGCTCTGGGCGCATCCAGACTACCCACTTCTCCGCTGCAGAGGTGTTCCTGCAAACATCATCTGACATTTTCAGATATTTTGTGTGAAACCACCTTTTCCAAAAACCCTCGCAGAAGAGAGCTTTATTATCATTCCCATTCAAACCAAGTTAAAACAAAAGAAGATGATCGAAAGCTGAAGGATGAAAAAAAATTTCAGTTAGAGTCAACGAAACACTTTCAAAAATTATTAACGTATCGACAATCGAATATAATTATGATGATTTCAATAACAAAAACCAGCAAAAAGACCGATTCAAAATGTCTTCAATCGAAAATCAAAATACCAACGATATTTCGCACAACTGACAACCGTCAATTCTTCTTCGTCTTCTTTGACAGTGATGATAGGCTATATGCCTGCTTCTTAACATATTTGAGTAATACTCGTATGTTGAGAAAAATATTTATCCTGCTTTTTAACTTTGTCATACTTCCTGAACAACTGAAACTACGAACCATGCAAGCCACGTTCCTTGCAGAAAAAATTTCGATTCTACTAACAATAGTAAGAAAAACACTAACTTTAGTAAAAAGATTTCACGCAAATTGCTATCCCGAAACGCTCCCTCAAACCAACAACCTCATAGTCCGTTTGCAGGCTCTAACACCTACTTTTAGTCTGCCTATAAAATATTCATTGTTTAAGTTGAAAAATTACCGAAATTAGTCATACTGTACCCATGAGCTCACATCACAGTCTACACAAGAGTTTATTTCTTAACAGATCCAGTAAAATGCGAAAATATTTATTTCTCAGCTTATCAGCTGTTGACCATATTGTGTGCATTGTGCTGCCTATTTGCTAGAGTAAGCAGATACATTTCCGTGCTTACACCTTCCATCGGCAGTCATGGCAGCTGTGCTTACGACTGTTCACTGAACCAAAAATACTTATAAACCATTTTTCCGGCAATAAATCTTTCCAAGAAGAAGTGTCAGGATAAATGGACTTGCTTACACGACGGGTCAGCTTCAGTTTGCCGCTACAAAGACGGTACCTACCTACTGTTTTTACTTTTTTGTTTTGTTTAAAAGCTATGCAATAGAAGGGTTGAAGGTTGCCTGTGTCATTTATAATGGTTTGCATGAGTAAACAGAGCCCAAATAACGAAATAGACTACATATTTGGTTCTAACGGTAAGAATAATAATTTAAGCAAAACAAATAATAAGAAAAGCAGCAGAAGAAACAAATGATACCATGTGATATAATGCATGCACACAATATTTTCTTTTAAATTCGATAAAGTATTCAATGAAGCTGAAATATCGACAAAGTATATCATATTTGTGTTTGAACAGATCAAAATGATCATAACATAAATCGATGCTTTTATAAAACAATAACTAAAATAATTTTGAAAAAAAATCAAATGCCTAACTAACTCGTTCACAAGAATGAATTGAATAGATCTAATTTAATTTAAGCCGCTTGTAAAAATAAATATGCAAGGCATGAACGCTCGAATACATAATTGTGTTCAAGGTCAGGCTATAACACATCAGCCCGCCATATCCTTATACTGCATCCATCGTCCCATTAACAACACGAAACTATCTCCCGACGCAGCAGTACGTGAAAAGACCGTAAATAGAATAATAAAAGTAGTTCTACAGTGCGGATCGACTGTGCTCATTGGCTTGTTTTAAATTGTCAGCTGTGCTGCATAGGTCGCGATTGTCTTTTTAAAGTATCGATTATTTTTGGATTTACATAAATTGTTTGATATTATTTTCTGGAGGACATGAAAATATTATTCTGTAATTCAAGCTGTTGATGGTAAACTTAACTGATCTCCAAGAAAATCGTTTGAATACATTTATTTTGGCACTAGCAAACTCGTCAAAGCTCTCAATAGAAAAAAGTTTAGGGTCTCACGAAAGCAAGAATTCTTTATATAAGACTCCCCTTCTTCAGGTGAATGATTTTGATTACCCTAAAAGCCTTTTATTCTGTAATTTTTTCAATAAAAATCGTAGAATATGTAAAAAAATAGGTTATTGTTAGGAATAGGAAAGTGTTCTTCGATTGCACTTCTTCAAAATAAATTTGAAAATTAAACATGAAAATCCCTTGTAAGTAAGACTTGTGAGAGATATATAACCTCTCCCGTAAAAGAGATCTGAAGCTCTCATCACGAATTCGACAACAATCTTTAGGACTGGACTCAAACCATGATGACAAACACGCAAATGAAAAATGGGAATGGATTTGAGAATTTTCCTATGAAACGTTAGATCGCTCTACAGACTTCGAACTGCGTAGCAGTTGACCTGTTTAAGTATAACACTAGCACTAGAGATCGGATGGACAGCTGTAATCCAAATTAGCATATGCCCGGGGTAGGCTTCGTGGTCAGTCAAAAAATGAAGTCTAACACTATCAGCTTTGACGCTTTGCATCCTGCGCTTGCGAGGCAAATTTACCGAGTTGATCACTCCATTTTGATCCCCAAGCTGATACAATTCGGAATGGCAGGATCTTTACTAAAGTGGCTTCGCTCTAACCTCCACGACCGCTTGCAATTCGTGAAATTCAAAGGTATTATTTCAAAGAAAGTCGACAATAGATCCGGTGTACCTCAAGGAAGTCATCTTGGCCCTCTTCTTTTTAGTATTTATATATCGAACATATCAGAGGTTATATCTGATATTCCTCATTTACTATATGCGGACGACCTCAAAATCTACCGTGTCATCAGGACACAATCTGACGCGACCTTTTTTCAGTCCAAACTGAACTCTCTAGACCATTGGTGCTCTGCGAACAAGCTCCCTCTTAACATTGAGAAATGCCAAGCAATTAGCTTCTCTCAAAAAACTTGACGCGTTTATTATATGTACTACCTCAACAACACGGCACTCAGCAGGGTTGTCAACATATTAGATCTCGGTGTCATCCTGCATGAAAAGCTCCGCTTCAATCTACATTACGATGGAGTGCTTTTCCGAGCAAGTAAACAACTTGGTTTCATGAAGCGACGAGCCAAAGAGTTTAAGAACCTCTGGGTTACTAAATCCTTATATATTTCACTCGTTTGTCCTCTTCTTGAATGTGCGTGCACTATCTGGAACCCGGCTTTCGAAATTCACAGCCAAAGATTTGAGTCTGTACCGAAGCAGTTTTTACTACTCGCTCTGAGATATCTTTTCAACCCTTATGATTTCAGTGATCTACCACCATACAAATATCGTCTTAAATGTATTAACTTTTTACCCTTGCGTCGAGAAGATTAATGTTATCTGCCTGCTTCAGCTTCGATGTCATCAAAGACGTGTTTAATTGAAAGAAAAGTTTGTGCTCAATCAGCCCTTGAGAGTCACCAGATCCCGACAATTGCTTATTGAATACCAACACAACACAACATATGCAGCAAACGAGCCAATAAATAAGTGCTGCAGGCTATTCAATAGCATGAGCGAAAACTTTTCCCCTACGATATATAAAGCAACTTTAAAAAAAAAATATTATGAAGGATCTCTTATCATAGTCTCCCCCTTCCCCCCACCATACTAATATATACATATATATATATATATATATATATATATATATATATATATATATATAGATATATATATATAGATATATATATATAGATATATATATATATATATATATATATATATATATATATATATAATATATATATATATATATATATATATATATATATATATATATATATATATATATATATATATATATATATGTGTGTGTGTGTGTGTGTGTATTGTATATTTAATTTAAATCTAAATTCACTTAGTTACTTATCATTTGTTATTCATTTAGTTATTTGTCATTTATTTATTACTTTATTTGTTATCTATTTGTAACTAATTTATTTATGCGTTATTTATTAGTCTTGTATTCATATATAGTTTCGTTTTTTATTTTGTTTCGTAATTTTATCTATGTACTATTTTATTTATTCTTCTGTACATGTATACCTTGTTTGGTGAATAAATAAATAAATAAATGTTCACGGACCTACCGGCGATTAGCAGACTCGAGTCTGCTCATTACAAAAACGAAGCATAGAAGTCGCGCAGACCCTCATTACCTGCCCAAGGTAAGATGTAAAAAAATTTTTTTTTAATACTTCAGCGCTAAAATAGGTCGGAAGCCTATATTCAGGCAATACACAGCCACTCATAGTTTGTATGAGAACAGTAATGACAATGGACTTTGAGTCAAAAGATTGATTGCTGCGATTACCAGTTCCTCTCGCAAAAAGCATTAGGCAACCTGAGTATAACCTGACGAAGCCACTCTACATTAGATACACCTCGTGTTGATTGACCGCCGCCAGTACTCGATTTTGATGACGATACTAACATACTGAGGTGCCAACTTCTGCATATCGAATAAACTTTGCAGAGACTCAAATTAGCAAGAGTAATTATATTTTAATTTAAACAATTTTTTTCCTTTTGAAGCTAGGTTTATTTCAATTACTTGACATATATCGATATTTCGAGGGTAATCTGCCCTCTTCTTCAGTGTCTATCGGTCTAGACCGATAAAAAGAGGGCAGATTACCCTCGCAATATTGATATATTTCGAGTAATTAAAATAAATCTAGCTTCAAAAGGAAAAAAATGGTTTAAATCAAAATATTTTTACAAGCTAGGAAAAAAATTGGTACATAATAAAAACAAGAGTAATTAAGTTATGTACGAGTATGAGTAATTAGCGTTGAAGCAGTGGAGCATATCTTACTGTCTCACAACGTTAACACCTCTGCTTTTTTAGAAACACATCGAAAAATGCAAAGTTTGTGCTACCAACAATATGGATTGCTAGTGGAAAAAGGCTGTTTTCTTCGACAAAGCAACTTTTTGGGCGTTGGTTCAGCTGAAGTGAGGCCCGTTCATTCACAAGCTCAAACATGTGCCATCGCACTGTTAAACATCCAGTTAGAGTGAATGTTTGGGTATGGCTCTCCGAGCATGGTTTTCGATGTTTGGAGCTTTTCAGCTAAAGTTTATTCATTTATCACCAAACAAAGTTACATTTAAAAAACAATACAAATATTATAAACATTACATATAAATAAAATAAAAAAGTTAAACAAATTAAAAGCCAGGAATAAAATACAACTGAATACAACACAAATAAAAAAGTTAGTATTGAATAAATAAATATATAATAGAATTTGAATTGAATTGAATTGAATTGAAAAAATATTTTATTATAAATTAACGGTACATTCTTAGCCTAACTTAAAGTTTAATTAACAAGAAAACTTACAATCTAGCGGCTATACTATTTTAGCCTGCTGGCTCTGGTTGTTTTTTTTTTGTTTTTATTTTTTTTTCGGCTCAAATTTTATATTCTTACACTCTAATTGTATCACCCAGCCTGTACAGCAGCTGGGATTGCCCTAGCAATGATTTTCTTAAAAACTACCTTACGCTAAAATACGATCTAACTTATAGCTAATTATAACTAACTTAGCCTAATTAGACCTAAATCTTAGCCTAGGTCTTAAATCTAGCCCCTTCTGTTCGTCGGGTGGCCTGTGTAGGTGAACAGCGCATCCGTGAGCCGCCGCTGCACTGCTATCTTCGCGGGGCGCATAAATGTTTCATCAGAACCACCTGTACGCCCTAGTGACCGAATCAGTCCGTTCTCATGTCCGTCTGTTTGTCTGTAGAATCGTGTCGTCAATTCCACAACACGGTCCCTAAGTGGCTTCAATCCTGACTCCTGATATAGGAGAAGGTTCTTCGGCCACTTTTTAGTTACCGGGTTGTAGAACCTGCCAGTGCAGAAGCGGAGGATTCTTCTTTCGAACATCTCCGCTTCGGCCATGACAGTCTTTGAGCAGGTAATCCAGGATGGGGATGCATAAGTCAGGATGGGTCGGATGAGGGTTTGATAGCAAATGGATTTAGCTTTGGTGGTCATGCCCATCTTTTTGGCGAAAAGAGGTCGGATGCGTTGAAATGCGGATTTGGCAGCTTTGATTTTTCGCCGCACAACGGGATTAAACTTTAAAAATTCCTGGAAATTGATTCCAAGGTACTTTAGAGATGAACTAGGAGTAATCTTAGATGTTCCGAACGAGACAGCGAGTTTTTTGGCCTTGTTGCGGATAGTTTGAGATCCCCGGTACTTGGAAGGATTGCGAAATACACATAGCTGAGTCTTACTGCAGTTTGGTTTGATGCCCCATTCGTCAAAGTAAAGGCTTAGTTCTACCAAGTAGTACTCCAGGCTCTTCGCTGCTTTGAGCGGGTCTTGGCTCGACGCGAATAAGAGCGTGTCATCGGCATATTGGAGGATGTGAACTTGGGGTTGGCCCACTGGAATAGGTAGATCAGCGGTGAATATGGTATAAAGAACTGGTCCAGTGACAGAACCTTGTGGCACTCCTGATGTCACAGGCTCTATGAGAGAATCTGCTCCATTAACGCTGACATAGTATTGTCTTTTGGTAAGAAAGCTTGCGGCGAGTCTTATTACCTCTTTCGGGAATCCAAACTTGATCAACTTAAATAGAAGGCCTTCGTGCCAAACGGAATCGAAAGCCTTCTCGATATCTAAGGCACACACTACTGTCGGAATGTTTCGCTCATTCAAGTGAGACACAATTTGATCATGCAAGTACGAGATGGCGTGCTGAGTGCCGTGCCTGCGCCTAAAGCCAAACTGGTGGTTAGGTATTACCTGTGTGAGCTCACAGTGGTTTTTAATTATTTCCATCCCCATTCTCTCAAAAAGCTTCCCCAAATTAGGAAGCAAGGAAATTGGACGGAAATTGCTGGCCTCTTTACTTTTACCCTTCTTATGAATGGGAACAATCTTTGCTACTTTCCATGTGTTCGGAAAGTAGTCATTGTTCAGAGCGTTGTTGAAAATAATGGCAATAATTCTGAGCATAGAGATTGGTAGATGTTTAATAATGAAATTAGACATTCCATCATGCCCAGAAGACTTCTTGCTGTTTATACTGCGCAGCAGTTGTACCAAGTATTCACTATTGGCAAAGTGAAACCGGTCATCTGCATTTTGCGGATCATCCGACGGGTTTTCAGATGAAAATGTGGCCAAAGGCTCATTATGTGTATTGAGGAAGCGATTAACTTCCTCTTTTACTATTTGGCTGTTAAGAGCAGAACTGTTGGGCGGAACGGCATTCAGCTGCGATTGGAATGTCGATGCAAATAACTCTGCCTGACGGTCAGGGTTGCGTACAGCGACATTTTCAATCGTTACCACCATCTCCTGGCGTTTGTATTTGCCAGAAAGCAGATTGATTTGTTTAAACATGTCGGGCCTGGTCGGATGTCAGCCAGCCGCTGCACAAGGCACTCACTGCGAAATTTACCAACCATCTCAGCAATTATTTTGCTAAGACAGTTGATACTCGAAAGTAGTGACTTGTATGACGGGTGATCCCTCCCATGCCTATGAAAAATCCGCTTTAACTTGCAGCGCCAAATATGTCTCACTTTCATGTGCTTAACGATTTCCGGCGGTAGCGTGTGATCCTGATATTTGTTAAGTGTGATCAAGCGTGTATTGTGGACAACGGTTTCATTTATGACGCCATTGACGGACTCGATTAGATTATCAATCTCACGATTTGTTAAGTTTGCCGTCACAGAAATCTCAAGATTTCCTACCGCAACGTCTATGTCGCGCTGAAATTTGCCCCAATCGGTGTTTTTAAAAGATCTTATTGTCTTTGGGGGTCTTTTCATGAAGCTGAAAAAGGAGCGGAACTGAAGTCGGAGCTTCACGGCAAAGTGATCAGACATACCAGCTTGCATCCAGCAGTGTGGTAGATCAATACTGCTGCACAGGTCATCTGACAGGAGAAAGAAGTCTATGGTTGAGTTACTACTTGGTCTGGTTGGTGAGTTCGGAGCAACTACTTGCAAGGGAATGGGAGGACTGCTTAGTTGCAGCCATTCGAGCAACACCCTGCCGTTTCCATTTGTTACGAAATCTCCCCATTGTGGATGTCTCGAGTTCAAATCGCCACCGATAAGCGAGTATTTATATTGAGATATGATTGAGTTAATGACTCCGAAATCATGCAACAGACTTGACTTGGACGAACTACATCGAACGTACAGAGATGCTGCGAGGATTCGCCTATGGTCTGTTGTTTTGACTACAGCTGCAGCAAACGCACAGCACTTCAGATCGGGGACCGCGACAGGTTCCATGTCCAGATTACTCCTAACCAGTAGTGCTGAACCTCCATTTTGGTGGTCGAAGACGGTGGTAAATCCTCTAAAGCTGACTCTGTGGAATTCTGAGAGTCTGGCTTCTGTTATAAACGCAATTTCTGATTTCAACGCATCAAGGAGGTGTTGAGCAGACGCTCTTTGCGCCATCGAGATGAGCGAAGCGCTATTGAAAGTGGCCACGTCAACCAACTTATTTAAGAAGGGTAGTTAGCAGCTTGAGAGTGGCAACCAGCCCCTCGGCATCAGTTCCAGCTGACAATACTTGGCTGATAAAGTCATTTATCAGTCCAAGATTGGCATTAGCAGGAGATGATCCCTGTGAGGTTGGAGCTCGCTGAGCAACAGAACTCAGGGAACTGGGGTCTAAAGTTTTCGGCCCCAACAGATTTCCTCAGTTCCCGGTCTTTGCGGGTGAGAAAATGCGTTATGGTCTTTAATTTTAGATCAGTGTATTGCGCCACTAGCTCGTTGTGGATATCCGCTGGTTCAATGCCCCTATGTAGGCCACGGATGACGAGGGACTTGATTCTTTCTGAGGCTGCAGTATAAGTAGTCGCAAACTGACCACTGCTCTTGATGTGTTCGAAGACTTTTTTATGGTCTTCTAAAGAGGAACATAGGACGAGCGATTTGTCACTCGAAATATTTTTTATAAGCGGTACAATACCAAGTACCTTCATTTCACAGATGAATTTGGAAACATTCAACTTATATGCCGTGATGGGAGGGATTTTTACGGTCTTTTGAGTCGGGATTGTCTTAAGTGTAGTCTGCGTATTTCTTTCTTGCGTTATATTGGAAAGAGTAACCTGCTCGTTTGTTCGTTTCTTTTTCTTGTTTATTACCAGGTTAAATTCCTGGTCATGGCCGATTTGCGAATTGTTTGGGCCCAGATTGCTCACAGTAGAGGACAGCGACGGCTCACTGACACCTGTCATCATGGTGGGATATGTTGTCGTCATCTTTGTTTGCTGGGTAGAACTGCTCATTGGTGGCGGCAGGGGCTGCTTGGCTACTATTCTCGGGCCGGGACTTAGCGTTGGCATCAACGCTGGTTGTTGTGCATTATGCCTCACCGGTTGGGCTTCCATAAGAAATGCCATCTGCCGTTTCAGGTCCAGGAGCTCTTTTCGAAGCGTTTGGTTCTCCTTCTCAAGAGCGATAATTTTATCCGAACTTTGACCGGATGCAAAATTAACTGGCTCGTCAACATCTGAAACTTCGACGGAGTTCGCAGACTTGGTCTTCTTCCGTTTTCTCCCCATTGGGGATTTTTTTCTTGCACTTTTTACTATAAACCTGCCTGGCACTATTCTTAGTTCACTATCGATATCACGTTCACTTTATCACTACGATAATTTCCGGCAATAAAAGTCGCAGTCAAACTGCGTTTGTGCTACTATATAGCTAGGTGACCTTTAACGGAACTTTTGGATTCACTGCAAAAACAAGACTGCTCTCGCCACGATCACGATGAGAACTCCCAATATATAACAGCTAAATAACATGTAGGACACAAGATTAAACAAGGAAACTTTTTGAACAAATTTGTGCAAAATTTAAAAACAAAAACGACATTAAATAACTAACTAGTCATAAAAAACCAACGTAACATTTACATACAATCTAGGTTCACGAAAAGGATACTAGATCAGTAGACTAGATAGGATAGGATAAGAGAGCTTTTGGTAGTTATGTTGTTAAAGGAAGCTTTGGATATCGTATAGGAAAAGTGTAAGCTCATGTTTGTTGAATATCTTGCAGCATCTATTAATGGGCTTATTATCATTCAACTAGCATTTGTCCGGATCTAGTAACTCTCCCGGGATAATTAAGTAAAAACCTATATTTTATGTAATCGACATTAACAGCATCTCTAGTGGTATCGAAACTGAGGCGGGCAGGTAACATTAATCTTTATTAATCATTAACCAAGTTTAGAAGTCTAAGGCGAGATTCATATGGCAGTCAAATGCTGAAATCACAAGGATGGGAAAGATCTTTCAGAGCGAATAACAAGAATTGTTTTTGAACAGATTCAAATCTCTGGCTGTGAAATTCAAAAATCGGGCTCCAGATAACGCAAGCATGCTCAAGAAGAAGGCGAACGAGTGCGATGTATAGTGATTTTTTAACCCAAGGACTCTGAAACTTCCTGAATGAAGTCAAGTTGTTTCTTTGCTGGAGAAATCATTTTATCGTAAGGAAAATTAAAGTGGAGTTTTTCGTCCAGCACCACATCAAGGTCTAATATATTGTCAACCTTATACAATGCAGCATTGCTTAGAAGATACGTGTATTGTATAAGTGTACTTTTTCGTGGAAAGTTTATCACATTACAATTTGCGATATAGAGCTTGGTTGCTCACGCGGCACCATAGCTCCAGAGAATTTAGTTTTAACTGAAAAAAAGCTGGCATCTGATGGTGACTTAATAATATGAGAAATTTTTAGGTCCATGAGGTACATCAAAGTATCCTAGATGAGGTATATCAGAAAAAAATTCGAAAAGTCTGATTTAAAATTGTAAATAGCAGAGGGTCAAGATGGCTACTTTGAAATAAGCTCTTGGAATTTTACATGTTGTAAGCAGCTGTGGAGGTAAAGCCTAAAAATTTTTTGGAGATATCCTGCACTTCCAAATCGCAATAGCCTAGAATTTAAAATGGATTTGTCAACACGCTCAAACGGTTTGCAGTGTAGACTGCGTCAATTTGTTTACCTGTCTCCATTTTGCATAGAACATGGGAAACCAGTACTGTACAGTACTAAATCTATGCTGCTTCTCGTTAAGTCGAGAATCGACCAGAGGAGATAGTTGATCATATAAGGTTTTTGCAAACACTTAAGAAATAGTGGATAAAATGACGATGCCTATAACTTTGAATTTATTTTCTATCGCCATTTTTGAATATTGGTGTAACGTAAGAGGTTTTCTAATACGATGAAAAGTGTCAAAAAAGGAAAAAATTATGACATATGGTAGCAAATGGAAACTGTACAACACATTTAATTAGAGAGATTGGAGGAAGAAGACCAGGTCCAGGGCCTTTGTTACCAGCCGATTATTTTCCGTTTCATATTCAAAAAGTCAAAAAACTATTTGGGGTTAATTTGAACGCCAAAAAAACGATCCATACATACAAGCGCGGACTTTTTAAATTGGTAAAGAAAATTAGGTAAAGATAATGTCCCAAAACATCGAAGCCAATACTGCAGGTCTAGGAAAGACGAAAATGACATCACGACAACATACTGGTCTTTCCAATTTCCACACGACAATAGACTGGTCTCTCCAATTTTCAGATGCCAATCACAGCAGCAATGTGTAGCAAATCATAAAAACTTATCTTAGATGCACAATCTGAAACAACTGGTGCACGCAATCCACAAAATTTGGTCCTCATTGTCCACCGACAACGCGGAAAGTCTGGTTGAAAAATGCCAAGAAGATGCCAGGCTATACTTAACAACGATGGATGTTTTAAGCAATAGTTATCGATTTTTTGTACAGTTTGGTGCAATGAAAAAAGCAGGAGGCAGCAAAATATTATTTGCCTGAGCAGAAAGATCCTGAAAAATTTAACGAAAGATCGAAAGATCTTTAAAAAATTTTTAAAAATTTATTACATATTTAACGATTTTTTTTTTGTTATTTGTATGCTCAATTTTGCATTCGTTTATAAAATATGATTATTTTACACATTTTGCAATCTTCAGTTTCTGATCTTTTCTTGGAGTCTTTTGATTTGGTCATCCATCTTCCATCTTTTGGTTGGTTGATTCCATTCTTTACGGAGCTTCTCCACGTTATTAGCAGGTTTTTGGATATTCTTTAAACTGCTTTTAACATGTGCCCAATTCCATTCGATCGGTTGAAGCTCTGGGACATTTGGTGAATTTAAATTTTTTTCCACAAAATTCACTCGATGTTTTTGAAACCAATGTATCGTATTTTTTGTATTTGTTTATAAATTGGTATTTCAATTTGTAAAATTAAAAACCCGAAAGCATACAAAAGTCAACTTAGAGATACTTTGTAAAAATGTTTGGACCTTTCGATGGATTTCGCACTTCTTTTTGGCATGTTTTGTTTCTTATATATCTTTTTTTGTTTTTTTTTTGCGCTGTCGATTGCAATGTTTTACTTTATATCGCGATATTACGATCTGACGCCGGCTGATTCGTATTAGTTGCCTGCAACACATTGCATTGCGATTCCTTGTCAACAGACCCTCTAGGACGGCCACTTCTCTGTTTGTCTTCAATGGAAACTTTCTTTTTAAATTGTTCAACTGCCCGTTTAACAGTTCTTTATGATAATTTTACTAGATATTTTCACAATTGACCTTACTGTCCCTTTCGAATTCTCCATGAAAAGTTTCAAAATTATGCCCCGTGTATTTCCGTTTTCATTCACTTTTACCGTATTGAGGCTGTTATTGACGAAGATAAATTTTGACAAGTCTCTAGTATCTCGTTATTCGCTCGAGTGAAAATTTTGACAATAGAGAAAAGTGGAAACTGTGCTTATTTCTGACAGATTAAATGTGAATTATTTCAATTTTTTACCGACAGACTTTTGAACAATTAAATTTCCAAATTCAAACGGTTTTTGTAATGTCACTTTTTAGCTTGAAAGAATGAATGAAAATCGCGTGAAATGCATAGAGATGCCAAGGTCATCTGGATTTTCAAAGCGAAAGCAACTTTCAAGTAACATTTCATGCTAAAAAGGGATTACTGCTTTTGGTATATATAAAGATTAACTTTCGCCGAAACAAATTTCACGTGCAATTTCGAATGAAAATTTCATGTGAAATCAAAGACAATACTAAACTTTAGTGTTTAAACTTTTAAAGAGCATGCAAATAGTAACGTTTATATTTAGACAAGTGTCGATCACATGGGTTCTGTCGAAATACCTTGGAAGCGAAAAAACATGGGACAGAATTTAAGTGTTCAAGCCTTATGGAGTGAGAAAACCAGGAGCATATTTTGACGTGCGCAAAGAGCTCGTTGGAAAGAGAGAGAGAGTGAGCACTGTCACCAGGATGCCGGGCGTAGGTAAAAGATTGTTTTCGCTTGCTACATAAGTACCGTGGATGCTATCTTTAGCAGTAATTACAGAGTTTAGAGATGCTGGTTTGATGATGAATGAAAACTAACTATTAAATGTAAAAAGGTACATCAGTTCAGAAACCGGGGGCACGTGAAATGATCATTTTGAGCACAGAAGAGGCTTTACAAACAGAAGAAAACAGCCTGGGAGAAAAACCTTTTCTGTGAAATTGAGGGAAATAAAAAGTAAGGTTCGCACCAGCCACAGAGATTCTACCAAATATTCTGATTCATGGCGTAGTAGGCACTACTCTGCATGTTATATAAAGGCAAAGATAAAGGCACTCATTCACTTTAATGAATTACCAAACTGTCAGCTCACCGAATATTTGGAGGCTCTATTTTTCCTTTGGGGGTCTGCTGCAATTGTTAATTACTCTCATTTTACGACTAATTTAAGGAATCAAAGACTTGCAAAAATTATTTGAAATCTGACGTTCATTTCTAATATCACTTTCTCATTATACTAATCCTTTTCAGAGCAAAATCGTTGTATCATATCGTCACGTTTATGCCAAAACCATGAATGTGCTAAAATGCTATTTCGAGTAAAATCAATTTGAAAATTTGACATAATATTTTAAATCAGTTTTAAAATATAAGAACCATTTTTTTTTTAATTAAGGAAGATAATATTCTAATACTATTCCGTTACACTAAAACAATGAATCTGCACATTCATGATTTTGGTGCAACGCATTTGGGAAATACTTAGTTTTTAGGTCATTCATAAAATTGAAATTTTGACTTTGTGTAGGCATAAAATGAAATTTTACATTTCCGGTTTTGGCAAATTGTTTTTATAAGAATTCCGCGTACAGTGACATGAAAAACTGGAAATCACCAAAAAAGCACATTCATGGTTTTGGCGTACACCCGACGATATGTATTACTTGCCAGGTGCATTGCATGCGGTTGCGCTTTGATGCACTTATTTAAGTAACTGATTTTTGGTTTAATGGTTCTTGAGCCCATTGTTTGGACTGAACATCATTAAAAGCAGCAATTTACATTGTAAAAAATGAGAGCATGTCGATTTATGCGTCAGTTGAAGCCTAACGACAAAAAATGGCTCATGGAATAGGTTCCTATATATCGATTGGTGGCAAATATGCCCAAACAGAAACTGCGAGATAATTTTGAGAAAGTCAAGGAGTGTGCCATTAGTAAGGTGCAAAACTATGAAAGAGTCTGAAGTCAACGCCTATTTTAAACTGCTTCAAGAAGTCCAAATGCAGATATATGTATATTCCACATGCATCATAGAGGCTTTCTATTGAATAATCGCTAAGAATATGTCCTTGTTAAAAACGTTCAAAGTCGTATCATTCATTTTGAAGCCATTCGCTTCAAAGGGTAATCCCCTGAGCTTTGGCATTATTATAGAAAAAAAGGAAGAACACTTATAACCTCTAAAAAATATATATAAAAAAACTAACGCACCTGAACCGCTAGAAATACTAATTTTCCATGAACAGTAGAAGAATCGTGCAGATTCTGAGTGAATATTCTACCACACGTGCTCCAACCTGTTTCGAGTGCAAAGTCACTTTGATTTTAACAATGCATGAAAACTCATAGGGTGGAAAGGATTTCAGGAATTTCAAGATTAAAGAAAGCCAAACACTGCAAAGCTTTGAAAGCAGCATAACATAACATAAATAAAGAAAATGCTTAGTGCTTGCAGGACTTTACCAGCACTGCAACTTAGTCTCCCACAGTTGCTTCGCATCAAAATCAAACAACTCTATCGATCTTGATTTTCTCCAATGATTTTGTCAAAATTTACAGGAATAGAAACATGTTAAGGGTCAAAAAACGAAAGATGTTTGGAACCGAAAAATTTCATTGTATATGTTCGCGATACGAATGCTCAATGTAAGCATTTATTGATACGAATATAGCAAAAAACGCCTCGCGCTGGCAACTCTTTGCTAGCAACAAAGCCAAAAATATAAGGTAGATATTGCAAATTAATACAAACCAACAAAAGCTGGCAACCCTATAATGGTTTTTTTTACCAGATTCCTTCTGATAAATGCCTATAAGACGTTCCATTTACCATATCAAATTCGTTTTGATTTCATGACTGCACTGGAAGCTATATGGCAAAAAGCTTTATTTTCCTGAGCGAATTTTCAAAACCCGAGACACCAAAATCACCATAGCTGTCACCTCTAACCGAATTTTTCAACCAAGTTTCTACCAAACGTGGCGTAAAGTAAGGTTCAACTACTGTGTCAATTTCTTGAGAATCTGGTAACTGAATCAGAATTCATAGGACAAAAAGCAGTTTTTTCTTTATAATTTTTCAAGATGGCACCACTGGCACAGAGTGGCTCGCATTTCATTATCAAACTTGGTCCTACTCAATAACATACCAATACATTTTGTGAATTTCATTTGTATCTGATGATTGAGTCGTGAGTTCTCATGAACAGAAGTTTTTGATGCTTAAAATATATGTAAATTGGAAAAAGGTTGCCGCTCTTGTCCGATGAGAAATTTCCAAAGTTTTCCTTTGGTTGTATAGACAAAGCATAAGATTTTTATATGAGTTTATTTTCACTGTAAAACAAGAAAGTTTTTCAGGAGAGTCGATGGTTTAAAAGCTTTCACTTTCAATGCCTGCCGTAGCTGCAGGGCTGCCTAAACGTTCATGAAAAATTACGCAAGTCTACAACTTAGTAACCGCAATATGTTCTGTAAGTTTCATAATGATTTTGTGATTTGGTCAAAAATTATCGTAATTCAAAAATTTCCAAATTTTCCCAATCTCATTTTAGGCGCCTAGCACACACATAGGGTTAAAAATTTCAAAAAACCTATCATATTCACATTTGAAACACGTTCAAAATTCATCCCATAAGCTTTATTTTTGCGAAAGTTATTTGTTGACAGCAAAATAAGTATATTTGAAATATCACTAAAATTGCCGCCGGCGCCAAAGAGTTATAGGTTATTAGCTTTTTGTGAGACTTGGACCTGTGAGACTTGGAAGATTTGTTCACTGAAATTTTTTGATGATATATATATATATATATATATATATATATATATATATATATATATATATATATATATGTATGTATAGAAATATGAATTTTTTGCCAAAGTGATTTCAATACTAATGTTCTTCTTCGAAAAAATAAACATTTGACAACAAATCACAGCACAACGGACAGCAAAAACAAAAGACGCTGAACGTTATCTGGGAAGAAGAAAGAAGGGCAGAAAATATGTAGTATTCAGTTAATTGCCATGTGAAAATGTGAGGAAGAGGATAACTGTGCTGGATGTGAAAAAATACTAAATTAAGTGTCTAATGGATGACTAGATTTCTTGATGTGTATGATAATGGGATGTTTTTTAAGCGTTCTAAGAGTTGTTATTTTCTTCTGTGGGAACGACTCACCAAGGCTATTGGGGTGAAAACGGATATGCCGTTTTCATTCTGTTTAGCTCTAATGCAAATATTTGAACACTCAAAATATTGAATGGATCAAAGGCCAACCATGCAGTCTTGATCTAGATCTAAATGATTTTTTGGCATCTATTCGTGAAAAATAATATCCATGGTTAATGGTTTGACGCTGAAAAGTGCTGGCAAGTACTCTTAAGTTAAAATTGCGGAAGAGTCAACTTTTCAGTGGCAGAAATACTTTGCGCTGAAGAAAAATGTCGAAACACTTTAGAAAACAATAAATTCCTTTGAGAAAATACACTTAATTATTTAATTGAGGTTTATGTAATATCGTTTATCTAAATTGTCAACTCTTAATTTTCTTAGTCTATCAAGGACTTGAAATACCCAATTTGATGTTGTTAGTTAAGAAAAGATTTCATCATTTATGTTTTGCCTCCTACGATAAACACTTGGTGAAGCATATAATTGCTCTATTGAAAGTCTGAATTAGCAAATATGTATAATTCAAACGAGATTCCACACACTGATCATGAAAAATTTGAAATTCATATTTAATTCTTCGAATTTGTACAATAACGTAGATTTATCTCCTACATACATATCTAGCTTATAAAGTTTCCATTAAAAATTAAAACATTATCATTACTTAGAAAATATCGTTGGAACGATACATTTAAACTGTTCCTTCGAATTATGATATATTTTCACATCCTTTTCAAATTAATTCTAGCCAACGGGTATCTAAATGTGGCGACCACAGCACTACAGCAATTACACCAACTAGCTAGCGAACAAGCGAGTGAGCCCTCGACGAAATTGAATAAAAAAGAAAATGCGAGCATGCCTTACCGGAGCGTCTAGACTTTTACGTAGCTAAAGCAATTTACCTGCGGCAGCACAAACAAAATTAATTTACTGCACTGCTGCGGATAAACATCCTTAATAAGCGACGAACTCCTATAAAAAATTAACTCTATCATTTTCACGGAAAAGCTTTATTACGCGATTTTTTATTTGCTCGTTTTTCTCTTTTAGGATTTATGTATATGTAGACGAAGAAAATTATGAATAGAAAACGTTGTGTGAATGTTGGTTTGTATTGAGAGCATAAAAAACCGTAACAAAAGGAAAATATTCAACAATAATAACTCAAAAAAGTAGGTTTTTTCTACATTAACTGACAGTATTTGTAATAATTTTTTATATCTTGGCATACAAAAATAGTAAGATACAGAGTTATTTTTCAAGTAAATTATACGATTTAAGACAACAATAAAATAGAGATCCAACCAAATCCTCACCAACATACCTGGCCAACTTTTGTATCCATTAACTGTAACATTTTTCTAAAATAGTATTCTTTCACTAAAAAAATACTTGCACAGCTATGGCCACCACAACTGGTCAATTCAATGAAATGATTAAAACCTTTTATTAAGATGAAGACATCGGTTTAAAGTTCTGGACCTTGAGTTCTTCCAAGCATTCTAGCTCGGTACGATAAATAGCACTACTAGTTTCAAGTTTAATCAGACGCAACCTTTTTAATCCTGGACGGAGTAGGATAAAGTTAAAAAGTTATTGTTCCGAGACACGGTGGCGTAGCTAAACGGCCATCGAACCAAAACGGTTGCAGCAAATAATTAAACGGAGAACAAGCTTCATTCATTCATTTAACTTTGATAAATAAAAGTGCGAGGAAGTTGTACTGTGTAAGTAAAAGGAGTAGTGCAGTTAGCTTGGAAAGATTCATTTTCATTAAATGAACACTTTAATTGAAAAATTATATTCCAAGAAATTGAAGTTGGAAGCAACAAAAAATGCTTTTGAGTGAATTTCACCATACATGAACAAGTAATCAGGTTACATTTATTTTTTGATTTTTTAGATTAACTGATCCCCTAATAGTTAAGGACGTCTACATTTTCAAAGCAAATAAGGTATCAACATAAAAATAGAGAACCCAATACTAACATCTGTGCTTTGAATAGAAATACAATATTCGAATTGCGAAAGAATTTGAAAACCAGAGTAATTCACTACACAACGCTGTTAGCTTTAAAGTGTCACTTATTTCCAATCGCTAAAATTCCCAATGGGCTATTATTTTTTTGGCCAACTTGTTTCGCTAATAATATTAGTAATAATAATATCACTAATAGAAATTGCAATATTTATTTCACTGCGGTTCTTGATCAACATTGCAATCGTTTTTACTAATGTTCGAAGAACATTAGTATTAAACTCGTTTCGCCGAAAATTCATATTTCTTTATATATATATATATATATATATATATATATATATATATATATATATATATATATATATATATATATATATATATATATATCCGCAAAATGATTAAAGGAGATAATCTCTGGAGTGGCCGATCCGATTGAGCTGAAATTTTCGCAGAACGTAGATGTATACAGTAGGTAGGTTCTCAAATTCAGATATCCTAAACGTTTTGGCGGCGGCGAGCATTTTAGTGAATTTTGAATAATTTTGAATATACTCCTATATTTCCAAGCAGTGTAAATCTTTGTTAAAGAAAAGTATTGGGAATGAAAACTAACTATGTTTTAAGCTTGCTTATGATAAAGAATTGAAAGCTTTGAGCCGTGTGTGGGTGCTAAGTGCCTAAAAGTACGCAAAGATTTTTTTTCAAATTTTGACTTGTCATTACTTCTGACCAAAACATTGGATCATCGTGGAATTCGCAGAGCGTATTGACGTTGGCTAAAATTAAACACACATGGATTTTCAAGATAGTGCAGGTAATCCTGTAGCTACGGCAGGCTCCTGAAAAAAAATCCTTCAAATCATTGACCCTCCTCAAAAATTTTTGATTTTTCACAAAAACTTCAAATCATTGATAAACTTTGACCTTTGTCCATCATGTCAAATTGAAATTTTTAATATTCCGATTTGCACAAGAACGGCAACCCATCACCAAATTACCTCTATTTTCAGCACTCGAAAGTTCTGTTCACGAGAACTGACGACCGGATTATCCGATCATAATGAAATTTACAGGACATGTTGGTATTAGCTAGGACCAGGTCTGAGCGGGCAAGTGGGCAATCCTGTGGTAGTGGTACCATCTTGAAAAATAACTGAGAAAAAAAACAGCTTTTCGGCCTATAACTTCCGATTCAGCCATCAGATTGTAACAAAATTCACACAGTACTCTATGTAACATTTGGTTGAAAAATTAGTATAGGACTGGCAGCTATGGTGATTTTTGTCTCATAAATCTTGCAAATTTGCTCAGCAAAATAAAGCTTTTTTCCCTATAACTTCCGGTCCAGTGTAGAAATCAAAACGAAGCTAATGCAGTAAATGGACCTTAATGTGAAGTAGGAATTTCGTACAAAAATCATGAAAGGGCTGCCAGCTATTACCATTTTTGTAATGTTGTGGAATTTCTTTATTGATTGATTATATAGTCACATGGCTCCAGTGCTAGTTCTTAGCATCCTTGATTGGATTTTTTGGATGATGTTAATATGCCCCCAGGGTTATAAACCATGAATCAAGCTGGCTTCAGGACAGACTTGTCAATAAGCATTTTGAAGTCGAGAGAGAGTTTCCACATGCTATTGAGCATCCATTTGAAGTTGATGACTCTAAAGTTCAACTGATGCTTTTGTGCTTCATTGTGCAGTCTCCAGGTGAGACACCTGACAAGGTGCACTTCTAAATATTTTACTTCGTTACTTTGAGATACTGGTTTATTGTTTGAATATACTTGACGATAAGTTAGTTTCAGCAATATGAAATTAACGTGGATGGGTTTGCTTTTATTTGTTATAATTCTCTATTTTGCCAGCCATTATTATTTTCCTCTAGTTTTTCTGCATTCTTTCAGAAAAACGCCATCAACCAACGTTTGCACGATTGAGGATGCCATTCTTTAAGAAATGAGATTGAGACTTGCAGGGTTCGGTATACCATATCTAGATTTAAATCAGTGCCCAGGATAACGAGGCGTCTGCAAAAGTGGCTGTAGATGTTTTGTCTTTTATTCAGAGATTAAAAGAGAAGATTGTGCAGAGTGCAGGTCCCAATAGCTCAAAAAGCAGCACCAGCACACGCACGACATTTAACAGTTGAAAAGCTATTGTATCTTATGTCTAGTACTATATAGATTAATCACAATACAGTGTTTTCCGCTGCGGCAAACGCAGTGGGCTGCGGGAAAAAATTAGAATGCACTGTTTTGTATGGTAACGCGCACAATGGCTACTGCGGAATTTGCGACAGCGGCGAAATTTGCCAAATTTCTAATTTTGCCGCACCACTAGCGGTGATACCTACCATAGGTTGGTATCACCACTAGATTGAATTAACTCTGTTTGAATTAGGTTGATTGGTCTGGTGGAATAGACAAGCGATGGCTGATGTGTATTGTGATAAGCCAACCTAATCCTCGTACAACAGGATTTAGCAAAACAAAAGAAAAAAAAATGAATTTGGTTGGTGCCTTGGTTGCATTGACAGCGACATTGTCGCTGTATTGTGCTTCACCAAATTCAACTGCGGCATTCGCGCTTCCCACTGCGTTTGCCGCAGCAAACAACGCTGTATTGTGATTAACCTGATACTCTTCGCGAAACGAATTCAACGGTCAAATCCCATACATAAGGAGCTTTACTGACGAATTGAAAAGCTCTTTTTGTATGGGATTCGACCGTTAAATTCGTTTTGCGAAGAGTATAGTACTAGGCATAACCAAGAAAAACGGCCAACTAAGTAAGTGGAAAGTATTTTTTGGAAACTTTTCAGAAGCACTGGCTTCATTGCCAGACTTGGAAGCTTTTGGAAACTCTGACTTGATTGCCCTATGTTAGGCTTTAGCTTAACTTGACTAACGCCAAAAAAGCTTGCGAACAGTTACTTTTATCTTCGAAAGTAGTTTTGATGTCTGACTCGATTCAATAGACAGACCTGTTGAAGGTACTGTATAACCTGTGAATGAGTTTTAGTCTGGAATTTGTCTCCGGAGTAATGCATGCAACCAGAATGCATGATTCAGACGTTACCAGCAATGTAGAAGTAATGCTTGAACGCTGTTTTCTAGAAAGTCCATGATTTATGTAGCTTGCTGTTGGAAAACAGTTTGCTAACATACAAAGTTGGTTATAGGTTATGTGTGCTAAGCAAAGCGGTAAGATGATACTTTCAGAGCATTTAAATTATTTGAAACTGCTAGGTAAAATGTTTAGAGTGCTATACACTACGAGTCTTGCAGAGGCAAGCTTGGATGATCATTACAACATAACCAACACATTCCTAGTCATGCAGAGGTAAGCTCGGATGCCAGCATAAGCATCAGTACGTATTACTTTTAGATAACAAGTAATGCAAGAATACGCTGCTGTGCTTTCCAAAAAGCTTGTTGTATAAAGCTATGAAGCGTAAAGCTTAAAGTTCTCTTTTATATAAAGCTATATACTTTAGCATCAAAAGACATCCCCTGTTAAATCGAAGAATATATGGAGCTGTAATGTTTTCATGCAGCTGTCGCTGTAATGCTTCCGGAATGCTTACCGAATGCATAATTACGTATTATTTTTAACACTGGGATCATCTGAAAGCAAATCAGTTGATTTCGTTCAAATGTGTACGCTACAAAGTAGTAAGCAATGATGACGGAGGTGCCATTTCAGACAAAATCAAAAACTGCGTGTATATCGGTTTGACTGCGTTGAAATATTCCTCAAGCTGTAGATTTGCAGTATTTTGTGGAAAGGTTCGTCCTTATGCCTAGTACTATACTCTTCGCGAAACGAATTCAACGGTCAAATCCCATACAAAAAGAGCTTTTCAATTCGTCAGTAAAGCTCTTTTGTATGGGATTTGACCGTTCAATTCGTTTCGCGAAGAGTATAGTACTAGGCATTAGATACAACCAGTTGAGACTCCCAATACATGTGTATCTGTTGAAATTACCAGCGACGATGAAGTTGTTTCCCAACGATGAAAAGCAGCTTTGGAATATTGGTTGTGTAATGTTGTTTTCCGGTGGGCAGCTAATCAACAAAATTGTAATCTTACTCGACTGTTTTGTAGATAAATAAATGTAGCTTTAATTGTAATCTACGCTGAATTTTGCCCAAGAACGATGAGGCACATGTGTTTTGTTTTTGCAGATTCACTTAAAGGCCTGTCATGTGGTTTTTGGTGTCATGGGAAATGTAATCTGGTACGTCAAATTGATTATTTTTTCTATGAAGTTTGTTTTCTGATATGAGACATTTATGCTGGACAATGCAGTTTGCATTCCAATAGGCGGTTTGATATAAATCAATTTGCTATTTGTGCGAATTCCAAGTAAAATGTTTTGGTTTTGGATTAGTTCTTGCATCAGCATAATGAGTAAACATACTCATATTGCCCAACAGTATTGGCAAAATGGAAAAAAAGAATTGATTTGAACTGGGCCGTGTGCGTTTAATTCGATTGTGCCGGAATTTACCAAGAGTTATCAGAGATAGAAGTACATAAGTCTCTGGTATATAGACTGGTCTACCGGCTGTTATATTTAGAGCCTGTTGATCACAGTTTTGAGGCGGAGTCACCTTTACTTATAAAGATTGAAAAACTGGGAAACTTCTGATGTTAGCAGTACGGTTGTTACCACAATTAACACATTTTTTGATAGCAGGGTCACTCAACTTGGAAGCGTAAAACTAGACATAAATTACACACACTAGAAAGTGAGGAACAGGCTTTAATGTGGCCCAATTCCAAACAATTTGCATATTGTTACGATTGATCGGCTCTCTTACAGTCATTCTGCAGTACGCCACTAAAATTTTGTGCGTTTCAACTTTCTCTACTATTCTACTTTGAAGACTGTATTAGGTTGCTTTAATCTATAGAATGATTCAATAATAGACTTCACGTTAAATTCGAGCTCTTCAGTATAAAGGCTAGTACTAAGTTAATTGTGAAGCTAAATTTTGATATGTCTCCATTATCTGGTCATTCAGAGAAAATTTTTTAAATGGAGAAAAGCGGAGACACTTATCATATCTGATGGATAAAATGTCAAGAATCTCAATTTTCGATTGTTTTTCTTATTGGAAAGACATTTGCATAATTCAGTTTTCAATTTCAAACACCAAATGTCACTTTTTAGCTCGAAAAAATGAGCTGCACAAAATAAATTAGCGTGAAAAGATTGGGGACATGTGTCAATGCCATCTGTATTTCAATTCCGAAAGTTGCTTTTGACAGAAAGAAGCAACTTTTCACGCTAAAAAGTGAGTACAACTCTAGATAATTTTCAAGCTAAATTTTCACCTAAAGAAATTTCACGTGAAATTTTGTATGAAAATTTCAAGTGAAATCAAACAGTATTAAGCTTAAGTATCAAATTCTATGCTCTTAATTATCACCGATGACTCTTTGCAGTTTTTTAGCTGATGTGTGTGGTGCTGATAACGCTGTAGCTTTAGTTCTTTAGGCCATCTTGGACTTTCGCCTAAGAGACGTGACCACGTTTTAGAAACGTGACATAGAGGTTGTTTTACATACGATTGACACCATTTCGACGAATCAGTGGACCAGTTAAGGCACATGGGTTTACTGAATACTACTCTCAACACCACACTCTCTATGCCAAAAAAGTGCCAATTAAGAGCCCATAAAGGTGCCCATGTCATAGACCCAGGCCAATTTTCACGAACTAAAAAAACTATTTCTTCACATTTAATGTGAATTTGGCATGCACATTGTAAACGTTATTCATAAACTAAGCTGATTTGCAAGTGTTGTTTGAATTTATGTGATTCCGTATGAATTTTCCGAGCTTTTAGGAAATGCGTAACCTAAAAATGAAGAAATATTTTTCTTGTTCAATAACATTCATTATATGCTAATTCATTAACCCAGGTGTCACATAGTGTAGTTTTTTGTTTATGAAAAATCACACTTAGATAAATAAATATTAAGATTTGATTTAAAATATAAAGTCCTCAAAACATTTCTCATCCAACATAAATTTTGTTAATCCGTTTTCTAAAAAAAAAGTACGGACCATTAAATCCTCCAAAAATCAAAATGCTAATGCAAAAGCTCTTCTTGTCAAAGACTAACTCCAAATAAATTGTCAAAATTATCAGCAGCAGGTGTCGGATACTACGGAAATGATTGGAGGGCCAGCAATTTGAAGATTTTACTACCTGCAGCCTTGTTTCGGGACAGAATTTGTCTGTTGTTGTTTTGATGGCTTTCCTTCTGCCTTTGCGTCCTTTATTACATAAAGCAAGTGACAAAAACACCACAACAGTACGGAGAAATATAACGACTAGGACGGGACGCGACTTGATGAATCCGCCAATCTTTGTTTTATGTTTAACTAATTGCTTGCGAGTATTCTCGTACCGTGTCTACCAGCATCTATTCTAACCCTTCCTGATTATTGTATAAATTCCATGGCTCTTACGTCCTCGCCCGAATAAAACTATGCACGAATTCATGACAGACATCACTTTGGATGACTCTCGGACGTGGCGGGAATTACCATTGCTACGGCTGCGATAAAATGTGATAAATTTTCTCGACCCATCAGAGCTCATCCTCACGCCCCACTGGCCATCCTGGCTGTGTCGCGTGTTCTTGTCTGGCGTTTTGCGGATACTTAACATTATTATGTGTTGAATGTAAACTCTCAAGGATCATTATAAAATATATAACTTCGCTTTTATATCAGCAGACAGTCATAGTTAAGACATGATTCGTTTTAACGAGGCATCTACGCGGAACTGGAAAATTGTCGGCCGACCAGACAACAGGCTATCAACAGCCTTAACGAATGGGAATGCAAAAATTATGTTTTTCGGCGCTTTTCAAAAGGAATCATCGGCGCAAGATGACTTTTCGCACAATGACGGGCGTTTATAGCACGTTTACGATTCAAGTGACCTAATGAGCTTCAAGCTGCCTCAGCATTTTATGCACAGAAGATGCTTGATTTCCAGGGACTTCTTGAATTTAGAAGTTTTTAGCTGAGAGTGGTTCGGATTAGATGAGATAATAATTGTGTTTAATTGCTAGGGTAAAACTTCTTATCTGATTCATTAAATCTTAATTTGAAATTACTGTAAATAGTTTTGATAGCTTCAACACATTGCTATTGAATATGGTAGCTTTCATTCCATGAAAATAAAAATAAAGATTTCAAATATAACAAAAAGGCCTACGCATGTACCCGGTGTTAAAAGATTTAATTTTGCTATTAATAGAATTAGCTTTGGCAAATCGACTCTTCAATAAGCAAAAATATATTTAAAGTGTCAAAGAAGTTAATAAATAAGTCCATGATTAATGAACAAGAGTCTAGGTTTAAGTAAATATTTGCACATGTTCCTACTAACTAATAGATGAATCAATGCTTACTAGTTGGGGTTAAAGTATTTTGATACAAAATTGTTAAATTTAAGCTGCTTTTGATATTACGGTTGGATATTAAAAAACGGATACTAAAATTTGTCAAAAGCACCAACAAAGTTTATCCAGTTACAACTGTCCATGTTTACTCCAATTGAAACGTGTTTCTATTTACGTGAGCCAAATGCTTTGTGAAGCCGTATTTTTTGAACTAATTCAATTGTATCTCAATGCTTTTACAAAAGACTGTTTCAATTTTTTGCGAGTCAAGTTTTTGCTTTCTCTGTCGTCGTGTACAAGAATCCTTCTTACGGAGAGTTTTCTGATTTTGCCAGTGATCAAGAAAATTATTAGAAAATAAATAATCTCGGAACAGAGAGATTTAAGGAAATGAAACAAGCATATACATATACGGAATTTATTTTATTTTATTTCAAGCCAAGCAAGGCATATAACAAAAGACAATTTTAATTAAATATAAGTTTTCTTAAACTACACTATAACAAACTAGCATAAATAATTTTAAGTCCATATTTCAAACTTATATTTGGTTGTCAATTTGAGGAATTTATAAGGAAAACTGTTTTCTGTTTTCTATTTTTCATATTTGAAACTTGTCTTGGGAATAGATAAGGAATAGTAGTTGGAAAAATTGTTAAATATTTTGCAGTATCTATTGATGGGATCTCTGTCTCCATAAACAGTACGATGCTGATGTTCATTGAGAAGACGTGTATACCTAGTGCGTCTTACAGGGTTATTGAAAGTTATTTTATTCGAGAGATACTCAACGTTGGTCAAGCCCCTATTTGCATCAAAAATGAAACATGAGCATAATACCGTTCTCCTCGAAGAAAGTGTCTCAAGGTTTAAAAGACTTAATCTGTAATTATAAGATGGCAAACTTTCAAAATCGTGTGGGCTGTATATATATATATCTCAAAGCAAAAATGACAAACTGCTTTTGGATGGATATCAATCTATCGCTATAACAGTTGAAAATGGGATTCCAAACGATGCAACCATATTCCAATATTGGGCGAACTAAGGATACGTAAAGAGATTTTGTAACCCATAAGTTCTTAAATTCTTTCGCACGTCTCTTAATGAATCCTAATTGCTTTCTGGCTCTTACTAGAACTTTGTCGTACTGAAGATTGAAGTGCAGTTTTTTATCTAGAACGACTCCGAGCTCTACAACACTATCCACTTTTTTCAGCAACTGATTACTAAGGCGGTAATCAAAATTTAAAGAGCATGACTTGCGGGAAAAGCTTATGGCATGGCATTTGTCTACGTTAAGAAAAAGTTCGTTGCGGTCACACCATCTCTCCAACGGTAAGAGTTTTGACTGAAGGAAGTTTGAATCGGATTCCGATTGAATAGAGTGGATAATTTTAGATCGTCTGCATAAAAAAGGTGTGGAATATCGGATAACACTTCCAAAAGATCCGAAACAAAAATATTGAACAGAAGTGGACCTAAGTGGCTGCCTTGAGGTACCCCCGAGGAGACAGTAATTTTTTTTTGAGAAAACCTTGGGATTTTACATTTTGTGTTCGATTCCGAAGGTAGCAATCCAACCATCCTAGCAAGTTTCCGGAAATGCCTAGTTTTTGCAGTTTATATTTCAAAATAGCATGGTCAACAAGGTCAAAAACTTTGCTGAAATCAGTATATATGGTATCGATCTGAAATCAGTATATATGGTATCCTTTCTCCATATTGCAAAGTACATCCGAGATATATATCAAAAGGTTGGTTGTAGTTGACCTGCCCTTTCTGAAGCCATGTTGCTGTTCGTTAAGAAGAGGATCAATAGCTATAATGAGTTTATCACAAACAATTTTTTCAAATAGTTTAGGTAAAGCTGACAAAATGGCAATGCCTCTATAATTTTTAACCGAGCGCTTGTCACCACTTTTATGAATCGGCGTGAGATGAGAAGATTTCCAGAATTGAGGAAATCTACCGCATGATAGTGATTTGGTGAAAATTATAAGCAGGTTTGAGATGATAGTTTCTGCACTGTTGATTATGAAGCTCGGAGTAAGTAGATCTGGTCCAGGGCCTTTTTTTATGTCAAGTTCTTTTATCGCTTTTGAATTTATGTCAAGTTCTTTTATCGCTTCTCTAGTTAAGTGAAGCAATTTTACTACAAAGGTAAAATCTATAAGTAGAACAAATCGAGAAAATTGCTACCTCAGTTATTCCCCTTGGTTTACCCGATACCTTAGCTCTACGAGCATTTGTTGTTGCTGAGTTACTAACTGTCAAACTCGCGTACAAACGGTCTACTATCTTTCTCACTCTATCTTTCTGTTCGCGGAGTAAGTGAATGTCAAATTCCCTTACTACCACTAACGCTCAGCCGTGGTAAATTTCCTTATATCTCTCTCTTCTAAGTAAATAATACAATAGATCTAGTGCATGAAAATCTTTTAACATCTTGTTGATATGTTTTAGTCTCTTAGCATTACCTCAGTTCGAAGAGTTTTTTTTATGCATCTCGTCTTTGGCCACCAAGAATCAGGTTGAATTGGAGCTGGTGTTACTCCACTTTTTTGGGAGAGCGATATTGTGCTCAGCTACAATCTGATCGTTTTAATGTTATTTCAATATGTATAAGAACAAGTGTAGGAGTCTTTTTTCAAATTATTATTCCTTAGGTTTCCCGACAAAAATTGCTCGATAGTCTAATAATATCCATGGATGTGTTTAGATGTCTGCTTATTTTGCCAAAAAGTTTCAGTACTTTGCCACGTAAGTATTTGTGTATGGTTCTTATCCTCAGGTCTTCATGTACATACGTCCATGTTTCTAAAATACGATCCCATTGTGCGAAGAACATCTGCCAACCCTTGAAGAAACATGAAAGAAGAACAAGCCATAGGAACAGGAAGAGGATGGCGAATTTGTTTGCTTTGACATTCAATAATATAATTTTAAATAGAGAAACATAACAACTTGAAAAACGGAACGGACTTTTTCTTCTTTGTTGTGTATTTAAATTGACCATATCTGACAATTATAAAGATCCTTTTCAGTGTAAAATTTTGGAATTATTTTAAATTGTGTTTGTTTGTCTTTGAGCTTTTGCATTATGACAGACTTCCAGACGGCAACGATGGCCTAAAAATCTGTTTGCATTATAGGAAACAAGGATGTTAGAGTTCTGTTACAAGCACCGTGTTTTTGTTTGGTAAGTGTACTCCATTTCAGTTTATCGTCAAAAGTTAATCGAAAGTATGTGGTCGTCCACTATCATTCTATTTGCTGGCCGTTTTTTTGTTTGGGTTTGTCGTTGCAGTCTTGCAACTGTGAAAATTTTTCAGTTTTCTAACTATTAGCAATAATTTTGATGAATCAATTTAAGAAAAAAAAGATTTGTAACGAAAATAAGTGTTTTTATTTTATTTTATTACGCATTCAAAATCCAAATAATTCGAATAGCATATTGACAACTTTTCGACTTAAAGTTAGTTTGAATGATATGAAGATGGATGGAGATAGAAGAACTAGCTCTAGAACGTTGTGCGTCATCAGTAGTTTTGGCCAAGTAGATTGGTAATAAATGGAAGACCATGCAAATAGAACTTCGTGAGAACCGAGTTTCGGGGGAAGGATTGCGAAATTGTATCCCCAGAGCATTAAGACAGTTTGATATGTCAGAAAAAAGTATATACAGGAAGCAAAAATCGAAGAAACCTGGCATTTAGACAACGGTTTAAGGTGAAGAGTCTGTTGATCAGAATAACCTAAAATAGGAAAGCTATATACATAAAGAAGGGTATGCGTAAACTTTCGTTGAAATAGTTCCACCAGACAGTAGACGCGAATTCTATAAGTGATCTAAGAAGATTTTTTAGTAACACGAGGGAAAGCTAAGAGGTAGAAAAAGATTGATAGGATCTCAAAAGAAACCCTTTCATTATGATATCAAGGATCTAAGTTTCCCAACAAAATTGATATTAAGATCACTGCAGTATATGGGCATTAATTAAATAGGTATAAACCAGTGGATTCATGTTTTGGGGAAAAATCATTGCTTGGCATTTTAGAATATTTAGCACAACCAACTTTCAAGCATGTGTAAGTTCGAACAAAGGAAGTTATAGTATTCTTTGGATCTTACTGTTGGTTTAAGTGGAAGGTCAAAGGTAAAAAAGTCATTCACATAAAAGAAATGGCGGCAAATCAGTCATATCAAATAAGAAAAAATAATATCCAAAATAGATAATTGTTGAGCTTCAATTTTATTTCAACCAACCAAAGAAGGCGTACAAAAAAAACACTTACAATTAATATTTAACAATTTATATAAATTTGTACAATAAACAATAATGAACGAAATTTAAAAATATAACCATCTTTGGTAGGGAATTGGAAAAGGCAATCATGACGTGAGCACCTTAATCAGAGCAGTTTTAAACCTAGATCGGGAAATGGTTGGGGATTAGTGTTTTCAGAAGCTATTGAATATTTTGCAATATCTATTGATTGGCTCATTGTTGGCGTAAACTGTGTGGTGTCGGTATTCATTGAGTAAACGTGTGTGCCTCGTCTGCCTTACTGATTCGTTGAAGGTGATCTTATTGGACAGGGACACAACATTGATCAAGCCCTTAATAACATCAAAAGTAAAGCAGGAGCATATGACTATCCTCCGCGAAGATAGACTTGATAGATTTAGGAGATTTAGCCTGTATCTGTATGAATGTAGATTATCAAATTCGTAAGGATTATACAAATCTCTCAACGCAAATAGCAAGAACTGCTTCTGCACCGATTGGAGCCTATCGCTATAGATATAAAAGGTAGGGTGCCAGACAATACATGCATATTCGAGCAATGACCCAACTAGAGCTATGTATAAAGACTTCGTGACCCATAGGTTTTTGAATTCCTTCGCACGTCTTTTGATGAATCCAAGCTGCTTATTAGTCATAGTGTAAATTAAAACGCAGCTTTTTATCCAAAGTAACCCCGAGGTCGATGACATTGTCAACATTATTGATTGCAACATTATTGAGGCGGTAATCAAAATTTATATAAGTGGTCTTGCGGGAAAAACTAATGACTTGACATTTACTGACATTAATGTCGAGATTATTTTGTTTGCACCACTGCTCAAGGGAAAGCAGTTTCGATTGAAGGAAAACTGAGTCAGATTTCGATTTAATTGTGTGGTACATTTTCAGATCATCTGCATAAAAAATGTGAGGGATGTCTGCTAAAACTTCAGAAAGATCCGATACGAAAATATTGAATAAAAGAGGCCCCAAGTGACTACCTTGTGGTACACCTGATAAAACTTCATTTTTTTTTTGATACGATACCCTGAAACTTAGCGTACTGCGTTCTATTTCAAAGATAAGAGTCTAACCAGTTTAATAAGAGACCCGAGATACAAAATTTCAGTAGTTTGATTCGAAGAATATCATGATCAACACTATCAAAGGCCTTGCTGAAGTTTGTGTAGATGGTATCAATTTGATGCCCTTTTTCCATGCCACAGAGAACATCTGAGACGAGAATCACGAGGTTGGTAGAAGTTGACCTGCCTTTTCTAAAACCATGTTGTTGTTCATTTAGAAGAGGTTCTATTAGAGTAGTGAGCTTATCACAGACAATTTTTTTAAATAGTTTAGGCAATGCTGATAGTATTGCAATACCTCTGTAATTATCAATTGACCGCCTATCACCACATTTAAAAATCGGGGTTAGATGGGATGATTTCCAGAAGGAGGGGATATAAATGGATATAAATGAAGTGGATGGACAAGACTTATATCGATTAGGTTTCGGGATATTGTATAACAATTTTCAATTTTGGCAGAAACTGTCAAATGTCTTTGAAAAGCTCATACATATAGCGGGCACTCACAAACCACTTCACAAATGATTGGGCAACAAAATTTGTCAAGTATATTGAATTTGTACTACCAAAGTGAACTTTGCAGAAAACATGCTATTCACAACAAATTAAACTGATGATGATAGCACGAAATTGTTGTTCTAAAACTTCGTAGAAAACTGGAAGAAGTGATACCAAACGGCATCATCCAAAACAAGGAAGATCTCCAGATTTAACTATCGGGTGTATAAAAGCTGCTTTACACAAGGCAGGAAATATATGTTCAGAAAGATTTTTGTTATATATGATTGATAAAAGAAGGCTCAGACGCGCTTTGGTCATAAACAAATATTTCGGCATAGAATGATGGTTTCAATGTTTTATATCTTAATTTCAATAGCCGATGAAATCGAAATACCGATTGAAAGTATTGTTTTTCATTATTGTTTTATTTATTGTTTTTCTTTTGCCAAGTTTGTTTTTGTCACAATGCTGTTATAAAAATACCAAGAGTTTTAAAAATCCTTTGAATTTCAATATTTTTTTTTACGAGTTCGTAATAAATAAACAAATAATAAGTGTTAGATATTGTCAATTTTCGAAAACTCCGATTTCAATTTTTCTTGGCAAATCTTTAGAAAGGTTTTTGATTCTAAGGCTTTGATTCTAAGGCTTTCGAGTTATTATACATTTGTATACATTAAGTATACTATTATATTAAGTGTACTAAGTATACTTTATATATTAAGTATACCATATTCAATAATATTACAATTTGTTCTTGAGGCAATTAAAATATTGAGTAACTAGCTTTTATAGCAATTTATAGTGTAATGTATCTATCAGCATCTGTTGTCAGGAAATATGCTGTACGCTCCAAGTTTCATAATAAATCAAAATATTTATAGGAACAAAATAGTGATCTGTATATGCCATGGTATGTTGCATATAATAGAGCCAACGCAACATCTAAGCATCTTTTTCACCAAGCTTTTGTTATTTTCATTCATAAAAGCTGTCAAAGAAAAAACAATTTTTATCAGATATCATAAACTCACATTATTTTCATTATGCTCATTTTCATCAAAAATAATCCATGACATGAACATTGACCTTTGCATTGATTTGACAAAAAGCCGATAATCATAAAAACAATTTTTTTAAAAACCATTCGCAATGAGTTTTGACAGAGTGTCATATCACGTATCGAAAATAAAGAAAAAAACCGTGATATTAGCAGTTGTTGGGAAGAAAATCCTTTGAAATTCTCTCACGTCCCAACGATACCAAAATATACAAAATATGGAATGAATCTCGTTCACCTTAATGCTCCTGCTACACTAACAACTATTTCGTTTAGTTAGGTGCTCCCGTTACACAGTCGCTGGCAGCAAGACAGAAAGCCAAAGTCAACGGTTCGAACTACGGTTCAGACTTTTGGTGTCGGGTAGTGTGAGAGCAAATCCAAAAAACCATAAACCATATCGAAAAGATAACCCGATTTAAAGAAGGTCATGACAGCTTCTTCTTACAGCAATACTTCGAAACTGAGGGATTTTCAAGGCTGTTATCAATTTCTCGAGGAACAGTCTCCGGCTCTCTTAACTGTCTCTTGACGGTGGCAGAGCGCACTAAGTGATACATCCGAAACGATTTAGAGTATCAGGTCTTCGGTACCGAATAAAATGGCGTTTTAAAAGGGTTTCCTTAAGGAATTGAAATCTTTATTCGTTTACACTGGAAACTTATGTTTTAAATATATATTCTTTTGAATCTGAAGAAAAGTTCCGCATGGCTACCGAATGGATTAAATTTATGCTAATTTTCTGGGGACGAAAATATTTTTCGGTCTCGATTTTGCTTTGACAGGTTTTGGTTTTTGTTAAGTTTGTCTGATGTAAAATTTAACCCTTCTGAGATTCTTTAATCCTGGCAAGGTTGAAAGTAGCATGCCTTTTTTAATTTGATTCACAAATAATCAGTACCATTAAATATTTGTAAGAATTGCATCACATCGGTTTTTACTATGAAAATATACATATGTCGATGAATTTGATTTGTTTGGGTTTTAAATGGGATAAATGCGGTTTTTTCTATTGTGGGAGTTCAAATTAATATGGCTGCGTGAAACACGGTATTAAGACAGGTTTTTTTTGCATCCTATAAAGTGCATGTCTTTAAGAGCGCAAGACAGTGTTTAACAGCGTTTTTCCAAAGATATAATGAACAAGTTAAAGCAACATGTTAACTTCATCAGTCAGACAGAAAAGCAAAGAAAATTCGCCCAGCATATATATACAACATGCAATAAAAGCTTAAATTCTGTTGAATTTGGTCAGGGATTCAGATGAGCTTTCGCTGCTGCTGCTCATTTACCTGAAGCCAAAGCCTTATTAGTATACGCCGGTTGCTTTCAGGGCGAATCGAGCTGCTCGATCCTGAAGAACACTAAAAAACAATTTATAAAAGGCATTCTGCAATGTCATACCTATATAAATACAGTATTTTATGGTGTTTCTCTTCCTGTGTGTCTGACAGATCTGAGACGCAACTTATCAACTGCGGTATCGCTGCTCTTGCCAGAGTGATGGAGCTAGTGATTTCCATATCTAATTAGTTTGAAGTTCATCGGGTTGTTTTTTCTATCTGTCTTGCAGCATGCTCTGCATCAAACTGTTCTCTTTCTTTTTCAACAATCGGTTGTCATAATACTGCTTTGGCAACACTTCCTGTCGTTCAATAGCCGAAAAGGCTTCGGCTCGCATTTCATCCGAATTTCTGTGAACGTTTTCACTTACTTTATTGCTAACGCTACATGAATTATAGCCAGAGCGTATAAACTATACGTGGCGCAGAAAGTGCAATAGATCTTTTTTGGAGAGAAAAGCTTTGTGGATTAGTTTGAAAAAAACCCAAGCCAAATAAGTACGTTTTTCTATATATAAAAGTAAGAAAAGCATTGGAAACTGTGCAAGCACAAATCTCGCTAACCGCAAACCAACCCGGAAAATCTAGTAAAATGTATGTAGCTCCCGGAGATTCAACACTGATTTCAAATAAATCGCCTCAACGGTCATCTGCATCAAACTCGGAACAATCGATCTAGTTCCATGGTACTTCTGATAATCTTCCGGCTGCCATGGATGCTGTTTGTAGTATCCCCCGACTGAAAGTGATTGTGCCACCACTCAAAGTATTATTTTTCTCAGTTTGCTTATAAAAATACCGCCAAATAAGTTGCAGAATATGTACGAACTAAACTCGGCTATAATCCACGTTTGTTGTTGTGTCGAAAGCTTACACGGGACAATCTAGAAGATCAACAAATATCTTCTTTCTGCGCCACCATCAGTACTGGTGCTACTGAGCTACTGATCTTCTGAAGAAGAACTTCTGGCCGACTGGAGTATTTGTTAAGGAAATTCGTTAGGACTTCCGCCAGAAATTTTTGTTTCAGACTAGCGAACAAAAGCAGATCTTAAACTGACCTCTGAAAATCTATTACCAGGACCAAGGTTAATTATGTAACGATCCCCTCTGTAATCGCGTCTGATGGCATTGTCTGCCTAACAGAAACCTGATTATCTGGAGATGTATACCGCAGTGAAATTTTGCCCCAGCACACTGTTTTTCGTAGGCATCGTAATCGATCTATGCGAAATCTTTCATTCGGAAGTGGGGTGTTCATTGGTATAAACAAACCTCTGAACGGAACGCTCTGCAGTGACTTCATTCCCTCCGCCCCGGTTGAATGTGTGATTGTCGGTATTTCTACTTCACTATCTTCAGTGCTGCTTGTTTTCTCAATCTACATCCCTTGTAGTAGCCCCGCACTGGTATATGAACGTTTCTTTGCGGAACGCTCGTCCTACCTCAATGGCCACTTCCCTTTTACTTCCTTACTTTTATGTGGTGACTTTAATATGCCGTCGCTGGATTGATATGGTACTTTTTCAAGTATTTTGTCTTCAAGCAATATTTTCCTTGATACTTCTTCCTTTATGTTCCTTTGCTTACTTTTCCAATTCAACAACGTACCCAATACTAACAACCTCTTGTTATGAAATTTACTCTAAACCGTTCGTTTAAAGTCAAATCTGACTCTACTCTTCGTTACAATTTTAAAGAAGCAAATTATTCCGCTTTGTCCAATGAAATAAACGTTACTAACTGGTATAATTTTTTTATGATGATGCTCTCTACAAATTTTATTCTTTTTTGTCCAACTTAACTTCGTGCTACACTCCTTACTTCCGCTGTAAAAGAAGTTCAGACCTTACGTGGTTCACCGTTGATGTCGCAATTGCTCTTAGAGCCAAAGAAGCAGCGCGTAGCAACTACCAAAGGTCTGGCTCACTTAATGATCTTTTGAAGTTTTAAAGGCTACGGGATGTTGCAGTCAATGCGTGCAATGCGTGCTTACCTTGACCATGTCGAAACTTCTATTACTTCCGACAACCCTAAGCCTTTTTGGTCATGTATCAAATCCCTTAGAACTTTCTCTACCATTATTTCTGTTATGTATCTTTAAGATAAGTTTACGTCCTCACCTCAAGATTCTTGTGATTACTTCGGTCAATTCTGATCTTCTTTTACCTCCCATCAGCAATTTTTCGTACGCCTTATTGTATCTTTCTTTTGTTTGTCCCTATCGAAACCTGCCAAAATATTTCCTATCCATAAAGCTGGTAATATTTCTTCCATCCCTAATTACCGTCCCATATCGCTTTTGTCATGTTTTAGCAAGCTCGTTGAAAGAGTTGTTTACAATAGAGTGTACCCTTTTATCCAGCCCTTGCTGGCCAGTGAACAGTATGGATTCATCAAAGTTAAGTCAACGGTTACAAACTTATTGTCTTTTACAAACACCGTTCCCAACTAACAATTTGCGCCCATATGTTACTAAATGCAGTTTTTTGACGCGAATACGTCGTGAATACTATGTCAAGTCGGAATTGTTTCGTCATTTTTCCTTCAAAGTACAATTCCTTGATAGGCAAAATTTTAGTAAAGAAGTGGTAAAGACTACTTCTGACGCGTCTTTATAGGCATTGTGTCCATAAGGGATTAGTTACTTCAGTGCGACTTAATCAAAATCCCAATAAGGCATATTGTACGTCAAAGTTACCACACAAAATTCCTTTAATACGCCTATGCCTATCAAGGAAACTCTCATGTAATGGTTACGTAGTGGCGCCTATACCCATAATGATTTCGGTCTCACAAATCTTTAAACGTCAATACGGAATCCCATAAAGCGGGGCTAATAAAAAAGTCTCGACCGTTCAGGACAACTAGTTCAGAACAGGACATAGCTTTAAATGTACATGGCATTTTAAGCCAATCCGTTTTTGGTACGCTTCATATGAGATAGCCAGTAGAGAAAATTTTTCTTTTCCCACGCTTCTGGGACAAGATGGTACTGTTTGCCATTATTACTTTTAACATTACTTAAGGGGTTAGGTACACTTGGGACGTCCAAAAAAAAGCTCTTTTTTAGGAGTTTTTTTTAGACTTACATTAAAATATTTGATAACAAATATTTTTTTACTTGAAAGACATATATTTGTAGAAGCCATTGTAATTTTGTTAAGGTAACAGGTTGAAAATTAGTCGAAATAGAGTAAATTTTCGAGGGGTCCAAAAAAATTTTTTTTTTTGCGTGATCACTGTAGCTTGTCACTGGATCATTCCAAACAAAATAAAAATCGGGGAGTATTAGTTAATGACATAGTGCTCCGGACGAACGAAGGAGCTTGGCAGATTTTGATTTTTCGAAAAATGGCGGTTGTTGAAATTCAAAATTGTATTTTCGACCAATATTTCACTCACATTTTCGGCTATTGAAAAAAATATCGTCCAATCGAAAAATCCCTCGTTCATCCGGGGGACAATTACATATAAAATAAGTGAGGAAAATTTCATGCTGATCGATAAAGCCGTTTTCAAGTTACAGTGATCACCGACTTCGAAAACATAGTTTCGAGAAAAATGCTTTGAAAGCATGCAAAAAAGGGCTTTATGCATTAGAGACGACTTCATTCAAAGTTATTTCTCTCCATAAAGAATTGTCCGATTCGTCTGAAATTTGCACAGAATGCCTTTGAAATATGCTACTTTTAGAAAATGCAAAGAAAATAAAATCGATTTTCTCAACATTTTAAGTGTACTTGCCCCCTTAACGGAATTTCGCGCGCTACTACAACAAATGTCACAAGATGCGTTTATTTGTTGTTTTGGTAGGCACACTATGGGCACATCTCCGTTCGATGTTACTTTGAGGCCATTATTAAGTAGAAGTAACTACAACGTAACTCTTTCCATGCAATGACACAGTATTCCCGAAATGAGACTTAGTGAAAAACCAACAGTAAGTGAATTACACTTTCGGACGGCTCAGATATGTGCATTCAAAAATCAAAGTATTTGCTTTCGGAGTCCGGAGATCAGAATGGGTTAATGTGTTTAAAAACAAGTCAAAGAGTAAAAAACGAACAGTAAGATAGAGAAGAATGCGATGACAATATTATTAAGAGGGTTTAACAAAAATATATTTTGCAAGTTTTGCTTTATCCTTTGTATCGCAAAATTTTGCAAATATTTTTCAAAGTCTTTTGAAGATAATATCGAACTGCTGCCAATTACTTGGTTTATTGTATGGTATATATTTAAACTTAAATGAATGTGCAGATTTGCTTTCAATTAAATTTCAATACAGTAGTAGCATTCTTCTGTGCCTCTATCGAGAGCGAATTATTATATTAGCATTAAAACAACAACAATCTTGTCCCACTTGTTTTAGTTTCCAAAGCTACTTTCTTAACCAGTTCTTGATAGAGGCGCAAAGCAAACGCAAAAAGCATTGGCCAAATTTATGTTTAACTAACTGTTTTGTCTTGGGCTTCGAGCGCCTTTCAGATTAGAAACTAGGTAGTAACGACGACCTCTTAAAACTACTATGAAGGTGCGATATAGTCAAAATTACCATTCGGTAACACCCAATGGTGCAAAGTGTCAACAGTGCCTTGAAATCGCCGATATAGGCACCAGCTGGGATTATTTCCTTCAAAGAACAATCATGGCGAACAAATTTGGACAAACATGGCGGCTAAGAATTGTAAAATATTTTAAAGTTAAAAATATCCATAATAGTAGCTTTGCTTGATGTAATAAGCACAGATTTTTCATGTTTGGACATGCTATACTTGTTTGATAGTGCGGAATTTAATTGTTAAAAAAATATTGAATATTTTATCAAAAATATAAAAGACCTATTTTAGCTAAAGCTTGATAAAATCGCAAGCGCTTGGTAGTTTTAGGGAGTTTCAACACCACTTTTGCAGTAACGTTTGTATCGTTCGTGTTTTATCTGCATAGGATTCAAAATGTTCAGTCACTATAATAAATATTAAACATATGCTGAAATACAATATTGTCTTCATCATATAAATACTTAACACATACATGATCATTTTGTATAAACTCTTCGTATATCTTATAAATAGCTATGAGCGTGAAAGAGAAAGATATTGGGAGGATTAAGAGGACTGTTTGTAAATTTGTCGCGGTTACGAAACTTTTTGAAAATTGTGACTGAGATTCTAAGTTGCTGTTACGTTATAGCGACTATAAGTGTCATATTCTTAGTCACACGTAAGGCATAATGTTTCGAAACCATTACTAAACGGTGTCGTGATAATGCCGCCACAAGGAAGTAACTACAACGTAACTCTTTCCATGCAATGACTACTTTGTTTCGATGTCATTACTGAACGGCGTTGCTTCAAATTCGAACCTACGACATAACCACAAAGTCGCTGATTTGAAACATTGGTTTCCTTGTTGGCGCAACCTAAGGAATGGAAACGTATCCACGCCCAAAATATTCAACAAATTGTTAGTTGGGTTGCTACCGCAGTCGACCAGCGAAAGCAATAATATGTCCTAAACGCAGACTTTGCCAAGGCTTTCGATTCTGTAAACCATGATATTCTTCTGTCAAAGTGAGCAGAGTTTGGTGTCTCCGGTGTCCTTTTTTCTTGATTCTCTTTCTGTTACTGTTAATTCTTGCTTTTCTACACCCTGTTTTCCTACCTCAGGAGTTCCACAAGGATACATTATTTTTCCTTTATTTTTCCTTTTGTTTATTAACAATCTTCCTTCCCTCTTTAACTCACATCGCTTTTTGTACGCTGATGATCTTAAAATTTTCAGAGTGACTGAATCCGCTAGTGACTGTTTCATATTGCAAAACGACTTGAATTCTTTGGCTACATGTTGCGCTGTTAATTCCTTCACTTTGAATGCTGTAAAGTGTCATCAAATGTCTTTTACCTAGAAAACATCCCCTTTGCTCTTCTTCTACTCTGTCCTTTCCTTCACTCTCAATGCTGTTGCTAGTTTCAAGGATCTCAGCGTAATTTTGATTCTAGGTTGAAGTTCGACTTGCATATTTTACACATCACTGCCAAAGCTTCTCGTTTTTCTGGCTTCATCAACATATCCTCTAAACCTTTTGTTGATCTTTCCACCTTCCTATATCTGTTTTTTTCCTTCGTTCGTAGTGCTCTTGAATACTGTTGCCAAATTTGTTGTCCACATTACGGATACTTGATCAATGCGGCTGAATCCGTGTGACGTCGATTTACCCGCTCATTGTTCTATAAGTACAGTATTCCGCATTGTGATTACAGTATGCGCCTCTCCATCCTTCAAATTTCTTCCGTTGACTCACGTAGAGTGTTCCGTGACGCGTGCCTCCTTTTTCAACTTTTTAACGGCTGTATACTTACTAGTTGACCCCAGCATTGAGAGAAAGCGCCAAAATAGTGAAATAGGGTAGACTTCTTAAAATAACTCGCCAGCCCTAAGGACTGCCGTCTGAATTAGAGAATTTTTCCCTGCTTCCATATTACGCTTTCTAGGTTGAATACTGCCATAGCCCAAGGAATCTATTTTTCGTTTGAAAAAGAAACATGTCTCCAATTTCAATATAAGATTAGAATCTTTCAATCATTTAAGGACATGCTCCAGATTTTTGATGATCATTAGTCATGATCAATATGTCAAGCATGTAAGCCAGTGCTTTATTAAAATGCAGTGGACCTATTGTAGCATTGATAGTTTTTTTGAATACTACAAGTGCATTTGCGAGGCCAAATGGCTTGCGTGTGCATCATAGTGCCTATCAGGTGCTATGAGTGCAGTTTTTTCCATAGAATTTTCATGTAGTAGAATTTAATTGTACCCTATAGCGAAGCCCAAACTTATATATTCTCTACCTTTTAAACGTTCAATTTGGTAATCTATTCGAGCGTTCGAAAAATTTTCTTGAATGGAGCTAGAATTCAATTTTCTGCAATGGACAAAAATTTTTCAAACCTCTGTTTCCTTTTTTACAAGAACAATTGAACACCTGTATGAAGAATCTGATTCCCTAATAATTGCGTTTTCCGACAGTTCTTTAACAATAGATGCGTTTTTTTGCTCCGAACCAGAACATAATAGAACTATGCTGCAAAACAACGATCTAGTATAAAACAGCAGTGCATTCGCTAAGACTGACATAGGTTGTTGTATTCGCTGTGGTAGCACAAAACAGCTGAAAATAAAGGGAGAAAATAACGAGTATAAACTACCACAATCGATAGAAAATAGAAAAAGAACTAACAAAAAACTACTTCTTTTAACTTTCTACACATTATGAGGGCTTTCTCTAACTTCCCAACTTCCAAAACATTCAACATAACCACAGAGCCAAAAAAAACAACTTCTCATGAACTTTTTTAGATCTCGGGATTTCAAAAGTTTTCATTGGGTTTTTGTGGTGCATGGCAATTCATATTTTTTCTATGTCCTGCCAAAGGATGCTATATTCAAAATGTTCGTTGCTCTCTCGTGTTTCGATTCATGAAATTTTTTCGCATGCATATCTATATATATATTCGTACCAAAATGATGCTAATTTGACACATGGCAGAAAACTCATTATGGTGCAATTTTGTGGAATTCTATTGCGTTTCTTCATTGTTTTGACTAGAATTAATTATTTTTCTCCTGAATTCTGTTAATTTTTAGTCATGATGCTATGAGATTACATAGGAAAAACCGCAACAACACTAAATTATATTTCGAATTTGGTTGCAGCCATCCAATTGACTAAAAGAGATCGCGAATCGGTGCATGCTGTAAACAGTCAGTAAAAAAGTGTATGCGAAGACTTTATATCGTCATCTTGAGAGGGTTGATAAGCAATTTCCAAATTTCACAACTGTGACTGAAGAGCAATTGACTAAAATTTTGACTTCGGTTTCGGCTGGTACACCAAAAGTCGGATTTTTACATTTCTTTTTGTGAATTTATTGCTGATATTGGTTTTGTTTCCAGGTTTTTTCTAATGAACAAGAAAGTGCCCTAAAGAGATATTTAACGAAAGCAAATTCTATTTGTTATGGTTTGAGCCGAAATGCAGTCAGACGTTTGGCCTTCGAGTTTGTCGAAAAAATAAATACATCAGTTCCTCATTCATGGATTGAGCATTAAAACCGTTGGCTATGATTGGTTTGATGCATTTGCCAAACGTTATAATCTTTCTTTGACAGTGCCACAGCATATAAATGTGAATAAAATGAAGGCGATTAATAAAAATGTTATCGGTGGGTTTTTTGACCAACTCAAAGGTGCCATACAACCCAATTCATATGTTCCGAATCGAATTGGAACGTTGTTAACATTTTCTGCAGTTTCAAACTGAGAAAAATTGTGGCTCCAACTACCTCCAAATTGGTTGGGAAATTGGCACCTTAAGAAAGAGGCACAAACGTCACTAAGGCAATCGGTATAAACGGTGCGGGCCATTACATGCCACCATTCTATCCTTTCCCCGGAAAAAACATGAGATCTGTCTTAATGAGTCATGCTACACCGAATGCTGTTGGTTATGCAAACCAAAGCGGTTGGATGACCCATGTTGATTTCATAAAATTCATGCAACACTTCATCAAATATAGCTCGGCTACCAAAAATGATCCAACTCTATTAGTTCTTGACAACCACGCTTCTCACTTATACATCAAAGCTATCGACTTGGGCGTTGACAATAGCTGCGTTTTATTTTCATCCAGAGTGTAGTAGGTATCCTGGATGCATAATAAAACGATCCAGAGTAGCACGCGAGTTTTTTTCTGTCAGACAGTTGTCAATTCAAAATTTGAGCTGTCATATAACCAACGCCGTTTTCAAATGTATGACTATTTATCCTGGTTGCCAGGGTGACATGGAAATTTTTCAAAAATTTCAACTATTCCAGTTGATATGACTTTTCGAAATACGTTCCACAGAGAGCACGAGTACGACCTCCACTGAATTCACAAGTGTTTGTACTCTGGATGTTGTTGTTGTTTCGTGTGCAAATCGATATCCTGCACTACTCTGGATGTATAATAAAACGCGCCTAATGGAGTTGTCCTGCTCTCTCCTCCACCACAGAATGCAGCCGCTGGACGTTGGCGTTCTTGGTCCTTTGAAAATTTTTTGTAAGGCTAAATGTGATGCTTGGACGATGAATCATGCCGGCAAGCTTCTAAAAATTCAACATATGCCAATAAATTGTCGACAAATGCTTGGATTTGGCATTGATTGCGAGGATTATCAAGATTAGAAAGATTTTCAATTGGCATCGATTTCGGGTGAAAATATTTCGGCTATTGCTGATACACCGGCAAATGAAAATTATCAACGGCATATTTGAGCTTGGACTGATCTCCTCGCTGCAGTTGAAGAATTCACCACTTAAATTTCAGAACAAGCTTCTATTTGTGCTGTTGCACTAGAACGTTCTCTTGAGCAGACTGGACCGATTCAACGTGGCACGCCACGACAAATGTCTAATCAGGGGCGTAAGTCTATGAAAAGTGCCGTCTTAACCTTGGCAGAAAAGAAGAAAAAACTAAGCCATTTGGCCAAAAAGGAACGGTAACGGTCTTTCACAACAGCCAAAAACCAGCCAAAACATCAACACCGAACATTGCAAAAAGAACATTGCTTGCATGCAATACCCAAAAAATGCACAAAGTTGAACCCAATAGCATGCATGGAATGCCTACGTGAAGTGCATCTTAAATGTACCAATGTGACATGCAGTTTTTAGATTTGTACTATGGTGGAGCCCAATTCGGAATAATTGAACCATTTTTTTTGGTTTCTAATCATTTAATTAACATTTTGGATCATTTACATTAAATTTTAATTAGATTCTGATACATTCTGGCTTTGTGTCAAATTGCCCCACTTTGTGTCCGATTACCCCACATGTTTTCGTTTGCTTCAAATTTAAAAAAAAACGTTTATTTCTTGAAATCTAATGATGCCAAAAGTTGCGCCTGGGCTCAAGTTAACAGAACTCATTTTGGTACATCTATTGGCGAAAAATAAAAATATGTGTCAAATTACCCCAGATTACCCTACCTACTATAGGAACTGGGTTGCCCAGTACTTACGGCATGCACGCGCAGAAAATCCTTCTTCATATCATCATTCTTCCTGATTTTTTTTTTGTTTTTTGGCCATAAACGCAAACTATTCATAAATTTAATCCTTGCCCGTTCTTTGATATTGAAATTTTCAAAATTCGCACAAAATTGTCTCTATTTAGACCACATTATAATTTTGTTCACGAGAACTCATAATTGAATAATCACAACAGCATGAAATTCACATTATGCATTAATCTTAAGTCGAAGTTGGCGTGGTAGAAGTGACAGTGCTGCCATCTTGAAATCACATTAAAAAAAAACAAATGTTTTTCGCGACATAAATTCCGATTCAATCACCAGCTTTTAACGAAATTCACACAGTATCTGGACCTAACTCTAAGCGAAGTTTGATAGAAAATTGGTTGGAAAGTTCGGATACAGCTGCCAGCTAAAGGCGGCTTTAGATATGCGGTGTTTGTCAAATACCGAGCACCTTGTTTGACAAACTTCGCATGTGTGGTTGGGTTGCTCGCCTAGTGCTTGCCCTAGGCCAAGCACAAACATTCAGGTGCTCGCTATTCCCGTAGTTTGTCAAACTTTCAACTCACATCAAAGTAGACGAGCACTGTGTCGGATCCCCGCAGCTCGTTCATCTTCCAGTTATGGCGAACATTCGGCAATGCCCGAATGTCTAATTCACTGTGCTTGTCATTAAGCAAGCACCAAGCCAAATCACTTGACTAGGTGTTCGGTATTTGGCAAATAGGAGGTGTTTGACAAAAACCGCATATCTAAAGCCGCCTTAAGGTAAATGTTTCTCTTGAATCTTGAAAATTTGCTCAGGAAAATAAAGCCATTTGACGTTTAACTTCGGGTGCGGCTAAAACAAAATTGAACGAAATGAAGCATATTCTAGGCCAAAAGTGGTAGAATTTTGGTTGAAAAATCATGAAATGATTGCCAGCTATGGTAGCTTTTGTCCTTTTTGGTAATTTCTTTACTAAGCTAACATCGCTTAAAATATTCAAATGGTAATGATCTTGTAGTGCTATTAAAAAACAAATAATAGGATTTCGAAAATTTGTTGAGCTGCTTTAGCTTTCAATTCATTTATTGGACCAAAACAAGATTCCCAGGGAGAGTTGGCCTTGACGTGAAGATCATTTGGTTTTCACAGTAATTTTCAATGCAGCTTTCGGATGAAAGCAAGATTCATAAGATAAGTGGATTTTGACGTGAAGTAGTTTAAGTAGACTTTTGGTTGCAGTGCCGAGCATTTTCATCATTTATATAATAGAAGATGCTGCTTTAAAAGTTTTTTAAGATAAAATAACATAAAATAGTCCCACGACAGCTTTTTGTCAGGTCTAGGGATTGGAACTGGTAGAGAGCGTCAATCACAAATTTGCAATCAATGTAAAATCGAGAGGGAGTGATTAGCTCTACGACTCACTTTACCCCTAATTTTAAGTCAGGTACCTATTCAAAACTAGGTGAACTCAAAGTTCGGTGCGCGATCCCTTGTCCGAGCTTGGATACGAACCAGTGACCTCACATACAAGAAGCCAGTGCTTTACCCACTAGGTTTAACTTAAGATATGCATCCTAAAGGGAATACAAGTATCAAGTATCTGACTTTCCTAAATTTCGAAATTCATGCAAAGTGTAGGCCTTAAAACCTTTCCACCCTATGAATTTCAATGCGTTCTCGAGATCGAAGTGGTAGGTGCGTAGCCTTCGAAAAGATTGTCTGTAATAAAGAGCATGTTTGGTAAAATGGGCACTCAAAATCGAGATCCCATTCTACCAAACATTCTAATTTTCTTCGAAAATTAGTATTTCTAACGGTTCCTATACTCTAGAGTTTTTGATGTTGATTTTTGGTTTAGAATGCAATTCAGTCTGAACACCTCTCAAAATTTCTAACTTTTACAAAACTTAATACCATCAGGTGCAAAAATCGGTCGATCAAATTTCCAATATACTCTCAACCAGAATTTAAATCTTTGTTTGTGATTACAACCAATAAGTGAAAGGCTTGAATGTAACGTTATTGCATGAGATTTTCGATAACACTATTCTTGTGTTGACGCAATAGTCCACACCTAGATTATATTATAGATAGTATAAATATTGTTTCTGTTTATCACATAGGCGTACACTGAAGTCCCAACAATTGGATAGATACAAAAGCCAACAAGTAATCAAATGTACCGGGAACGATTGGAGGTGAGTAGTTAGTAGACAGGCAACCAACACTAGACAGTAGGTACTCGGTGCTTTAAACTAGCGGGGATGATTGTGGGAAGTGATGGCACAACACGCCTGTTCCATGTATCAGATACACTATCCTTATCGTTCTGTCTCCAATACCCATATCCGCTCCGATCTGATTGTTCGCTACCGTAGATACATCCCATCTACAACATAATCTGTTTTCAATGTCTACAGCATTGCCATCACAAATCGTAGCATCACGAAACCGTTACTGATTTCACTTCAGACAACAATGTGTGCGTGCAAGCACCAGCAATCGCAGCGAATACACCACTCCATCCTCGGTCGATTTGTATCGATATTAGAGAGATGTGGATCTGCAATTGTTCCTGGTAAAGGACATGGAGCTAGTGTGGTGTCAAAATCGTAACAAGGATTTCATTCAGATGCTGAACAAAGGCAAAGCATGCAAGCGAATAATATGTCGGCGGAGGAACGTCAGTTTGCCTTTTAAATCCTCTACATGCTTGTACTGCATGTAACCTATAAGCCGTAAAATGGCTAGCATATCGAGATGTTCAATAGATCATGAATTGTACATTATTTTGTAAATTTATTGCAAAAATATTTTCGTTGTTTTTATTTTTTATTGACATGTAATAGTTGGCGTTGCAGACAGAAGGCTATCAAAAATATATTATAGAAATTGATTGATTCTTTATCAACTACTTAGTCTACGAAGATATACATATGATATTATAAGTAAGCATATTATTATGAGTGAGTATGTACATTTTTAGCCAGATTCTTTTGATTTGACTATTGATAATTGTTAATTCTATTGCTATTATTGAACACACAATATACGAATATTCCACTATAAAATGGACATTCCGACATTTATGACGCAAAAATGATGTTAAATTGACAACCGTTTGACAATATAGACATTCATTATGATACATATGTATGTCATTTATATCATCGAAATCAACAAAATAATGTAATATATATATATAATAATTTATAATAATATATTATTATAAATATAATAATAATTATAATAATATATATAATATAATAATGTCAATTGTTTCAATATAATTCAACGCTTTAGTCAAAATAATTGGTTTCAAATAGCTTATTATGCCATAACTTAATTCGTACCGGAAGTAATAGATTGTTTTGGAAGGTGAAGAGCAAGAGTCATACTATGGAATAGTATGAATACACTTATGCATACAGGCAAGAAAAAAGTTAATCTATATGTCTAATTAAACTAATTATATCTAATTAATCTAATGCTTGAGCAGCTGCATAGAATTTTTGCGGTGAGCCTCCCAAGAAGGAAAAGTTAGTTTGTGAGCTACCTTGATCAAAGATAAAAGAATCGTCCGTACGATCCAATTGCTCAAAAATAACAAGCTGATGGAACACCCGTCAAATTATGGAAATATGGAAGCCAACAATTGTCTCATTAACAATAAGGGGACACAATGGAGTAAACTAAACACAGGGATACCACGCTGCCGAGTTTCGTCTACAAGGTGCTCTCCGCTTTCAGATCATACAGAACCATTTCCAAAATCAAAATCGAGGCAAATCCGCAGGAGAACAGTGGTTTGTTTCTATAACTTATGACTAGAGAAAATTTCTCCTACAATTCTCTACTTGACGTCATTTTGACGTAGTTGTCCTTTAGTAACATGAGAGGAAACAATTTCGGATTTTTTTCCACATAATTCGCAGCAAATCTGTTCAGAAACTGCCAAATTAAATATGCCCAACGTCATTAAAAAAAGGTTTCAATGACGACGAAAACGAGCTGCTTATTACAGCCAAACTGTTTGAAACGCCATGTTTTACTTTGGTCTCAAGAATGCATTCTAACTCATATGGTGGAAAGGTTTCAGATATTACCACTGGCATGAATTTCAAAGTTTATGAGAGCAAAACACTTCATCAGTTGCTTATTTCACAATTGTAAAGCAAAGCACACTGCTGATCGAAAACGCTTTATGGCCCAAACAGAGTCTAATATTAATAACAATCCCAAACAATTCTGGCGCTACGTGAATTCTTTTAGAAAAGATAGTTTGATACCTGTCACTATGTCCTTAGATAATTTTCATAGTTTTGATAACAAAGAGATTGCTAATATGTTTGCCAGTTACTTCCAGCAAGTGTATTCTAGTCAATCTAATAATTTTGACCCTCTGCCTTCAAACAGTCCTCTTAGTGTGTCTGATTTTTGTATCAACTCTAATGATCTATTAAAAAAGCTATCAACGTTAGACGTTAGAAAAAGCTCTGGCCCTGATAATATTCAACCTCTGTTTTTAAAAAACTGTGCTTTTTCCATATCAATTCCTCTACTTATCATTTTCAATATGTCGCTTCGCACTGGCTCATTCCCTGAATTCTGGAAGGCAAGCCATGTAGTTCCCATTTTCAAATCAGGTGACAAATGTGATGTCAGTAATTACCGTCCTATTTGTATCTTGTCAACCATTCCTAAAGTGTTTGAGAGTTTAGTTTGCGACTTTGTCACTCCTCTGATAAGGCCTCTAATTATATATAATCAGCATGGTTTCTGTAGTGGAAAATCCACCGCAACTAATCTTATTTCATACCATAACTTTATTTGTAATTCTCTGACATCGTCCGGCCAAGTTCATTCAATTTATACAGATTTTAGTAAAGCATTTGATAAAATAAACTTAACGCTTTTGTTCAAAAAAACTGAAAAACATTGGATTCCATGGTACTATGTATGAATGGCTCTGTAGCTACGTAAGCAATCGATCATTATTTGTGAAATTTCATGATACATTCTCAAATCTTTTCTTTCCCACTTCTGGTGTACCTCAGGGCTCACATTTTGGTCCATTATTGTTTTTAATATTTATAAACGATATAAGTTCAGTTTTTCATGATGTTCAGTTTTTATTGTTTGCAGATGACTGTAAAGTTTTTAAAGATATTAACACTCTTTCTGACATCCATTTGTTGCAGTCAAATATTGATCGTTTGTATGCATACTGCGTTGATAATAATTTAGAACTAAATATTAGCAAATGTAAATTTATTATTTTCAACAGGACCAGAGTAAGTTTTGGGGGTAATTACACGTTAAATGGTGTCCCTATAGAAAGAGTTAATCAAATCAAGGATCTGGGTATAACCTTTGACGGTAGTTTAAGCTTTAGCAATCACATTAATCACATTGCTAATGAAGCTCGCAGATTGCTTGGCTTTGTTATACGTAATTCTCGTGAGTTTAATAATATCAATACTTTGAAGCTATTATACACGTCTGTTGTTCGCAGTAAGCTCGAATATGTATCAGTTCTCTGGAACCTGTATTACATGATGCACATTGATCAACTAGAAAGAATTCAGCATAAATTTTTACGGTACGTTGCTTCTAAACTTCGTTTGAACGGTATTGAAAATATTTATTCTGTGATCATGAAGTTACTAAACATTACGTCGCTACAGGCTCGTTGGGCATGCCATGATGTCACATTCTTATATAATTTAATGAATGGCAATTTGGACTCCCCTTATCTCCTTGGCCTATTGCGATTTCGGGTTCCCTCCAGGCAAACTAGATCGAACGATATATTCATTGTAGACAACTTTAGGTCTAATTTTCACCAGTATTCTCCTCTTATGAGACTCCAAATTACGGGCAATATTATGAGCAATCGGGTTGATTTCTTTAATGATTCTGTAAAAACCATTAAGCATGAGATGTGCACTTTTCTCCATAGATAAATTAGATATAGGATTGACTAAGTATCGCTCAGTTTTCATTGTTATTACCACTAGATTAGTAGTTGATATTGTTATCATTAGCTTTTTTTTTATTGGATTCTGTAACAACCACAACATTTTTGTTCTTTTTATCTTTTCTTTTCTTTTCTTTTATTTTTATTATCATTTTTATATTTAAGATAGTTAAGCTATAAATATATGTATAAAATGGATTTTATTTCCGTGAATAAATCAAATCAAATCAAATCAAAACTTTGAGAGCAGCATCTCATATAACATCAATGAAGAAAATGCTCAGTGCCTGCAGCACTGTAACTGAAGTTGGTGTTTGGGGCTGCGATCCGAAAAATTTGCAGAACTTTGGGAATTGAAACATTGGTTATTTATTTTCATTGTAAATACTAACAATAAGCATTTATTGATCCAAAAAAGCACAAACGACTCGTGC